>CM071793.1:24298250-24673250 GCA_036559045.1 Platycarya longipes | reverse complement strand
CTGCTGAAAATCAAGATAAAAAAGACCCATCCATCTCTACCTCCAAGATTTTTCTCACTACATCCATAACTAGAGCGAAGAGAAAAGGAGATAGAAGATTTTCTTGTCTCAATTTGCGGGAGCTGTTGAAGATGTCAATGGACCTTTGCTGTACATATTCCTTTCCATATTTCTCTCCATATTCCTTGATTTACTCTTTTGCACAATTAGCATAATTTTTGACAGATTGTATGTCAGCTAGATGCAAATGTTGAAACAATCAATTTATTAGGTGTAAATTAGGTGTAAGTAGGTTTACATATTTCAATGATAGCATGTTAGGCGCCACTAATTATGGCAACAATTATGTTCAATTATTCTATATAAATAAAAGGAAATCCTACAGAAATGGTATTTAGAGCATTTGACATGGTATCAGAGCCTCTCCGATTTCTGAATCACTCGGTGCGATCTTTAATCGCAATTTTTAGAAGATTTTTTTTATTCCCGTGATTTAAGGTTCTCTGTAACTTGAAGGCTGCCGACGCAGCCTTGTCTTCTTCTTTTCAGCATTTCTTTGGTCGTATTGGTCTCGGAACAGAGGACTCCTCATTTCGGTGAGGTCTGTGCAGTTTCTTGGTACGGTGGTTCTCGATTTCCATCAATCTAGTTCGTGGTTCTGTAGTTTGAAGGCTGCTGACGCAACCTTATCTGGTTCCATTCGGAGTTGCTGTTGTCGTGTGGCTCTTGGAACAGTGGGTTGGTGTCATCGGCAACTTCTGCAGACTCCGACGTGAATCGAACACGCAATCGACTACTTCTGGTATTATCGGCAACTCCTGGAACAGAGGATCGAACACGCAATCGACGTGGTTCCATTCGGCGTTGCTGTCGATCGAACATGATATCGGCAACTACTACATTCGGCGTGGTTCCATTCGGCGTTATCGGTAACTCCTGCAGACGCCGACGTCGATCGAACATGATAGTGCTCTCTCGGCAATTCCTTTTGGTACTATTTCGGCAAGTTCATCAAGTTTACGATAGTGCTCTCTTGGTATAGAACCTCTTTATTCTATTTTTAATTTATTTCAATTCATTTAATTTATCTTTACGTTTATTTAAAAAATATATATATATATTAAAAATAAAATAAAATTATTTGATATTGTTTTATCTTGAGTTTTATTGCGATGGATTCCGCACCTGTGTGTTCCAAGTTTACGGGAAACAATTACTCTACGTGGGCTTTTCAATTTGAACTATTTCTGAAAGGAAAAGACCTTTGGGGTTATATTGATGGCACGAATGTCGCGCCATCATCTACTTCTGACGAATCTAAGGATTTCGGATCTTCTCCTTCATGGGCTGTGCTGGATGCACGGATCATGTCTTGGCTTCTTAGTTCCATGGAATCACATATTGTTACAAACTTACGACCTCATCGCTCTACTCAATTTATGTAGAATTATTTAAAGACGGTTTATCATCAAGAGAATAGTGCTCGTCACTTTCAGTTAGAGCATGCAATTGCCACATTTCAACATGGTAGTCTTTCGATCCAAGACTACTACTCAGCATTTTTAACACTTTGGAACGAATATTCTGAATTGATTACGATAGATGTTCCTATTAACACACTTTCCACTATTCAACATCTTCATGAGACTAGTCGGCGTGATCAGTTTCTTATGAAATTACGTTCTGAATTTGAATCTATTCGTTTCTCTCTGCTGAATCGATCTCCAATTCCTTCTCTAGATATTTGTTTTGGAGAATTACTTTGTGAGGAACAATATCTTAATACTCAAGTTATTTTAGAGCACTTTCATGACAGTTCAAGATCAGCAACTATGGCTTATGTTGCCCAAGGCTGAGAACAGCCCAGGGATTCTAAAAACTTGCAATGCTATTGCTGCAAGGCATATGGACATATTGCTATAAATTGTCCCAAGAAATACTGCTCCTATTGCAAGAAAAATGGTCATATTATCAAAGAATGTCGTATTCGTCTTCAGAATCGCCAATTTCAAGCATTTCAAACTTCTGTTCGTAACTCTCCAGCAGTGCTGTCTGCAGGACATGGCTCTTATCTAGGTACCACCTCTGCTTCTACAACAAATTACTGCACACCCGAAATGGTGTAGCAGATGCTCGTTTCGACATTATCAGCAATGGGGTTCCCAGGTAACAAATCTACTAAACTCTGGTATGTGGACTCAAGGGCCTCTAATCACATGACTAATAATTCCACCGCTTTGTGTCATGTTCGGCCCTACGCTGGTCATTCTGCTATTCAGACTGCCAATGGCAGTTCTTTGCCAATAATCGTTGTCGGAAATGCCTCTTCTAAGTTCACTGATGTGTTTATTGCTCCTCAGCTTTCCACAAATCTTATTTCTGTTGGCCAATTAGTTGATAACAATTGTGCTGTTAATTTTTCTAGTGATGGTTGTGTTGTGCAGGACCAGGTCACGGGGGAGCTGATTGCGAAGGGACCTAAAGTGGGGCGCTTGTTTCCACTATTTTTACCTATTCTAAAATTTTCTCCAATTTCTCCTATTAAGCCTCTTGCTTGTAATAAAACTTCAGATCTTACTCTGATGTGGCATCGTCGTTTAGGCCATCCCAATACTCAAGTCTTATCTCATGTCTTAAATTCTGGTTTACCTAATAATAAAGATCGTTATTCCTTATCTCTTGAGTGTGCTTCTTGTAAACTTGGTAAAAGCAAAACTCTTCCCTTTCCTTTGCATGCTAGTAGAGCATCTCATTGCTTTGATCTTATACATAGTGATGTTTGGGGACCTTCCCCAGTTAGTTCACATGAAAAATTTAGATACTATGTGACTTTCATTGATGATCATAGTAGATTTACTTGGGTCTACTTCTTTCGTTCTAAATCTGAGGTCTTTCGTACTTTTACTGAATTTTTAGCGTATGTTGACAATCAATTACGCACAGATTCTGGTGGTGAATATTTATCTACTGAGTTTCAAATATTCTTGAATTCTAATGGAATTATTCATCAACGTTCATGTCCCTTTACTCCTCAACAAAATGGAATAGCCGAACGGAAAAATGGTCATCTCCTAGATATGGTACGTACTCTCTTGTTCGAATCTTCTGTTCCATCTATGTTTTGGGTAGAGGCTCTAAAAACTGCTACTTACTTGATTAATCGTTTACCTTCTCAAGTCCTACATATGGAGTCTCCCTATTTTCGCTTATTCGCTAAGCAACCTTATTATGATAACCTTAAAACCTTTGGTTGTGTATGTTTTGTTCACTTACCTCCTCATGAGCGACATAAATTATCTGCCCAATCTGTCCGATGTACTTTCTTGGGATAATGTGTGTCAGAAAGGATTTGTTTGTTATGATCCAACATTACATCGTACACGTATTTCTAGGAATTTTATTTTCTTTGAAAATCAACATTTCTTTCTTGTGTCCTCTGTACCATCCTCTTCTATTGTGGTTTTTCCTTTTTTTTGAACAGCAGTCCTCAGATCTTCCTTCTGTCAGTTCACGTTCTAAAGCAGGTATTGTGTATACATGACGTCCTCGCCTACAGTCTCTTCCGGTGGTTCACCCGATATCTTATCCTACCACACTCCAGATTCAGTCAGTTGGAGCATCTCCAGTATTTTTGGTACGTTGTTCTTCTCGAGCGTCTGTACCTCCTGATAGGTATGGATTTCCCTCCTCCAACTCTGGCAATTCTATTTCAGCTCTTACTGCTGCACTGTCCAACTTTGATATTCTCACATGCTACTCACACGCTGCCAAGTATGATTGTTTGCAACAAGCTATGTAGGAAGAAATTGCTGCTCTAGAGGTCAATCACACCTAGGACATTGAGTCATGTCCTCCCACTATTGTTCCTCTGGGTTGCAAATGGGTTTATTTCATCAAGGTCCGCTCTGATGGAAGTTTGGACCGTTACAAAACTCGGCTTGTGGCACTTGGGAATAATCAAGAATATGGTGTCAATTATGAAGAAACATTTGCCCCTGTGGCTAAGATGACTACCGTTCGTACTATTATAGCTCTGGCTGCTTCTCAAGATTGGTCATTTTATCAGATGGATGTCAAGAATGCTTTTCTTCATGGGGATCTAAAAGAGTGTATTTATATGAATCCACCCTAGGATTGTTTTCCTCTCCGACTTCACAAGTGTGTAAGCTTCGTCGCTCTCTTTATGGTCTTAAACAAGCTCCGAGAGCTTGGTTTGAGAAATTTCGAACCACTTTATTACAATTTTCCTTCAAACAGAGCAAACATGACACTTCATTATTTCTTCGGCAAACCAACACGGGTCTTGTTGTTCTTTTGGTTTATGTTGATGATATTGTGATCACGGGTTCCGATTATACTTTACTTGGTCAACTTAAGACTCATCTCTCCGAGTCCTTTCATATGAAAGATCTTGGGTCTCTCACATATTTTCTTAGTCTTGAGGTGCATCGAAGTTCCTTCGGTATTTCACTTAATCAACATAAGTATGTGTGTGACTTGGTGGCTACAGCTGGACTACAGGAAGCTACATCTGTTGATACTCCCATGGAATTAATTGTCAAACTTCGCAAAGAGGAGGACGACTTACTTCCTGATCCCAGTTTATATAGGAAATTGGTGGGAAATCTGGTCTATCTCACTATTACTAGACTTGACATTTCTTTTGCCGTACAACAAGTCAGCCAGTTTTTTCAGACTTCTCGTCATCTTCATTTGGTCGCTATCCGTAGAATTATACGATATGTTCAGAGAATTTATTCTCGTGGCTTATTCTTTCCTGCAGGAAATTCTCCTAGCCTTGCTGCTTATAGCGATGCTGATGGGGCTGATTGTGCTGATACACATCGCTCCATCACTGGTTGGTACATGTTCTTAGGTGATGCATTGATCTCCTAGAAAAGTAAGAAGCAAGACAGAGTTTCTAAGTCTTCTACAGAATCTGAGTACAGGGCAATGTCCCTTACTTGTTCCGAGATCATTTGGCTTCAAGAATTACTTGCTGAATTAAATTTCTCTCAGAACCATCCTACACCTTTACATGCTGATAATACAAGTGCTATTCAGATAACAGCCAACCCTGTCTATCATGAGCGCACTAAACATATTGAAGTTGATTGTCACTCTATCCGTGAGGCCTTTGAAGCTCGTGTTATCACTCTTCCACATGTTTCTACTGAACTACAAATTGCTGATATTTTCACCAAGGCTCTTACTCGTCATTGACATTGTTTTTTAAAAAGCAAACTGATGCTCATTGATCAACCCACATCAATTTGAGGGGGGATGTCAGCTAGACGCAAATGTTGAAACAATCAATTTATTAGGTGTAAATTAGGTGTAAGTAGGTGTACATATTTCAATGATAGCATGTTAGGTGCCACTAATTATGGCAACAATTATGTTCAATTATTCTATATAAATAAAAGAAAATCCTACAGAAATGGTATTCAGACCATTTGACATCGTATAGGGATAGAATTAGTATATACTTATTTTTTTCTACGTATATAATTCTTTGTATGGTTTATATAATAAACAGAAATCTCAAGGCCAGACAATTCAGCCACTTCATATACTTTGACATGGTATCAAGAGCCAACTGCTAAGGTTCTTCTCACGCTTGAATTTTTTTCTTGGTTTTGGTGTTTCTCGTGTTTTTGACGTGTTCTGTGCTGTTGTTTGATAACCTGACATCCAAGGTTTTTTTGTTTTCGGCCTTTTGTTTTTGGGTTGGTGTTTGTCGACATCATTTGGCTCAGGTTTGACCATTTTCGGACCTTTTCAGTTCATAGACATGTCCTTTTCCAGGTTGTTTTTCAGCAACCTCTGGTTGAGGTCAATGGATTCTGCACCTCTATGTGTTAAGTTTACAGGTGCAAATTACTCCACTTGGGCATTTTAGTTAGAACTTTTCCTCAAGGGAAAAGACATTCGAGGTCATATTGATGGCACAAATGTCACATAACCATCCACTTTTGACAAATCTCAGGATTTTAGGTCTTTTCCTTCATAGGTTGTGCTTGATGCACAAATCATGTCTTGACTTCTTGGTTCAGTGGAGCCATATATTGTCACCAACTTGCGGCCCCATCGCTTTGCTTAATACATGTGGACTTACTTGAAGAAGGTTTATCATCAAGATAATGATGCTCATTACTTTTAGTTAGACATGCGATTGCCATGTTTCAACATGGTAGTATTTCCATCCAAAACTACTATTCGGCATTTCTGACTCTTTGGCATGAATATACTGATTTGGTTACAATGGATGTTTCTGTTGTCGCTCTTTCAACTATTCATAATCGTCATGATATTAGTCGGCATGATCAGTTTCTTATTAAACTTTGCCAAGAATATGAATATGTTTGCTCCTCTCTACTAAACAGATCTCCTGTCCTTTCTCTTGATATTTGTTTTGGTGAGTTACTTCGCGAAGAACAATATCTTAGTACTTAAGCTATTTTGGGGCAATCTCATGACAGTTTAGGGATGACAACTATTGCTTATGCTGCCCAAGGAGGAGGACCACCTATGAATTCTAAAAACTTATGTTGCCAATTGTCTTAAAAAATACTGCTCTTATTGCAAGAAGAAGGGTCACATTATCAAAGAATGTCGAATCCGCCCCCAGCATTGTTAGGCCCAAGAATTTCAGACTTATGTTATTACCCTTTCAGTAGTGACATTTGTAGCACATGGCTCTTTTTCAGGTGCTTCCTCGGTTCTTGCACATCAAAAATGGTGCAACAGATGCTAATTTTGGCATTATCAACAATGGGTTTCAAGGTAACAATTATACTAAATTTTAGTATGTGGACTTGGGGGTCTTTAATCACATGACGAATAATCGTGCTACTCAGTGTCATGTTTGGCCTTACACTAGTCAATCTGCTACTCAGACTGCCAATGGCAGTTCTTTGCCAATAGCTGTTGTCGAATATGCCTCTTCTAAGTTCACTAATGTGTTTCTTAATACTCAGCTTTCCATAAATTTTATTTCTGTTGGTCAATTAGTTGATAACAATTGTGCTATTAATTTTTCTAATGATGGTTGTGTTGTGCAAGACCAGTTAATAGGGGAGCTGATCGTGAAGGGACCTAAAGTGGAGTACTTGTTTCCACTACTTTTGCTTGTCCTAGCACTTTCTTCAGTTTTTTCTATTAAGTCATTTGCTTGTAATAATGTTCTAGATCTTAGTATGGTGTGACATCATCGTTTAGGCCATCTCAATAATTAGATATGATCTCATGTTTTGAACTCCGGTTTACTTGGTAATAAAAAACTTTCTTCTTTATCTCTTAAGTGTGCTTCTAGCACACTTGGTAAAAGCAGAATTCTTCCATTCCCTTTGCATGCTAGTAGCCTCTCACTGCTTTGATCTTATCCATGGTGATGTTTAAGGACCTTCCCCTGTTAATTCATGTGAAAAATTTAAATATTATATGATTTTCATTGATGATCATAGCAGATTTACTTGGTCTTTTTTGACTCTAAATCTGAGATTTTTGTACTTTCACTTAGTTTTTAGTGTATGTTGACAATCAAGTTTCTGCTTCTATTAAGACCCGCACAGATTCCGGTTGCAAATATTTGTCTTTTAAGTTTCAGGCATTCTTCTCTTCTAAAGGTATTATTTATCAACGTTCATGTCCCGCTACTCCACAACAGAATGGAGTAGCCGAACGCAAAAATCGTCATTTCCTAGATGTGGTATATACTCTCTTGTTAGAATCCTATATTCCATCTATGTTCTGGGTCGAGGCTTTGAAAACTGCCACTCACTTGATTAATTGTTTACCTTCCCAAAGTCCTACAAATGGAGTCTCCCTATTTTGACTTGTTTGCTAAGCAACCTTGTTATGACGACATCCATACCTTTGGTTGTGTATGTTTTATTCATTTTCCTCCTCATGAGCAACATGAATTATTTGCTCAATTTATTTGATGTGCATTCTTGAAATATAATGTGTCAAAAGGGATTTGTTTCCTATGATTCTACATTACATCGTACACACATTTCTAGGAATATATATTTTTTTAAAATCAATATTTCTTTTTTGTGTCCTTTGTGCCCTCCTCTTCTACTATGGTCTGGTCCGTCCTTCCTTTGAGTAGCAATTTTCGGATCTTCAAGTCAATTCTCGTTTTAAACTAGGTATTGTGTCAAATCGGCCGAAGTACCTCTTAGAGGTATGTCCTTCTCGTTAAATAATCATACAATAGTTTTAGGGTTACAAAGATAAGGTTGAGATTCAGTTTGAATCTCCCACAAATTCCTGAATTTATCCTATCTAAACAATTACAATTTAATTCAAATACATGATAACATTAGACAACAAATTCTATTGGGATACTGCTTAAAAGAAAACCTAAGTTTTCCTTTGATACCCTCTCTCAAATTGGTGCTAGTGAGTCAACTAGTAGCAATTTGCGCACTAAATATTGATGTTGTTGTCAAGTCCAAACTTTGGTGAAGATATTAGTTACTTGGTGTTTCGTGGGCCCATGAAGAAGAATGATACCTTTAGACTCATAGGCATCTCGAATATAGTGACAAACAACCTTGATGTGCTTCGTACGTTCATGAAAAACTGGATTGGCTACAATTTGAATGACACTTGTATTATCACCATGAAGAGGCATGGGATGTGTTTGTGCAAATCTGAGTTCTGAAAGAATACCACGCAACTACATAATTTTTAAATATGCAGCAGACATTGCACAATATTTAGCCTCTGTAGATGACTTAGATACACAATCTTATTTCTCACACTTTTAAGAGATTAGAGAGTCCCCAACGAAGACACACCATCCAGTAGTAGAACTTAGAGAGTCTGGACAACCAGCCCAATTTGCATCACTGTAGGCAGTCAAGTGAAGAGAAGAACTCTTAGAAGAAAATAGTCCACGATTTGGAGTCCCAAGTAGATAGTGAATAATCCGATGAATGGCTACAAAGTGGAGATGTCAGGGAGAATCCATGAACTTACTAATAAATAGTGTGTACAACATAAGAAATATCAGGGCGGGTGATGGTGAGATAAAATAAGTTGCCAACCAACTTATGGTATAAGGTAGGATCCGGAAGAAGTTTGCCCTCATCTTTCATATATTTAACATTCACCTCCTGTGGAGTATCAACTGGAGTAGTATCTTCCAATCTCCTCAACTGAATTAGGTCTTGAATATACTTGTGTTAATTGAGAAATAAACCATATGGCTGGAACCTAACTTCCAACCTTAGAAAGTGGGTAAGATCCCTAATATCCTTTATGTGAAACACATTATGAAAATGTTGCTGAAGTTTTTCAATCAGTGGTTCATCTGAACTGGAGATCATAATATCATCTACATATACCAGCAAAAAAATTACTCTAGCATCGCCCTTGTGCAAAAATAAAAAAGTATCATACTTACTTTGCTCAAAAGAAAACCCTAACAAAGTACTGCGAAATTTCTCAAACCAAGCTTGAGGAGCTTGTTTAAAATCATATAAAGACTTTTTCAATTTATAGACATTCGTAGGGGATGAAATAGGCATACCGGATGGGAGTCGCATATAGATATCTTCCTTCAAATCACCATGCAAAAAAGCATTCTTGATATCCATCTGATGTAGTTTTCAAGATTTATCAGTAGCAAGAGCAAGTAATAAGCGAACAATAGTCATTTGGGTAACAGGAGCAAAGGTCTCATCATAATCTATGCCATACTCTTGACAATTTCCCAAAGCAATCAATCTACCTTTGTATCGTTTCAGTGAACCATTAGAACGAAGCTTGATGGAGTATACCCATTTACTACCAATTGGCTTGATCGAAGGAGGACATTGTACCACATCCTAGGTCTGATTATCTGCAAGTGCATCATGTTCTGTTTGCATTGCTTGTTTCCAACACTTATGTTCTATAGCCTGCTTGTAAGAAAAAGAGATAACGATGGAAGATAATGTAGTAGTCATAGAAATAGGGGAAGAAAAGCCATACCGATCTGGTGGGTAAGAGACACAGGTAGATTTTCGAAGCACAATAGTAGGAGCTATGATGGATGTCAGATTAGATGTCGGAGGAGGAAAATCTTGAGAACTCATAGAAGAGTCGTCCAAAAGAATACGATGACATCGAGTGTAGACAAGACCCGATTTAAACCGAGCCACTAGTGTAGAAGATGTATCAGGATCTGGTATAGGTAATACTTGGGCTCATCATGAAGAATTAAAAAACTAGGTGAAATAGGATTGACATGAGAGAGAAAAAATTGCTGCTTCTCGAAAAACAAAACATTCTTGGAAATTCATATTCTTTGAGCACTAGGATCGTAACAAAGAAATCCTTTTTGAGTTTAACTATAGTCAAGAAAAGTACACTTAATAGATTGAACAGTCAATTTATGATTTTCATGCGGTGGAAGATGAATGAAACATACAAAACCAAATATATGCAAATCAGAATAATTAGGTGTGTGACCAAACAATATGGAATAGGGAGAAACATTATGTAAAACTGGTGTAGGCAATCGATTAACTAAATGGACAGTGGTAGTTAATGCTTCACACCAAAAACGAGGTGGAACTAATGAGTCAATAAGAAGAGCCCGAACCATATCAAATAGATGCCGATTCTTACGCTCAGCTACCCCATTTTGTTGGGGCGTAGAGGGGCAAGAACGTTGAGAAATTTTTTTTTTTTTGAAAAAAATTCTGAAATTCATTATACATATATTTACCTCCAGAATCGGATCGTAAGACCTTGATAGAAGAAGAAAATTGTGTCAAAATGAGTGCAAGAAAGGCCTTGAAAATAGAAAATACTTCACTTTTAGTATGAAAAAATTAGATCCAAGTGAATCTACTACAATTTTAGCACGAAAAAATAGATCCAAGTGAATCTACTACAATCGTCAATAAAAGTAACAAAGTATTTATAGTAAGCATGTGAGATAATAGGAGATATACCCCAAACATCGTTATGAATCATGTTAAATACTCGAGAAGCATGAAAACCATGTTGTGGAAATGGTAACACTTTACTTTTGGCAAGTTTGCAAGAAGTACAATCAAAAGAACTCATTTTCTATTGACTCAGAATTTTTATTATTAATTGCACCAGATTTAAACAAAGTTTGGAGTATGTTAAGATTAGGATGCCCTAAATGGTGATGCCAATCTTTAGTACTTATTTTGACAACATTACATGAAATAAAAGTACTAGGCTCAACAAAAACTGAATTGGGATTTAGCGGAAATAGTCGACCCTTATAGGACCCCTCGTGATCATCCTCCAGGACACTCGATCCTGTACAACATAACCAGAAGATGAAAAAGAGACATTAAAATTATTGTCAACAAGTTTTCAAACAGAAAGTAAACTGGAGGAAAGATGAGGAGAAACCAAAACATTGCTAATGATAGAAGACATCACCCATGGCAGAAATTGGTAGTGAACTACCATTTGCCATGTGTATTTCAGAGGATTGTCATAAGACCGAAGATTATGTAATAAATTGAAACTATTAGTCATATGATTTGAGGCACCAGAATCTATGAGCCGAGAATTAGGGGATAACTTTGGTTTACCTAAGATGCCTAAAGCAGAAAAGGTAGAAATAATCATTTGTTGTACCATATCTGGAGTAAGAGTAGTGGAACTGGAACCTGCAAGTACTGAAGCATGAGTGGTGGCAGCAGGAGCTGTAGAAGAGCATGCACCCGAGACTTCAACCAAGGTGGAATAGGCACGCTCTTGTTTTCGAAGAGGTCGGATAGTGTAGTCTTTGATAATATGGCCAGATTTTTTGTAGTAGTTACTAAATTTCTTTGGACAATGAGTGGCAATGTGACCAAAGCCCTTGCAACTATAGCATTGTGTAGTGCTATAATCTTGGCCCTTGGATTTCCTTGTGCTGTAAACACCACTTGAGCAGCTATTGTTCCATTGTATGCCGAAGATTCAAAATCTGGACGAAGTTTCATAAGAAATTGATCCCTCTTATTGGTTTCATGCACACTTTGCACATGACGAAGATTGGCGGCAGAGACAGGAATACACAATGTCTGTATATTCAGCCCACAGATTTGAAAACCCAGAATAGAATTCCTCCACTGATAAGTAAACCTGAGAAAAATTAGCCATCTCAAATTCTAGCTGAAACCGTCGAGGTATTATTTTGAGCGTAAATTCTCTTCAAGTACTCCCACATAGCCTTAGAGGTTTTGTAGGGTCATAGATTAAGAATGATGTGGGGCTCCATAGAGCCAAGAATCCAAGACATGATCTTGGCATCCTGACTCTCCCATGTAGATAGCTCCTTTCCATTGTCAAGGGGGGAATAGACCCATCAACAGAACCCTAGAGCTCTTTACCCTTGACAAGAAGCTGAAAGTGAAATGCCTAAGTGGAATATTTTTTTCCCATATACGAGATACTCTCGCCCATAGTTTCTTCCGGTGGTCACCCGATATCTGATCCTACTACATTCCAGATTCAATCAGTTTGCAGCACCTCCAGAGCCTTCGGCATGTCGCTCTCCTCGAGTGTCTGTACCCCGAATAGGTGTCGGTTTCCTTTTTCTAATTTTTCTAATTTTATTTTAGCTATTATTCCTACATTGTTTAATTTTGATATTCCCACATCCTACTCACGCTACAAGCATGACTGTTGGCGACAAGCTATGTAAAAAGAAATTGCTGTTCTAGAGGCCAATCATACGTGGGACATTGAGCCTTGTTCTCCCACTATTGTTCCTCTGAGTTATAAATGGGTTTACTCAATCAGGATCCGATCTAATAGAAATTTGGATCATTACAAAGCTCGGCTTATTGCACGGGAATAATTAAAAATATGATGTCCATTATGAAGAGACATTTGCTCTTGTGGTTAAAATGACTACTATTCGTACGATTCTAGCTTTTGCCACTTCCAATGACTGGTCACTATATCATATGAATGCAAGAATGTTTTTCTTCACGGGGATCCTAAAAGTGTATTTATATGAAGCTGCCATCGGGATTGTTTTCCTCCCCGACTTCACATGTGTGTAAGTTTTGTCGTTCTCTTTATGGACAGTTTTGTTGTCCATATTCCTTTCCATATTCATTGTTTTCCATATTTGATAGATTGTATAGGAATAAAATTAGCATATACTTATTTTTTTCCATGTATAGAATTCTTTAGACAGTCTATATAATAAACAGAAATCTCAAGGCCAGACAATTTGGCCAATTCATACACTTTGATAGAAGAGACCCTCAGGAGTGCCATTAATCAACATCGAGAATTTAGCGGTAGTGATACAATACTTCATCCAATTACACCACCTCTCCCCAAAATTAAATTTATCGAGAATATAAACCAAGAAGTCTCAATTAACTTGATCAAAAGCCTTCTCCATATCTAGTTTGCAAAGGAAAACCTGGAACTTTGAATCTAATTCTACTATCTAAACATTCATTAACAATAATGATCGAATCCAGAATCTGTCTCACCTTAACAAATGCATTTTGTGGCTTCGAAACAATCTCTTCCATGACAGTGCTCAAACGATTGGCTAGAACCTTGGATATAATCTTATACATTCCACTCACAAGACTTATAGGACTAAAGTCTTTCAGCTCCACATACTCGGCCTTTTGTTGAATAAGTGCTTTGAAGGTTGCATTAAGGCTTTTCTTGAATTTCATATGTGAGTGTGATTCAACAAAAACCTTCATAATATCCTCCTTGATAATATCCCAACATACCTGGAAAAAAGCCATAAAAAATCCATCTGGTCTCGGCGCTTTATTGCTGTCAATTCCTTTCAGCACATTAACACCTCTTCCTCTTCAAACATCATCTCTAACCAGTCAGTACATTATTGATCAATCATGTCAAAAGACATTATTATTAACCAGTCAGTAGATTATCAAAAAATTGTACTATGTTATTCTTAATATTAGATCTGTCTGATAGAACATATTCTTCTGAATGCAGCACCTCAATAGCATTAAGTCTTTTATGAGAGCTGGCCACTATGAAAAAGACTGGTACACTTATCTCCTTTCTTCAGCCAAAGGGCCCGAAATTTATGTCACCATGAGATTTTTTCCATGAAACTAAGTTTTTCGAGATTAGCCACAACAATCTTCCTTGCCTTCTCCTCATCCATGAGAACCTTGATAGTCTCCTTTCCATCAAAGCATGAAAGTTCCTCAAAACGAATCTTCCTCTGATCATCAATCTTCCCAAATTCTTCATCATTCCACAATTTCATATCTTTCTTCAAAACTTTAAGCTTTCCAGCCAACACAAAGTTTGGTGTATTAGAAAAATCATGAGAGGACCACCACACTCTCACCTTCTCCACAAAAAACATCAGCTTCCAACCAAATAATTTCAAATTTAAAATATCTCTATCCCTTATGGAAACCCTCACAATCTAGCAAAATGGGGGGAATGGTCCGAACATAGCCTTGGAAGTCTGTTTTGACATAAATCAGAAAAATGGGCCTCCCAAGATGAAGATACAATGAATTTGTCCAGTCTTGACTAAACCGTCCCATTGGACCATGTAAAATTCCCTCTGCCAAAGGTAAATCAACTAAGTCCAATTCAAAAATAAAATCAGAAAATTTTGCCATAGCCGGGCTAATACAAGAATCCCCTGACCTCTCACTTGGAAAATGAGTTATATTAAAATCCCCCCAATATACTACAGCCCATCCCACGAACTACACATACCAACAATCTCCTCCCAGAGGAACCTTCTATTGTTGTCCACACTAGGACCATATACACTAGCGAAAGACCACTTGTAACTATCATCCACATTTTTAAAGAAACAAGCCCCCAAATATTCCCTGACATACTCCTCAGCCAGATTGACAACTCTTGTTCCTACAACAAAAGAATACCTACCGATGCCCCTTTAGAGGCAAGATAGACCCAACCCATGTGAAGACATCCCTACAAAGTTGTAACAATACTTCTATCTATGAAATTCAGCGTGGTCTCTTGAAGACAAATGATATCAGCGTGTCAAGAATTTAATCAGGGAAAATTTTGTTTGTTTGCGGGAGACTAAGCTAGTTGGCTGTTTCTAGTATTGTTATGTGAAGCTTGTGGGATGCAACACACGGATTGGTGCCATATGGGCTCAAATGAGGCTTTTGGAGGGATTTTGCTCATTTGTGATAGGAAGGTGGTAGAAAAAATTGATGGATATTACTTATCAGACAAAAAAAAAAAATGATGGATGTGTGAGAGATTTCATTGTTACCTGTAGGTTCAAATATGTCAATGAAAAATTTAAGTGGGGCTTTGTTAGAGTATGGATCTAATGATAATTGTATCAGAAGACTTCTTTGGGATGCATTGGGGTGTTAAATTAGTTGGTGGAGCATTCCTTGGTGTATTGGGGTGACTATAATGTTATCTGCTATCTGACTGAGAGGTCAGGTGATCTCTGCCATTCTCGAGCAATCAAGCTAGAGTGGCGTTGTCTGAATTCAATTTTGAACACGACCTTATAGATATCATCCTCGTGGGAGGGAAGTATAGTTGGTCCAACAAGCATGACTAGGCAATATGGTCTTGAATTGCAAGTTTTTTCTCTTTCCTGAATGGGAAGCTAAATTCCCAATGTTTTCTTAGAGAAGGCTCCCTGGATCACTAGTGGACCTTTTTCCTTTTACGTTTGCTTGTGACAATAGGGTGTATGCTCAAGCCTGTTGGCCTAATGGCATGGATCCACTCCTCTAAAATGGAGGACTTGGTTTCAATCCCCCTCCCCCTACTCCCAATGTATCAAAAAGGACAATAGGGTGTACAGTAGAGGTCATTTTAAGTTTGAGAATATGTGACTGAAAAGTGAGGGATTTATGGATAGGGTGAAATTGTGGTGTAGGTCTTATAGTTCCAAGGTTCTCCCAGCTAGATTTTGGCGTGCAAATGAAAAGTCTTGAAACAAGACTTGAAGAAATGGAACGTTGAGGTGTTTGACAATGTAGGGGAAAGGAAGCATCACTTAATGGGAAGAACTTGGTAAGCTGGATATTTTTGCAGAAGAACAAACGCACATTATCTAAGTTTGAGTTGATTATTTTTACCCATAAAAAAGATAGTTTGAGTTGTTGAGAAGGGTTGAGGTTTGTAGCAAGTAGGAAAGAGTTCTCTTTTTGGAGAAAACGTGCTAGAGACAGAAATCACGAATTCTTTAGGTCAAACGAGACAAGAATATTGGTGATGCTTTGTTGACTGATAACACAAAAATTAGAGAGCAGATTTTCAGTTTAGACTCCTATACTCTAAACAGTTTTCTTGGAGACCTAAGTTAGATGATCTTGGCATTGATTCCATTGGTGAAGAGGAGATGGTGTGGTTGGAGAGTAGGGAGACAAGAGTATTCTTTTGTTGTACCCCAGATCAGATAGTTTCTTGTAATATTTCTTGGGGAGATTTTTGGAGCTAGGGGCATGGAAAAAAAATTAGGAAATATTGGGGAGATTTCCTAATATTTCTTCAATGTACCCCGACTTGTTTTGTCAATCTCTTTGAAAGGAGGCTTCCATTGCAGAGAATTTGCAGTTCTTATATAATGCGCCCGAGTGGAATGTTACTTTCTATAAGATCTAACATTTATTGGGAACTTTTATAAGATCTACCTGTGATTGGGAGATGGAGTTGTTTTTTAACCATTTATAGTCTTTTACATGGAGAAGTGGCACAGAGGATCAGATGTGTTGGACCTTGTAACGATCCGGCCCAATAATTCTAAGGTTAGAATGTTGATAATTTTTATTGGGCCTAAATTATATGTAATGGGCCATATTGGATAAGCCCACGAGCGATAAATTATTGAAATTGATTAGGAGTTTTAATTAAACTCAATCTTCATGTTATATTGGATTGTGGAATTCAACAGAGATGTGCAGGACTGGGAAGTGGGTGAAGTATCTAAATTTTTTGGAAGATTATATGATATGAAGATTGATCAAAATAGAGGGGATAGTCTGTTGTGGGTGCAAGATAATAACTCCAGGTTTTTTGTGAAATCTTTTTACAAGGTGTGTGTTAGTCAGGGAGCTAAAGACTATCCTTGGAAATGTATTTGGAGGGCCAAGGTGCTTGGCAAGGTTGCTTTTTTTTGTTGTCTGGTGTTTCTTGGGAAAATATTAACCACAGATAATTTGAGGAAGAGATGTTTACTGCTGGTTGATTGGTGTTATATGTGTAAGAAGGATGGTGAATCTGTTAACCATCTCTTTCTTCATTGTGAGGTGGTGACAAAGTTGTGGAATGAGCTTTTTGCAAGGGTAGGCATTGCTTGGTTGATGCCTATGCATGTGGTGGATTTCTTGGCTTACTGGCAAGGTCTTGTGGGTAATAGAGGCAGTGCAGGAGTGTCAAGGACGATCCCCTTGTGTTTATTTTGGTGCCTATGGATGGAGAGGAATGAAAGATGTTTTGAAGATTGTGAACTTTCTATGGGGTAACTTAGGGAGTTTTTCTTTAGCACTTTATATATTTGGATGAAGAATCTTGTAAGGGATGGGAACATTTGTAATGTTCTGTTTTAGTCATGTTTTGTTTTAGCTTGCATTTAGGTGTATTCACTTGTTTACATCCTGTGCACTTAGGTTATGCCTATTTACTTGGAATAAAATTCTCTTATTAACTATCCAAAAAAAAAATAATATATATTTATTGAACGAGTTAGACTCATTTTAGAATTTAAAGATCGGCCATTAAAAATTTATTTTAGTTTAAAATCATCACTGACTAAAGTCTCCTATGTAGTCTCAATCACTGCCAATCCTACATTGAAAGAACTATTAGATCATGTTTTCAAATTCTAACTCTCTTCTTGAATAATTGCGATCGAGTCCAACTCGAACTTGTCGGCACCCTCTCCCAAATCTCTATAAATATCTTCAATTCCTTGTTATTTAGAAAAACCATAAACCTGCATAACTGCAGTGGCTAAATCCAAGATACCCAGTCCAGTATCGTGCATATCCCACGTATCAAAGGAAGCTAGAGTTTTCTTTTGATACCACGTTCACCATGCCAGTAGCTGATTGCCTCATTCTTCTCAAAATATTCCTCATGTTTTCTCTCTCTTTCTAGTTCATGTGATCGATTTCATGTCGAAAATATTGGATTAACGCTTTGGGGTAAGTAGCTTGATTTTAATTCCCACGATATAAAATGACTTTATTTATTATATGAATCTTTGTACCTGGTGCTTCTTTTATAATAAAATAAAATATTTTATTCAAGTTCAGTAGTAGCACTCCGGTTTCCCCGAGAATTTCTAACATTGATTTTATTCTTAATCGTGGTGAGCAGGGTGTTACATACCTCGTCCATGAGATGAATCTTTAAGGTCAAATCCTATTTCAAAGGGCTTGCCCTTCTAGCTCACTCCTTTTTTCCATGCAAGTGTATTTGGAGAAATAAAGCACATTCGAGGATAATATTTATCGTTTGAATGGTGGCACGAGGAAAGATTTTAACAATGAATAACTTGTGAAAGGGGCATATTTTGGTAATGGAATGGTGTTGAATGTGCAAGCAAAATTAGGAAAACATAGATATTCTTCTGTCGCATTTGAGTTCACTAGGAGCTTATTGGTGAAGATATTTTGCATTTCTGGGTCTGAATGGTTATGCCCCAGCATGCGGTGGAGTTGTTGGCATGTTGGTGGATTCCTTGCATTGGCCATAGTAATGTAGAAGCTTGGAAGATGGTCACTTTGAGTTTAATGTGGTGTATTTGGCAAGATTACAATGCCTAATCCTTTAATTGTCATGAATGGACGATCATAGAATTAAAAGCCATCATGCTGAACAATCTCTATGCTTGGTTGATTGCTTACACCAGCTCCAAAGTCTCCAATCTTTTAGAGCTCAAGGAGTTTTGCTCTTTTTTGTACTAAAGGGTATATCCTTTTGTATACTTCCTATGTATTTGGGTTGCACCCTACCATGCTTATAACAAAATTTGTGCTATGAAAAGAAAAGATATGCTATTCAACTTTTTGTTTTCTGCATAATGACGAGATTTTTTCATAAAGCTATTATAGAAAATATCGAGAATTCAACTAAGTTGATTGTAACACATTTTAATTGCTGTGCCTTACTGACTAAATTGAAGGTAGATGTAACTTCTTGTACTTTTGTTGTATTTTCAGGCATTTCCCATCACGGATAACTCCTCTACATTGGCTACTGCTCAAGGTTTTCGCTCTGTAAGTGAATTCGTTTAAGAAGCAATTATTGTCTATTTTCTATGGGTTAGTCTTTGATTTCTATTTAATAATTGACCACATCTCTGATAGAGTTGTGGACATCCAGCACTACCTTACTTGGGAAAAAAAAAGGCTAAATACATTTTACTTCATACTTTCATACTACCGTCAATGGTCTGTTAGGTTTAGAACTTGCTGTTAAAATGCATTTTGGTTTTCCATTTTCGTAGAGCTTATCTTCTTTACATACAAAAAAAGCTTATATCTTCCCACCAACAATGAATTAATGACTTGCTGTGGGCTGCCCAAGTGCTAATATGGAACTTGTGATGCACAGAACTAAAGAGACTGACCCATGGCACGGTCCATACGAGGCCAACAAGGTCTGAGAGGTTTTGAAGCCGAAAAGATAAAAAGAGGAACCCCTTTGTATCCAAGAAACTCTCGATTTCAAGACGTTTTTCGCAGCAAAATTAGAAATTCCTCAAAACTTAACTTCAAATCCCTGGAGAACTTCGTGCGATTAAGAAGCTCAAAGCTCAATCTCGAATCCTGGAGAACCCTGTGCGATGGAGAAATAGCCAAATACTTGTGCCTTCCAAATCGAATCGGCTTATAGGCTTATCGAGTAATTGGCTAAACGGTATAGATAGATATCGGGTCGGGTCGGAAACATCTTTATCGGGTCGGAATGGTTCGGGTGAACAGCCCTATATATGGCATCACAAATGAAATAGTTCACATTTTTTTATTTGAATTGAAATAAAAGTATTTTTGTATATTAGTCAACCTCTCAACCTTTGTTCAAATAATTACATTGCAATTCTAAGTAGCGTGTTAAATTGTTAAAGTAGATTAGATATGTAGTACATAAAATTACGTATATAAAATGATATATATAATAGTCCATAATATTATCAGAGTCGGGCTCCATTCTAGTGATTGATCCCTAAGTTTATTGAGATTACAACATTTTCATTGAAATATAATTAGAGTGAAAGGGAAGGAGCTCAAACGGTAAGTCCTCCACATAGTTAGAAAACTTATTTTCTTACGGTTTAGAAACTTATTATGGAATGGAACTATAAAGAGGAATAAAGAGAGAAAAATCTAGTTTCTTATCATCTTGTGGAATATGTGAATCAAATATATACAAGGCATTTTCAGTAGGTATTTATAATTTTTTGCAATTATATTATTGTTGCTATGTTTTGGGTATGTTTGGTTACACAAATTTGGACCCTTGAACCAAGTGAGATATCCCTTAGTCACAGCACGAAACTTTGAGCCTCTCACATGTCAGAGACCTAGCAACAAAACAAGATTCGTGGGACATGCATAAAGTGTTGGAGGACTTGTAGGGGCAATTACGGATGTTGCGGAGGGATATGACAGAGGTGTTGAGATTTGTCGGTCTGTTTAAGGAAGGTGAGGCTGACAGGGGAGGTGAAGAAAAGCTACCGTTGAGGGGAAACAAGAGAGGCCTCATGCTTGGGCCCAGTAACGAGACTAGGGGCATAAAGCCCATCCAGGTTGGGCATAAGAGAGGCTTTATCTGGAGGAAAGTGGACTAAGCCTCCAGAGCCCATGTCGATAGTTGCTGGGGTGGAAAAGTGTTTTTGGAGTTGGACTCTCTAAGCTTGGGGCCCTTGGAGCAGACTCAGTGGTTGGGCCTGGGTCTTCCCAATCCATGGCCCTGAAGGTGACCAGCGTTAATCAGCCTGGCTTAGGGCCTAGGTCTGGGTCTGGGTCTGGGTCTGGGTCTGGGTCTGGGTCCTCCAAACCTGAACCGATAGCTGGCTTGGGAGAATGCTTCTCGCACGATGGTAGCGTAAGGTGTGCTACCTGTGCGCTGGTGGGGACGGGGGAGTTACAGACCACGCCGATGGTGGTTTAGGAGACCGTCGACGACTGTGCGCTGGCGAACGAAGGGTAGATTATTATTGTGGAATGTGGATTGGGTTTTTTGTCGTCGTTTCCGAAGGAGGGTAGACAGAAAATGCCGATAAGCCTAGGAGGTGCGTGTGGGGTGCTGATATGTTGGGATATTCAAGCTTTTGTAGACTTCTCTGTAAGGATTTGAAAGAGGCGAGGTCGGTGGATACATTGATGTCGGGGGATGAGCAGTCCATCCTTGAGGGTGGTGGTCAGTTGGGATTAGATGATATCTCATTTGGGGATGAGTCCCAGGTTGGCTAGACAGGTTCTCTATGTGCTCTGATGCCTTTGAACTTTTTCTTTCCTGACCAAGCTTCAAAGTGGGTTTTCCAAACTGAGTGAGATTCTAAAAATTGTTGGAATTAGGAGTGAAGGCTAAGAAGAGCAATTTTGGGCCTTGCTCAAAGCCTTGGAAGCAGGTCATTAACAAAAAAGTAAAGGAGGTTCGAGGAAACAAAGGGAACTCAATAGATTAACTTGGTTGATGAACTTAGAGGGTAGTTCTAGTAAGAGAAGGGTGAAAGGAAAGGGGCCAATGGTTTCCAAATGAAGCCTAGAATTGTGTTGTGGAATGTTTGGGGATTAAACGAGGCAAACAAACGACTAAGGATTAGGAACATGCTGCGGGATTGGAAGGTGGACATAGTTTGTTTACAAGAGACGAAGTTGAGATGTATTAATAGGGGCATTGTGAGGAACATTTGGAGTAACACTCATATTGTTTGGACCTTCTTGGCTTTAGATGGGGTCTTGGGTGGTATTCTTGTAATGTGGGATAGATTGGTGGTGGAGAAAGTCGAGGAGTTTGTTGGGAGGTACTCGGTCGCTTGTTCGTTCAAATGTACAAACGACAACTTTAGGTGGGCGTTTGCAGGGGTGTATGGTCCGAATTTAAACTCCGATAGAAGATTTTTATGGGAGGAATTGGCAGGGGTTCAAAGCTGGTGGGAGCTTCTCTGGTGTATTTGGAGGAGATTTTAATATTGTCAGATTCCCAAGTGAGGCGTGCAATGTTGGACTTCTCAGAATATATCTCCGATTTGAACTTGGTGGATCTACTTTTGACTGGGGGCCCTGCTAGTTGTTCGAATAACCTGACATGGTTGAGACTGGACCAATTCTTAATTTCTCCTGAGTTTAAAAGCCACTTTCCGAATGTTTGGCAAAAGCGTCTGGAGCGTTTTTCTTCAGATCATTGGCCTTTCATACTTGACTGTGGCGGTCTTGGTAATGGGCGGCGATACTTCAAATTCGAGAATATGTGATTAAAATCGGAGGGCTTCGTGGATAGGGTCAACACTGGTGGTCTTTGTACCAGTTTTATGGGACCCCTAGTTTTATCTTAGCAAGTAAACTGAGAGCCCTAAAGCGTGATTTGAAGTTGTGGAATAGACAAACTTTTGGGGATGTTGGGGACCTTAAGAAGAGCAAGTCTTTGGAAATTCAAGAGTTAGAGAGGATTCAAAAGACACGGCCGTTAACTCAGGAAGAACAAGCTCAAAAGTCCGTGAAGGTTGCTTAGCTAGAAAGGATAATATTATTAGAGGAAGTGTCCTGGTGCAAAAAATCCAGAGCTTTGTGGCTTTGGGAAGTAATTGGAATACGATGTTCTTTCATAAAGTTGCTAATTCTCACAGAATGAATAATAATATTGAGCTATTGAATATCAACGGGGTAGAATGTCGTGATGATTAGGTTATTAAAACCCATGTTGTGGATTTCTTCGAGAGGCTTCTATCTGAACCAGTGGACTAGCGACCCTCCCTAGATGGCTTGGATTTTGATTGCATTGGACCAATTGACGTGGTCCGGTTAGAAAGGGCCTTTGGGGAGTCAAAGGTTTATGAGGTGGTTAAGAAATGGTCAAGGACAAGGCTCCTGGCCCTGATGGGTTTTCTTTGGGTTTTTTTTAAGAGTGTTGGGAAGTGATCAATGAAGATTTAATGTCAGTTTTTCAGGAATTGTTCTCATTTGGGAAACTTGAGAAAAGTCTCAATTCCATGTTCCTCGCCTTAATACCCAAGAAGGTGGGGGCTATGGAGTTAAAAGAGTTTAGGCCTATTAGCCTTGTAAATGGGGTTTACAAGATTATCTCCAAAGTATTGACAAACCGGCTTAGCGAGGTGTTAGGGAACATCATTACTAAGCCCCAAAATGCCTTTGTCAATGGAAGGCAGATTCTCGATGCGGCTCTTATAGCCAATGAATGTTTGGACAATAGATTTAAGGCTGGCACACCCGAGATCATATGCAAGTTGGATATGGAGAAGGCTTATGATCATGTAAACTGGAACTTCTTCCTCTTTTTACTCTAGAGGTGTGGTTTTGGGGAAAGATGGAGGGGGTGGATCCTTGGTGCATTTCTACGTCAAGATTCTCCGTCTTGATCAACGATTGTCCTGAAAGTTTTTTTCACAGTTCACGCGGTCTGAGACAGGGGACCCATTGTCCCCTTTGTTGTTTGTTATTATTATGGAGGCCCTGTGTTGGATGACCTCAACGTTGGTGGCTAATAGTTTGGTAAACGGTTTTGTGATAGGCTCTCCGATAAGAGGTACTACTAACATATCTCATTTTTTGTTTGTAGATGATACTTTGATGCTGTGTGATGCCGATCTCAACCAGGTTCGAAAGCTGAAGGCTCTGCTGCTGTGCTATGAAGCTGCTTCCGGTCTGAAATGAACTTTGATAAATCAGAATTGGTGCCGGTAGGTGAGGTCCACAATGTAAGACAACTTGCGTCCACTCTGGGTTGTAAGATTGTTTCGACGGCTACCATGTGGGACATTATGATTGAAAAAATAGAGAGGGGGTTGGCAGGATGGAAGAGAATGTACTTGTCGAAAGGTGGTAGGATTACCTTGATAAAGAGTACCCTGTCAAATATGCCTACTTACTTTCTCTATCTTTTCCCCATCTCGGCGAGTGTCTTCTCGTACTGAAAAGCTCCAACACGACTTCTTGTGGGGAGGGATGGGGGAGGAGTTCAAGTATAATTTGGTTAAGTGGGAGATGGTGTGTAGCCTGATCTCTAATGGGGCATTAGGGACTAGAAACTTGAGGATTTTTAATCAGGCACTTCTTGGTAAATGGTTGTGAAGGTATAATAAGGAACTAGCAGCTCTTTGGAAGTTGGTTATTGATCACAAATATGGCAGGTTTTTTTTTTGGGGGGGGGGGGGAAGGGGGGTTGGTGCACTAGAGAAGTGCGAGGAGCCACGGGGGTGGAAGCATATTAGAAGAGGGTGGGGGGTTTTCAACCGTCACGCTAGGATTCAACTGGGCGCAGGAAATCAGATTTGGTTCTGGAAAGATAGTTGGTGTGGGGATCGAGCTTTGCAAGACATGTTTCCAGCTCTTTTCCAGATTGCAAGCGCTAAAAACATTACGATGGCATAAGTCATGGGAATCTTGGGAGGGAACCTTTATTGGAACATCAACTTTACTAAGGTGGCTCACGATTGAGAGTTGAGTAGTTTTGCATATTTGTTCAGTCTCCTGTACTCCGTTCGGCCAAATACCCATCAGGGGGATGACTGACTTGTGGTGGGTACCTGCTAGGAAATGTGCCTTCTCTGTTTGATCTTATTATAGCATGCTCACTACCCTTTTTCCGTGGAAGAGAATATGGAAGCACAAGGCACCCCCAAAAGTATCCTTCTTTGTGTGGATTGCGACTTTGGGCAAGATCCTCACTACTGTCATTTTGAGGAAAAGGCGGATTATCATTGCCGACTGGTGCTGTATGTGTAAAAAGAGTGGTGAAAGAGTGCTGAGACTATAGACCACCTTCTCTTACACTGCAAGATAGCGACGGAGTTGTGGAGTGAGGTGTTCAGTAGACTAGACCTAACTTGGGTTATGTCGGGGACTATAGAGGCGAGTTGGACTACTATTCGAGGCCCTCTACAAATTAGGGCGATTTGGAAGATAGTCCCTCTGTGCATTATGTGATGTTTATGGCAAGAACGCAACGACCGGACTTTCGAGGACAAGGAAAGATCAGTAGAGGAGCTTAAAATCTTATTTTTTAGAGCTTTATGTACATGGGCCATTGCTGTGGATTTTCATGGCATGGACCTTCAGGATTGTCTTGTTTCAATGTCCCTATCTAGCTAGGGCTCCCATGTTTAATTGGCTTTGTGCTCTTTTTGTTAATATAATTCTTTTTTACTGATAAAAAAAAAATCATTGAATAACAATGTCTTATTTGTGAAAAAGATTTGGGGCATTGGCAGTTCATTCAAGTTCCTTTTCCGCAGTTTATATGGCTACATATTGTAGTATATAGTGAAACCACAAAGTCTTATATACTAACTATTACACATTATACATATATTATAATTATTCACTTAAGTACTTAATTAACTAACATATGAATTATATTCAATATATAGATATAAATGACTAGGTATAAGTAAGTGGGTTATATGCTATATATTTAATTTTCGAGATAACTATGCTTATATTAGCCGAGCGAGCAATTGAGTGAACTGGTTCATTTACAATCCTAGCCACCATAGTCTCCGGCATTACCCGTGCTATGTCCAGTCTGCTAAAAAGTTCATTCAGAAGAATCCTAGTTGTCTCACAATGCAGAAATAGATGGTTTACTATCTCCCCCTTTCTACGACACATGCAACACCAGTCGGTTATGATAATCCGTCTTCTCCTGAAGTTGTCCGTGGTAAGGATCTTGCCTAACGCAACTGTCCACAAAAAAAAAAAAAAACCAGCTGTGGGGGGTAGCTGCCAAAGCTTCCTCCAAGGAAACTAAAGATCGAGTCCTTGTGTGAGGACCTTATAAAAGGAACACACACTAAAAACACATTTCCCTGTAGGTATCCACCACAAACCATCTCCATGCTGTGTATTTGGTCTAATGGAGTAAATGAGGCTATAGAAGTCAACAAAAGTACTTAATTCCCAATCCTGAGCCACCCGATTGAAATTTACATTCTTTGAAGACTCAATTCTAGTGAGCTGGAAAAATCTGAAGTATAAAGACAAATGTTTAGCAGCAGTTCTTTGAAAACTCATGTGCCATATCTACACGTTGAACCAGAGATTAATTTGAGACCTTATCATGCATTCCATGGTCAAATAAAAAAGTGATTTGAAGTAGTTAAGGCTGGTTAAAATCATTTGATTCATCTCTGTGTCCATTTTTTTTTTAAATAATGGGCAGGGCCTAGATGTCAACGGAATAATTCTCTCCTAATCTTCTCCTTATTTTTAGCCATAGAATCGTTCCTTATTTCTTGATTTATTCTTCTGTGCAACTAGTATAATATTTGACAGATTGCATCGTTGCATGGGGCTAAACTTTCCATGTATAGCATTACTATGTACAGTTTATAAATAATACATAGAAATCTCAAGGCCACAACTTCAGCCATTATTTACAAAAGCCTTGTTTATTGACATGGTATCAAGAGCCGATGCTTACTAAAAAAAATATTGCTTCCAATTTTTTTTTTTTTTTTTTCAGTTTTCTCAGTTTCAAGGGTGCCTTTTGGTGTTTTAGTCTTGTTCATTTTTCTCTAGTGGTGCACCCAACGCATTCTCTTGGTGTTTCGGCAAGTTCTATATTACTCTTTGGTGAACCCAACGTGCACTTCCCCATTTCGGTGATGTTTGTGCAGTTTCTTGGTGAGCCCGACGTTAACTTTCTCGGTTTTTGGCACTATCACTTTGGCCTGTCGGCACTTCTGGGTTGGCCTTTTGGTTATTTTGGCACTTCAGCATCTTTATTTTCTGGTCTGGGTGGTTCTCGACAGCTTCCCCATTGTTTCGGCACTTCTTTGGGCGTATGACTTGTATCAGTGGGCTTCTCACTTTTTTGATAACCTTTGTAGTTTGTTTTTTGGTAATTTCTTGGTGACCTAACACTCTTAAGGCACTTGGGTTTGATTATTTCAGCACTTGGGTTTGATATTTCGACACTCGGCTTCTTTTTTGAGGTTCACAATACCGAATCACTTTATTTTGGCACAAGTAATTTCGGTTCCTTTGGTTTTCTTTAACTTTAACGTCATTTCTTTTGCTTTGTCTCGAATTTTATTTCTTTGCGATAGATTTTGCACTTGTGTGTGCCAAGTTTATGGGAAAAAATTACTCTACTTAGGCATTTTAGTTTGAACTTTTTCTCAAGGGAAAAGACCTTTGGGGTCATATTGATGGCATGGGGTCATATTTCGGGTCCTCTCCTTCATCGGCTTTGCTTGATGCTTGAATCATGATTTGGCTTTTTGGTTCAGTGGAGCCATATATTGTTATCAATTTGCGGTCTCATCACTCTGCTCAGTCCGTGCGGGGTTACTTGAAGAAGGTTTATCATCAAGATAATAATGCTCGACTTTTTTAGTTAGAACATGCGCTTGCTATGTTTCAACATGGCAGTCTTTCCATACAAGATTACTACTCGGCATTTGTGACTCTTCGGAACGAGTATATACTAATTTTGTTACAGTGGATGTTCCTGTTGTTGCTCTTTCAACTATTTAGTGTCTTCATGAGACTAGTAAGCACGATCAATTTCTTATGAAACTATGTCCTGAATTTGAATCTGTTCACTCATCTTTGTTGAATCGATCTCCTGTTCCTTCTCTTGATGTTTGTTTCAGTGAATTATGTTGCGAAAAACAATGTCATAGTACTCAAGCTATTTTGCAACAATCTCATGACAATTCAAGATCAGCAATTGTAGCTTATGCTACCCAAGGCCGAGGACTGCCCAAGGATTCTAAAAACTTGCAGTGTTTTTGCTGCAAGACATATGAGCATATTGCTGCAAATTGTCCCAAGAAATACTGTTTCTATTGCAAGAAAAATGGCCATATAATCAAAGAATGTCGTATTTGCTCAGAATTGTCAGGCTCAAGCATTTCAGATTTCTGTTCTTGTCCTTCCAGCAGTGACTTCTATAGGTGATTCCTCTGCTCCTGCATCTCCTGCAGCGAATTACTACACACTCGAAATGGTGCAGTAGATACTCATTTGGCATTATCGGCGACGGGGTTCCAAAGAATACTCCTAGTAAACTCTGGTATGTGGACCTAGCGGCCTCTAATCACATGACGTATAGTCTCACATCTTTGCATCATGTTTGGCCCTATAATTGGAAATTTGCTATACAAATTGCCAATGGCAGTTCCTTGCCCATAGCTGCTATCAGAGATGTCTCTTCTAAATTTACTGATATGTTTCTTGCTCCTTAACTTTTCATGAATCTTATTTTTGTTGGGCAATTAGTTCATAAAAATCATGCTATTAGTTTTTCTGGTGATGGTTGTGTTGTGTGGGACCAAGTAACAAGGAAGCCGATCGCGAAGGGACCTAGAGTGGAACGCTTGTTTCCGCTATTTTTGTCTGTTCTAGTTTTTTCTCCTATTTCTCCAAATCTTTTTTTTTTTTGCTTGTAATAATGTTCCAAATCTGAGTATGGCGTGACAACGTCGTTTAGGCCATCCCAATACTAAGATCTTATTTCATGTATTGAACTTTAGTTTATTTGATAATAAAGAAAGTTGTTCTTCCTCTCTTGAGTGTGCTTCTTGCAAGCTTAGTAAATGCAAAACTCTTCTATTTCGTTTGCATGTGAGTTGAGCTTCTCATTGTTTAATCTTATCCATAGTGATGTTTGGGGATATTCCCCGGTTAGTTCACATGAAAAATTTAAATATTATGTGACGTTCATTGATGATCATAGCAGATTTACTTGGGTATTTTTTTTCGTTCTAAATGAGGTTTTTCGTACTTTCACTATGTTTTTAGCCTATGTTGAAAATCAATTTTCTGCCTCTATCAAAACATTACTCACAGATTCCGGTGGTAAATTGTCTTATGAGTTTAAGAAATTCTTGACTTCAAAAGGTGTTATTCATCAACATTCGTGTCCAGCTACTTCACAATAAATGGACTAGCTGAACACAAAACAATCACCTTTTGGATGTGGAACGTACTCTATGGTTAGAATCAAAGTTTTGAATTCCGTTCCGGTTGAGGTACTAGAATAGGATATTTTGGTTTCGTTCTGTTCCGGTCTGTTTTGGGATGGACATTATATGAATAAATTATATATATAATAATTATATTCTAAAACAAACATATATACAAATCTTAAAAGCATACATGCTTGATAAATTTAATAATATTTTTCAATAGTCAATACAAGTTAGAGTGTAAATTACTAAATCACAAAGTGTAAATAAAAAAAATGGCAGTGAACTTCAATATCTTAGTTTTTATTATTTTATAGTGTAATATTAGATAATTAAAAATTATTTATTACATGTTATTTATGAGAAGATAATAAAAAATAGATAATGAATAATTTTTTTCTAATTTAATACACATAAGTGAGAGAATTACATAATATCTGATAAATCTTTTTTTTTTCCTTTAGATAATCATCAATTTTCCTTTTTAGAACTATAGAAAAAGATGCTTAATCAATCGATTCAATCCCCAAAATAGTAATATAATAAAATAAAAATTAAACACATTTACCACAAAATTATTTACCCTACTAACCTAATTATTCTGCCTGCGATGACCAATGTCCTCCATGTTCTTCAAAATTGCGTCCAGCCTCTACAACTTTGAAGGCTTGTTGTCGGCGATCGGAAGCTCGGAGGTCAGAGCTGCACCTTGGCTCATCATGGGTGTGGCTTGTCGTGGGGATCTTCAGCTTGTCGTGGGTGTGGCTCGGCAATGGAGATGAAGTGATGAATCATGAAATCGCCGGCGCCACTTTTATGAACAGGGGGTTTGCTTTGTAAATTGGGACTCATGAAACAAAAGGTAAGAACTAAGAACTAAAGGGTCTAAAATTGGGATTATACACAGATTTCAAGTTAATTTCTAATTGTAGCTCTAACAAAGGGGAAGACAAAATGGATACTCGATTGCAAGCAATTTGATGAAACCATCAGCCCTCTATAATTGTTTGACTTTTTCAATGTTTTTGGAAATGACAATGAACGAATGGGTGAAAGTAATTCTCTCGCAAGCAATTTCATGAGTCTGCAACCAGGAACTTTCAATTTTAGTCCAGAATACATATTCTACCCCGAACCCGAAATTCTGTCCGGAACATCAAATTCCGACTGGTCCGCTGCGGAATACAACAGTCAACCTGATGAGGACCTCAGTCAAGTCCCGATCACCTAAGGGGGTCCTCCTTGCATTGTGGCTCCATCCAAGGACTAAGATGGACTCCAATGCTTGGTGATGATTATGTGGGTGAGTGAAAGGGTAAAGGGAGGTTATGATTTGGTGGAGCAAGGACAAGTGTTTGGGGCTTGGTATTCGGTTATGGGGTATAATGGTGACAATTGGGTTGAGTGGTGTGGGCGAGTTTGTGTTGTGTCTAGGGTTTGAGTGGCCGAATTAGGGTTAGGACAACAAGGGTTTCGGCCAAGGGTAGATTAGGTCATTTGGGTGAGGGTTTGGGATGATTTGTTAATTCCTAAAATTTAGGAATTAAGATGTTGAAGACATATGGTGATGATCGGCTATAGGGAATGGCCAATGATGGGGCGGTTTGACTTTGGAGGGTTAGTTAGGATTTGATTTGTTCAATCATGGGTTGATTGATTAATCAAATGAGAGACGATAAATCAGATTATACGAGGTGGCACTAGGGTTTTCGGCAATGGCAATATTGTCTTGGCCGAATATGAGTTGGTTATGGAAAGTAAATAATGTTTTGATTTGAAATATTTTGAATTGGAGAGAATTGGGTGGCCGGTTATGGGATTGTTAGGGTTGGTCAAATTTGGCTTAATTTGGTAAGGGAATATTTGATTTAGGTGGAGACAAATATGGGAAGATAGGGTAGTTAAGTGGCTGGCTAGGGTTTAGGAGTGGTGGGGGTGTTTTGGGCAAAATGACAATTAGGGTTGTCTAAGGTTGGTATGACTAAGTATGGCTATGAGGGAAATGATGGGGCTGCCATGTATGGTGTTTGGGCATAAGGAAAATGCAAGAAAATAGAATGAACAACCAAGGGAATGGTTGATCACTCTCAAGGGATCAAGAACACGCCAACAACAAGAGCACTATGTGGTTCGACCTTCACTTCTTCAACAACACCAACAACTCTTCACTCAAAGCAACCCACACACTCACTCACACTTGATGAATCCGGAATTCACAATGAGTGTGAATTTTGAAATCCTCAATGCACTCACACTCAATTTCTCAAATCCACAAGTGGTGTGGAATCAGCTTCTCTCACTCCAACTCACTCAAACAATGATCAATCAACCAATTAATCAACAAGAAACTCAAGAACACCAAGAACCTGAAAACACAAGATTGAATAACCTCAAAATATTATTAATAAACTGAAATGATAAAGATAGATGTGGAATACACCGATTCACGAATTGTACTATATGTTTCTTTCCAAAAGGATTCACGAATTGTACCCTTTGAAACCTAAGTGTCTAAGTACCGATGAATCCAACCACTAGGTGAGTGGCTGGCCTAACCTTTTCTCAAGAGCAAAGTTCAAATGTCAAATGTCAAAAGATTTTGAAATGCAAACCTAGAGGTCCTATTTATAGAGCTTACAACTTGGAAACCTCCAATAGGTCCCTAATAAAAATAATTAAATTATTAAAGCGTCCAAATGCAATTAAATAAATAAATAACATAAATAAAAGATGATTGATGTCCAAGGGTGGTATGGCCGTGGCTTGCATGGGCCCATGGTGGGTTATGGTGCTGCAATGTCTACGGTTGGGCATGTCTACGTGGCATCTGCTAATGTCTGCATGGCGTGGTGGGGTGCCATGTGGTCATCGGGTGATGGGCACGGCATGACACTGTGCATGGTTTGATGGTGATGTGCATGGCCCATAGGATGGATCTATTAGCCAACCAAGCCCATGTAAAAGGATACATGTCACTCTAGGAGAATTTTAGTAAGTCTTCAAAGACTAGTGGATGAGAAGAGGAAAATGCTAGTAGTTGGAGAGTTGACTAGTAGTTATCTTGAAAGATGAAGTGTGAGAATCAAGATATGATTTTTCTCATCATTTGGATAACTTGGGAACTGTGAAGAACAAAGAGATCTTCAATTTTAGTCTTCCTAGGAACATGCCATATCTAGGAGAGAGTGACACACGTGGCATGAGATGAGAAATGGAAGTGAGGAGGAAATGAGGCTTCGGTGGAAGCACCTAGCCGAATCCCTTTGGGGTATTTCCCATGTAATCCTATCCAAATCTAGGTGAATGACTATTGGAGGATCTTGAGAAGATATGTGAGAGCAAGAGTGGTTGAGTGAGTGAGTGATGGAAGGATGTGGTATCATTGGAGAGAGGGAAAGAAGATGAAAGCAAGCAAAGGGAGGAGGTTTCGGATGAGCAAAAACTGTGGGCCATGAGTTGATCTTCTAAGGAGTTTTTGACCAAATCTAGATGAAGGGACATGAGGGAGTTGTGTAAGAGTGTAAAGTACATGTGTAAGAAGGAGTGGTAATTTGATAAGTTGATGGATAGTTGCTCGAAAAAGAGAGAAACCCATGGGTGAAAGAGGAAGGTTTCGGGTGAGACCAAATGAGGGATAGCCGAACCATGCTAGGCCTTTTTTTCCAAAATGTGTTTTTCCAATCTTTTGGATTGACATATGAGAGATGATAGTTGGGAGATAGAAGAGTGATGAGAAAGGAAATGAGAGGCTAAAACCCATTGGGGGGCGCCGGCCATAGGAAAATAGGGGAAGGGAGTTTGTCATCCAAGTACATGCTAGCTTAGGCATGATTTCACTCTAGTGATAAGAGTCAAGTCTTTCCATCCATCAAGTGCCTACTCTTGACTAGGGAATGAGTGGCCTAAGAGCCTAAGAAGCCCTCATGGCCGAATGACCTATTGCATTGGGTCTCCTTCACTTGGTTGCACTTTCTCACAAACACACACACCTCTTGGCCTTCAGCACTTCTCCCCACTCTTACGTTGTTCTATCTTCTTCTATTACCTAAACATCAAAACACTCAGTCTAGAGGAGAAAGAAGCAAGTATTCTTGAGTGGAAGTGCCTTTGAGAGGTAAGTTACATTTTGAGTAAGTACAAGCATAGAAACCTAGAGAAGAACACACACCACACCTATGCTTTTGTTTATTCAAAAATATTTTCTTTAAAACCTTATGAATATAGTTTGTTCTAATGAAATATTTTATATAGTTTCAAAGCTAATTTAATCCAACTAGGAGCGTTGTAAGTATATTCTTATTTTGCCTTTAGCATCTCTAGTATATTTTTAAGAGAATGTATTTGTATTGATTGATTTCTTACTTGTTATGTTATGATGAAATTCTTTAGTGAAAATGCTATGCTTAGCTAGATGTGAATCCATGCTTAAAATCTATGATTCTTTTAGGTTTGAAAGTTTATAATATGATTGGTGGATTTAGTCAATTTGTTGTGAAGAAATCAACATGATATGTGCATGCATGACTAAGGTTAAGTTTGTTGGATATTGGATGATATAGAATAGGTTACTTGAAGAAATGCTTTATTTATTTAGTAGCAAAATCCATGCTTTGTTAATATATCATACTAGGATAAATATTTACAAAATATTGGTGGATGTAGATACTTTGTTCTTGGTATGAACATATCATGATTAATACGGTAGATCGTGATAAAATGCATGCTTGGTGAGTCAAAGTTAGAAACTTGAGAAAAATAGAGATGATGCACCTATGGGTTTTCGGATTGGAGAACTTCTAGGGTTTAAACTTTTTATAATTAATTATCCTTTCATGTAATGTTTAAGCTTCAATTGTTTGAAGAACTTAGAAGCATAAAAACTAGGAGGATGCAATGGTATGATTTTCGGTTTTCCCATAGGTGATTAAGTGTCCTATTTGGTTTGAAGAGAAGAGATTTAAAATATTAAGTTAAGAGACTATAGGGTTTCAGTCAACCCCTTTTTGTGAAGTTAAAATTATTTCAATAATTTTACTAAGGTTTAGTGAGTATGTGAAAGAGAATAGAAAGAAGAAACCCTAGGTGGTAACCAAAGTGGGTCTCGACCCAACTATAGGGGTGGAGGTTGAGCACCCCACTCAACCCATTAGGCCCATTTATGTGCTTATGCATGAATGGTAAGTTAAATGGTGTGATGTTTGACTTCTGAAAGAAGATAGCTAAGTGTGCACTCGTCTCGGGTTTTTGCATGATTCGCATGTTAAGCACGAAGAGTTGCATGTCACATGCATGAAGCATGAAAATCATGTTTTTGAGTTAAAACATGTTTTTAAAGAAAAAGAAAAGAATTAAAATTTTTATAAGAACCCCAAAGGCTGGGACCGGGTAGTGCCCCAGTAGAACTCCTTGTTCACTCAGGAGTGATTAAAATCGAGTGAAAGCCTCTAGATCAACGAAGAACAGTCGGCGGACCATGTATGGCTCCAGAAGATGTCTAGAACGTGGTCGCACCTAATACTAGTGAGTGCCCATGAATGGTATTGGCTTTTACCTTACCGTTATAAAAACAATGTTGTAGTTGCTCGGTTTGAGTGGTCACCAAGTAATGAAGAACGGATAACGTAGTTGCCCCGACTTGAGCAGTCTGCGGGTGTTGCAGTAACGCGTAACGTATTCACTTAGATTTAAGTGGTAGTCAGGTGAGACGGTAACTAGCGGGGAGCACACGGTGTATAAGAGAACCGTAAGGTATCCAATAAGAAGTCATGACAAGAAAGAAGGGCTTTCGAGTCCCAAGAATGATATGAATATATTAAGTGGTGCCTAAGATAAGAAATGATGAAAAGTATACGAAAATGATGTTTTTTGAAAATATGAGTCGAGATTTTGTTACATGATTTTATAAGCAAGTGCATGATTTAAGTTGAAGAAAGACAAGATGATGAAAGCTGACATGAGCATGTGTATCTGTTAAGTCATGAGTCCCATGTTGCATAGTGTATATACGTTTGTTTGTTATTCACTTAAAGATATGCTTGAAATGCTTTCATTGAAATACTTTTGTACTTACTGAGATTTTTCGAAATTTCACCCCCTTCATATTCTCACTATCGTTCATTGTCGGGGGACAATAGAAGTAGTTGCAGGAAAAGATGGAAGCGAAGACAGTGAGGATTGGGGAGACTCCCTAGACCTTTGATGGTCTGGTGACTTCACCCCCTTTTGACGTAGTAACCCCGATTTTGTACGAACAGTTCATAGCGAATATGCAGCTGAGTGTGATTTCAGAGGCCGTTGGTCGCCAGTGTATAGGTTGATGCATGTCTCTGAGGGTTGACGGGGCCTTATTTATGGATCGCGTTTATACCTCGAAAGCAGGGACGGACCTCCTATTAGGCAAGCGGCTAGGCTTGACTCAGTTTCTTTTTGGACCCGGCTTGAAGGAAGTCAAGGACGAGCCTACTTCTAGAGTCGAGGGTCGTGGGGTCAGCACCTAGTTGTTGTTGGTTATTTATGTTTATGTATTTTGGGTCTTCCTCTGTTTTGGAAGGAAGAACAGCTTATGAACTAACGAGTTATGTTATTGTCATCTTAATGAAGTTATTTTGGGATGTTAGAGTTATTAAACCATGTGATATATATTATAGAAATGCTTGACTTTTTTCCACTGCGAAAACATTTCTTTACTATTAAAAAAAAATGCCTATGTACGATATGATGAAAGATAAACTTCCTTGTGTTGCTCATTCCCGATGTTTCAATTCACGTGCAATCCCAAGCGTGAACAGGGGCATCGACATGCCCGGGTTGGGTGCTGGGGTGATAGGCATGCATAGCCTAAGTTGGCGGTTTGGGAGCTGAGTGCTGCATGGTGCGGGCTGGTGCCGCGTGCTAGATGGCAGGCCTTGTGAGCATGCCACTACCCTGCTCTGCAAGGTGCGGGGTGGTGCCACAAGCTGGATGGTGTGCCTGTGAAGACACGCCACTAACCTCACTAGGTGGTGCTAGGGCGCGCGAGGGTGAGCGGATGATGGAGCGCATGCACACATTCATGTGTGCGAGCAGGTGGATGCTCTGTGAGGCGCGCATGAGTGCGTGCATGGCTGTGCGCAAGAAGTGTGCACGGACAGTAGCCTTAATAGGTGCCTGCTGCGTGCCAAGGCATGCGTGCAGGTTAGCCAATGGACTATCCTGGCGGTCCAGGGGCTGTGTCGAGGCATGATCTTGAGCAATTCTCTTAGGGGTTCTGATACAACTATTCCGGTTATTGTTCCGGAACGGTAAATTCTGTTCGAAATGGCACGGAATTCAAAATTTTGGTTAGAATCCTTTGTTCCATCCATGTTCTGGATTGAGGTTCTAAAAACTGTTACTCACTTAATCAATCGTTTACCTTTCCAAGTCCTACACATGGAGTCTTCCTATTTCCGTTTGTTTGGTAAGCAACCTAGTTACGATAATCTTCGTACCTTTGGTTGTATGTGTTTTGTTTATTTACCTCTTCATGAGCGACAAATTATCTCCTTAATCTATTAGATGTGCATTCTTGGAATATAATGTGTGTCAAAAAGGATTTATTTGCTATGATCCTACATTACGTCGTACACACATTTTTAGGAATGTTATTTTCTTTGAAAGTTAACATTTCTTTCATGTCTCCTCTAAGTCCTCATCCACTACTATGGTCCTCCACTCCTTTGAGTAGTAGTTCTCGAATGCTCCTCTTCTCAGTTGTCACTTTGAATCAGGCATGGTGTATACGAGACATTCTCGCCCACAATCTCTTTCGGTGGCTCATCCGATATCTGTTTTTACCACACTCCAGATGCAGTCAGTTGCGGCACCTTTGGTGCCATTGGCACACCGCTCTCCTCGAGTGTTTGTACCCCCGGATAGGTATGGGTTTCCTTCTTCCAATTCTGGCACTTCTATTTCAACTCTTACTGCTGTATTGTCCAATTTTGATATTCCCACATCCTACACACAAACTGCCAAGCATGAATGTTGGCGACAAGCTATGTAAGAAGAAATTGCTACTCTAGAGGCCAACCACACTTGGAACATTGAGTCTTGTCCTTCCACCATTATTCCTCTGGGTTGCAAATGGGTCTACTCAGTCAAGTTCCGATCAGATGGCAGTGTGGACTGTTATAAAGCTCGGTTTGTTGCACTTGGAAATAATCAATAATATGGTATCAATTATGAAGAAACTTTTGTCCGTGTGGCTAAGATGACTATTGTTCGTATTATTTGAGCTCTTGCTGCTTCTCAAGAATGGCCTCTACATCAGATGAATGTCAAAAATGCTTTTCTTCATGAGGATCTTAAAGAGTGTATTTATATGAAACCACCCCTATGATTGTTTTCCTTTCCGACTTCACAAATGTGTAATCTCTCTCCCTTTATGGTCTCAAGCAAGTTCAGAGGGCCTGGTTTGATAAATTTTGAACCTCTATTATAATTTTCATTCAAGTAGAGTAAGTATGATACTTTCTTATCTCTTCGAAAATCAGACATAGGTATTGTTGTTCTTTTGGTTTATGTAGACAATATTGTGATTACTGGCTCGGATTCTGCTTTACTTGGCCAGCTCAAGACTCATCTCTCTGAGTCATTTCATATGAAAGATCTCAGGTATCTCACTTATTTTCTTGGCCTTAAGGTGTATCATAGTCCATCTGGTATTTTACTCAATCAACATAAGTATGCTAGTGACCTGGTGGCTACTGCTAGTCTATAGAAGGCTACTTATGTTGATACTCGATAGAATTGAATGTCAAGTTTTGCAAAGAGGAGGGTGACTTACTTGCTGATTCCACTTTATACCGAAAGTTGGTGGTAGCCTTGTCTACCTCACCATTACTAGACCGGACATTTTTTTTGTTGTACAGCAAGTCATCCAGTTTTTTTAGACTCCTCGTCATCTTCATTTGGCTGATGTTCGTAGGATCAAATGCTATGTTAGAGGGTACTACTTCAGTCCGTGGTTTATTCTTTCCTACAAGCAATTCTTCTCGCCTTGCTACATATAGCGATGTTGATTGGTCTGGTTGTATTGATACACGTTGATTCATCACTGGTTGGTTTGTGTTCTTGGATGATGCATTGATTTCGTGGAAGAGTAAGAAGCAAGACCGAGTTTCTAAGTCATCTACAAAATTCGAGTATGGAGCAATGTCTCTTGCTTGTTCTGAGATTATCTGGCTTTGTGGTTTGCTTGTAGATAGACTTCTTTGAGCCTGATCTTACACCTTTACATGCCAATAATACGAGTGCTATTCAGATCATGGTCAATCCTGTCTATCATGAGCGCATAAAGTATATTGAAGTCGACTATCACTCTATCTGTGAAGCCTTTGAAGCTCGTGTTATCACTTTTCCACATATTTTCTATTGAACTACAAATTGCTGATATTTTCACCAAGGCTCTCACTCGCCATCAACATTGCTTTCTAAGTAGCAAATTGATGTTTGTTGATCAACCTGCATTAATTTGAGTGGGGCTGTCAACGGACAGCTTTGCTATCCATAATTATCTCCTAATCTTCTCCTTATTTTTAGCCGTAGAATCTTTCCTTAATTCTTGTTTTATTCTTCTATACAACTAGTATAATATTTGACATATTGTATAGGGGGGCTAAACTTTCCATGTATAGCATTACTTTGTACAGTTTATAAATAATACACAAAAATCTCAAGGCCACAACTTTGGCCATTATTCACAAAAACCTTGTTTATTGACACTAGATGTGGAGTTCACCTCATTTTAGCTCACTTCATGATTCAGAGCAAATCCTGTTTAGATTTATATTCACATGCACCACTTAGAAATCAACTAAAATCAATCTGTCTATATTTATATTAATAATGCTATTAGATTGCCATGGTTGTGATTGAGACGTTTGCAATGTGTTGTTGATAGTTTTATGGCATTCAATATAGAGCCTTCTTTGTTCTTTTGTATTTTTTTTTTAAATTGTTTCTTATCTCTCTTTGCAGCCACAAAATCAGCAGCAGATCATTTGCAAGCATCCTATGCAACAGCTTTCGCATCAGGCCCAATTTCACCCAGTTCATCAGAATCATCAACACATGCACCCTGCATCCCACTATCCTCACAGTCATCAATGTGCTCCTGCTTCTCACTTGCCTGAAATTTCTCATCCTCATCAACCAACCATATCACAACAGATGGCATCCTTACAACCGCTCACAGGTGGTGGTCATGCTGGAGGGCGTTTGCATGTACTGGTGGGTTATTAATTTTATTATTCCTCCATTACCATGAATTATGATAGCACCTATTTGAATATCATAAGTTTTACTTTTATTTTCATGACTAGTGGCATGGTTACCCTCAAAGATAAGATATTATGTTAAATTTTAGCTTATGTTGCTGGTGTAGAACAAGCACATCTATACAACCTATTTGTGGACTTCTATTTTTCCATTATTATAGCCAGCCAAAAGAAAGTTGGTCAAAAGTAGCTCAGCATATTTGACCATAGCAGGGGATAGATATCACCTGCTATCTATCCCCTAAAAGCAATATTCTATTGTTGACGTGTGATTTTTTTGTGTGTATATGTGCGTGCTTTTGTTTTCAACAGCAAGTGAGTTATATTGAGAAACATTTTTAGAGATGTGTTACTGTGCCATTTTATTTTTCATGTAATTTATACTTTATAAAAAAAAAAATTTAATATATATTACATGACTTTATCAGAGTTTTGCATTCACATGTTTTCTTGTGATGATATGTGATGTTGTGTGAGTGTGTGAACTCGTATTTCCAATCCTATAAGAGGGAATGTTTTTGCTTTGTGATTATGTCAGGAACAAGGCCAGTGTGTCATTTCGATGTCTCAATTCATGTGATCTTTTTGTCCCAGCATTATTTATGTTACATCAGAATAATGGTCCATTTCCTTCATTGTACATTTTGATTAGAATTTTTATCTATTCTCACGAGCTTAAACTATCTATGAATCTTTCTTAATTTTCTATAAATAGCGCATGTTTCTCGAATCTTTTTGATGCTTTTTCTTATGGAAAACAAAGTAGAGCTTCATTAGCTTTGTGAATGTTTGCAAAAGGCTTAGGATTTATTTGTTATCTTTTTCTTTCAACCTGTGTCTTTACTGAACTTTTAAGATTGATCATATGTCAGCCATCCAGCCCGGCAAAGTTTTGTGACGAATGTGGGGCCCCGTACTTGAGAGAAACTTCTAAGTTCTGCTCTGAATGCGGAGTTAAAAGGTTAGGAACGTGACATGGTGCTGTCACTTATATGTACATATATATATATATGCATATTCTTTTATATTTGATTTAGGAGTTTCAAATATATGTACTAATGTAGAAGGTAAAGTTTTAGATCTGATGCACGATATGTAGAGATATTTAGGTGCAGTTTGGATAGTGAGTTAAGATGAGATGGTTTTAGATGAAAGTTAAATAAAATATTATTTTTTTTATATTATTATTATTTTAGAATTTGAAAATAGTTGAATTGTTTATTATATTTTGTATGAAAATTTGAAAAAGTTATAATGATGAGATGAAATGCTTTTGCTATCCAAACAAGGCTAATGTAACCCCAAAACTTTTTTTACTTAAGAAAGATGATAACTTATGATCTGATTTCATGTACAAATGGTTAGTTGGACGCACAAGAGCATTTTTATTTTTTGCCATTCTCTTCGAAATAATGTTACTATTGCAATGTAAATACGAGAGAAGATTGTGATTCCTATTTAGCGTTTTTTCCTTATTTTTTCATCATTTTTAACCAAGACGAATTAGCCACACAAATTCTATATTAACGAATAGTTAGGCATGATTCATTGGGCATAATTTGAAGGCCAATTATGTGTACTTCTTACCGTCTAGTTGTTAGAAACATGTCCCACTAATACGCTTTAGTGGAGAATATATTTGAATTTGAATTCAGGAAAAAAAAAAGTACGTTGTTCAAGTAGAAATTTGAATTTAGAAAAAAAAAAAAGTATAATAGAACCAATTATGTCAATTGGCATTTTCATGGAATAAAATTCATCAACTATAACATATGTTCTAAATATTCATCAATTTCATCCTCAATGTAGACTATCCAATGGTCTCTACGAGCACTATCATTAGATTAGGTATTTGCAAATGCAAAATTTGCATAATCTCACATCATTTTGCATTTGGCTATTCCACTCATAACTTATTCTTACATAGATTATCTATCTTTTAATCAGAATAATAATAAAATATTATCAATATAATAAAGTTTTTTTCTTCTATTTTTCAAATTGAGAGAGCCCAAAATGGTTCAGCTTGAAAAACAATCACTCAAATCACACAGATTATAATGAGAATGTGTGAAAAAGATAATCACACAAATTCCTGGTTTAAGATCATAGTGAAAATGGTTGGAAGAGGGATTGGGGATGGGAGTCTGGAGCAAAAATGGTGAGAAAGAAGAGAGAAATTTGGGCAAGTGGAGGGATATGGTAGAGGGAGAGAAGCAATAGAAGCTCGGTTGGAAAAGAGAGATTTTTTAGGGAAAGATTGAAATTCGGTTGGTTTTAATTATTACAATATTCATTTGACCTTTGTACAGTAGCATCGAAATATGACAACCGGTTGATTATTAATGAAACTCAAAGCCATATTATTTTCCATTTGCCTATTTCAATGTAGACATTTTAATGAGAAATGAGGTAAATTAGGCATTTTATTTGTATATGCCTACCCAATGAGAGTGCACTAAAAAAAAGCCATCCTCCATTTCATTTCAAAGTCTTGTTTTAACAATATTCATAGTTAAAAAAACCTGCAAGGTAGTTGCCGTTGGACTATCATGTCATTGTCAATACCTAGCATTACTCATAAATTATGGGGAAGTCTTGTAGATTTGGATGATAAGATGAGGCACATTGTACTCGTAATGTTGCAACTGAAATCTTAATTGATTTTTTTTTTTCTTGTTTTGTAAAATCTTTTGAATAAAGCTTCTCCACAAGATTATATATATTTTTACTTTTAAATTACTTATATATTGTTGGATTCCAAAGAACTAAACACGTGAGCTCCATTGCCCTTTCACTAAATTTAGGGCTAGGCAAAAATTTGAAAATCCGAATCCAACTTTGATCTAACTTGACTATGACTCTGTTTGTTGAAGTCGGAGTTTTTTTTTTTTTTAGTCGGAGTCGGGATCAGAGGTGTCTCTGGACCGACTCCAACTTTGCCTTCTGAATTTGACTCTGACTCCGACTTTAAATTTGATTCCGATATTATACATATAAATTATAAAATATGCATTTATTTATACATTGATTATATATACTAGTATATTTCTTTAGTTATATAACTAGAACTTATATAGTTAAATTCAATAATTACAATTATGAGAGAATTATTATACAATAATATACTTATACTATAATGTAAATAAACTATTAATAGTTTAGTTACTTTAGTATATATAAACATCATAGTTACTGCCATACATAACCAAGTATAGAAATAAGTAAGACACTAATTTTGAAATAAGCCTAGTATAATAAGTTAATAACACAAAATACTAATTTACTAAAATATAATATGTAATTAGACACTAGAAAGTCTAGTATATGATTAAGTTAGAAATAAGTTAGACATTGGTATAATAACATGTAATTAGACACTAAGTATAAGTCTTGTATAGCAATAAATTAGACACTAAAATAACTAATAAGTCTAGTATACTAAGTTAATAACACATAATATTAATTTACTAAAGTAAAATAACATGTAATTAGACACTAGAAATAACTCTAGTGTATAAATAAGCCATAAATAAGTTAGACACTAATATAGAAATAATTATAAATATAATAAGTTAATAACACATAATACTATAGTATAATAACATGTAATTAGACATTAGAAATGATATGTTATACTATAGTATGATAAAATGTAACTAGGCACTGTAGTATAAGTCTAATACAAAAATAAGTTTGATAATTAGTATAGAAGTAAATTAGTAGTGAATGATTTAGTTTTAGTTTTAATCTTTGGAAAAACTAAAATTTGAAACTCAAAGAATTCTGTTATAAAAGTGGGCTAAATATGAAACTCAAAAAATAAAAAAAAGCCCAAATCTGACTATGTTTCAAAAAGTTGGAATCGGAGTTGGAGTCAAAGTCGAAGTTGGATCGCAGCCTACACGAGTCGAAGTTTAAATTTGAACTCTGATAGAACTCAATTTTGACTATGTCGATGCTCACCCCCATGCCAAATTTGTTGTTTAACTCTTGCAAATGAGAGTCCATAGTAGCATTAAATATATCCACTCTACAACAAAATTCTATTATCACTTCTTGTTGAATTGTGGAGAAGTTAAAATACCCCAAGAGGTTATGGAGCACTTCTTGGAGTTTTCTATCGAGTTGCTTTTCTAGAATAATTTTCATCAAACACCTTTTAGCTCCCTCCCTCCTGGCTGGGTATTGCAGTCCTTTCTGCCATGGAAAGATGGAGAAAGAACAAAATGCATAGAAGGAAAGAGAATGATGGAGCAAAAAAGCCAAGGATTCAATTAAATAAAGGCAATATGGACATTTCAATATTGATGACATGGAGGATGAGCATTTCGTCCCTTCTTCACAGTGTGCATTCTAGCATTTTTCTTTGGAGTTTAGAAGATAGGGGTTTGTAGTTTTAGGGTTAGGGGTTCAGTTTTTGTGAGGGTGGTGGTCCACATGTCACTAGGTACATGACATCTACTAAACTTTATAAAAAAATGAAGACTTTGGGCAACAAGGAATTTTGCCAAGCTAGGGTTGCCGCAATTTAAAATATGTCTAACAATTTCCTTTCATGAACTTACCAAAAGATGTGTTAAATATGTGTATAATCGGCCAAATTGAATGATTGTCTCCCAATTGAATTTTTAGGCTTGATTTGGATATAAAAAGTGTTTCATTTCATCTCATCTCATTATTATAATTTTTTCAAATTTTCATACAAAATATATAATAAACAATTTAATTTTTTTCAAATCCTAAAATAAGAATAATATGAAAAAAAATTATATTTTAACAATATTTTATTAAACTTTCATCTCAATTCATATTGTTTCAAGTCATTATCCAAACGGCACCTTAAGTTGATCCCAAATCCTAATCAAGGGTGCTTGTTTCCCGCTTTGCTTGCTTTAGGATTGGGCCAAGTTTTGTATGACCCAACAATTGGGCGATCTTTGCTCATCCTTAGTCAAGTAATGAGGAGAAGTAGAGTGCTGGCCTAGAGGCGCACTACGAAGACGAAGTACCCATACCCCACACAAGCATGATGAGATGCAAAGGGTCGTTCTCTTGTTGAGCGCAATAGAAAACAAAGTTCTCGCTACCAAGCAAGTAAAGTCGAAAGAAAAGTGCTCACAAGATAATAATGAGGTCAATTTCATAAAATAGACACAGAAAGTGGGCTAACATTTGATTATGCCTATTAGTCTTACAGTAAAAAAAAAAAACACGCTACGATGAACAACAAAAGAAAAAAGTCAAAATCCAAAACTTTACATTACTGAGAAGCTTGTTGACCATTTGCTAGAGCTGTTGGTGCCCAACATTTTGGGGAAGGTACATGTCAGCTCCCAGATGCGTTCCATCTAGATCTATCAAAAGGCACATCATTTTGTTAGTAGTTGTTTCTCTCCGCTCCTCTTTCACCTCCATTGCTATGCCTCAAAAGGCACATCACTTTGTCGGAAGACCTAACTTATGCTCACCCTCTTGAAGACATCTGATCAGCCATGTGGGGGATGAAATTCCTTAGACATAAAGCAATGCTAAGATGGCCAATTTCGTGAGCCTTAATGGGCCCCAACTTTGGGTTTCAGAGGGTTTGGTTTGCTATCAAACCCAAATTTAATTTCTCTGGGCCCAATCAAATATTCGTGGTTAAAAGGTTGGATATCAATGTTCTAATGTAAATTTAAAGGATTAATAGCATGTGGAAGTAACTTAATCAAGTGAATAAACATAATGCTAGAAACCGATTTAGTTAGGATTTTGAGGTCAACTTTAGGATTTGGATAAAACTGTTTAGAATTGTGATTTCAACCATACTTTTGGGTTCTCAATTGGATTCAACCATATAGGGTTTTACTAGAGTGTAAATCCTATTTGGTTTGGCACAATTCGATTGGCTGGATAGAATAGGGTTTTTGTTTTGGTGGCATAATCTTACACATTGATTCCTTAAGTTCCATCAATGTTACCCATGGTGCCAAGTGTCTCATACTATTTATCATGTGTGTCTAAGATCTTTTCAAGTTTCCAAATAAAATTTCTCTAACCTAATTAGACATTCCACACTATGATTTTGAAAATACTCAACTTGGTGCGCTTATCGAGATTACTATTCACTCCAAGAAAGTGCATAATAAATACTTAGCACTGAAAAGTAATCCTAAAAATAATTTCATAGTCTTGAACAGGCATTTTGTCCAAAATTATGAAAATAGGTTATTGCGCCATAAAACCCTAAATAATTAATTGAATCTAATAGCGAAGACCATATCATATTCTTACACTTCTAACTATCTCAAATAATTAAAATTGCACTTTTTGCACCATAAAGCGAACCTTATAGAAACGCATAACATTCTGCGGTATCTTCAAATATTAAAGAAATGGCATTATATACATTTATACGACACCATTTTTTGACAATGCATAATCCTTGTACATCTATTCTTGTTTGTGTAACGCCCAACATTAGAATTGTTCTCCAACACTATATGGAGCTAAAGGCTCTTAGTCAATTCGCGACTTGCAATTACCAGAAGAAAGAGTAATAGTTTTAGAAGTTACCTTGAGTGTGGAATCCTGGCTGCCACTCAAAAGAAGCCTACTGTCTACAGACCAGTTGTAGGACAAAATGCAACATCAAGATTAGCTACGAGGTCAGTAAACATAGATGCATAAATGATGGAAACCATTCAAACTTGATCTAATTAATAGGCCCATCATGGCCTCGAAAAGCAAGGATGGATTTCCCTATATTACCATTCCATAACTTGACAGACTTGTCAAATGAGGCACTTGCAACCCATTGTCCATTAGGTGAAAAATATACATGATTGACAAGCTGTTTGAAAGCAACAAGTTCAAACTTCAGTTTTTCACTAAAAGGACAAGATTGGTGCAATTTATATGTTAAAATATATATACATGAAAACATTAAAATACAATGGTATCTGTATTAGCAATTCCAGGAACAACTAGCGTAGCATACTTTATTTGCCCTGTGCAAAAAAGGTGGAGGGATAGTTGTGGATATTAAGATAAATTGAAACAATCTAGAGTCAAAAGGGGAAACACAAAACGATGAATATTTTGGGAATGCAATTGACGACAGATAATCAAATTACAAAATATTTGTACCTGTTGATGACCTGTCATGCGAGTTTTGGGGTGCTTGCTGACAAAAGGTTCCTAAAGAAACATGGTAAAATCATCCAATCCAATCCAGAGTTTGCTCTCCATATGAGTCAAACAAAATTTGTTAAAAAATGAAGCAAATACATCCAATGATCAATAGATCAAGTAAAAGACTTAACAATAAGTGGATTGCCTGATGGCTTCCCTGCTTGAGGGTCCCAACATTGAAGTTCTCCGACTTTGTTCCCACTTACAAGATGCTTACCATTTGGTGACCATGCAATACAAAGTACCTGTTATGTACCTAGAAATTTGTAAATTAAAATAGGTAGAACAGTTTCTGGCAATTCGAGGTTGCCAAGGCCTTTTTTACTCTGTTTGAGTGGAAATTCTTTTGATGATCATTTCATTCCAGCATGCGAAATTAAATACAAACACGATAACTCTCATGTTGAATGTGGATACAGGCCCACTAACACAATAACCGACTGACCCACAACTGAATACAATAATTGCTTAACTTACTAATTGGCCCATTATGGCATAACCGCCCACTAAGCTAACCTAGTTAAACACGACATAAATAACTTAATTGAAAGGACTGAATTGACATAGTCTCAAAATACAAAAACACTTAAGACAAATAAAGATAACCATCGAGATTTTAGGGTCAAACCCTAGACACATAACAAGAATCCCTTTCTTTGTGAGCCTTGTCCTCAAGGTTAGGGTATCGTCGCCGAAGAGAAACCAGGTTCTCCCACGTTGCGTTGTATTCCCTAGTCCCTGTCCATTGTACCAAAAATTCTACTCCCGCTTTATTGCCTTTCTTTTTTAGTCTTCTATGTAGGATCTTCCTTGGTTCCAGGCTAGGGCTCCTTCGGGTGTTACAATGGGTAGATTTGGGCATGGTTGAATCGATTCTCCTAGTTTCCTCTTGAGACATGAGATATGAAACACGGGATAGATCTGTGTTCCTGGAGGTAACTCCAAATTGTAAGCCACCTTTTCGATTTGGCACAAAACCCCAAATGGTCCAAAGTACCTTGGTGCGATATTGAGGTTCCTTCCCATGGCTACAATCATTTGGCGATATGGACGCAATCTTAGGTAAATGTACTCCCCTTCCTTGAGCTCTTTATCTCTTCTCTTCAGATCTATGAAGTACTTCATTTGTTCTGGGCTTCTTATAGGTTTTCCTTTATAAGGGTTGCAATGTACTCACGAGTCCTTAGTTCCTCTTCTGCAGCTTGCACTTGAGTGGATCCATACTCATATGGCAGCGTTTGAGGTGGGTTATGTCCATACATTGCTTTGAAGGGTGATACTTTCGTGGATGTGTGTACTGAGTTATTGTATGAATACTCAACCAAAGGTAACCACTTTACCCAATCTTTGGGCCTATCGCTTGAAAAGCAGTTGCGTTTGCACTCCAATATTTTGTTCATAGCCTCTATTTGTCCATCGGTTTATGGGTGATCTGATGTACTGAGTAGGAGTTCTGTTCCACACAACTTGGATAATTCCTTCCAAAAAATACTTGTGAATACTGGATCTTGATCACTTACTATAGTCTGTGGCATCCCATGTAATTTAAATGTGTTATCCATAAAGACCCTAGCTACTGTCAAAGCTGTATATGGATAAGTAATGGCCATGAAATGAGCTTATTTACTCAACCCGTCCACTACCACCAGAATCATAGTTTTTCATCCAGAAGGTGACCCTTTAAGAAAGTTCATGTTAACATCTTCCCAATTTTCGATAGGTATGGGCAATGGTTGGAGCAATCCCACTGGGTGGAGGGCTTCAACCTTACTCCTCTGGCACACATCATATTCCTTGACATATTTACTTATCACTTTTCAAACCAGGCCAACACAACTCCTTTTTTATTATTGCTTGTATTTTTTGCACTTCCGTGTGACCCCCTAATGGGCTGCTATAAAATTATTGCAAAATTTGTTGCTGGAAAGTAACCAAGGATCTGAGATGCAGTCTCCCTTTGTAGAAAAGAGATTACCTTGAACTTGGTAATGAGATGGGTCCAGGGCTCCATGATGGTGGTGGCTTAATAGTTGTTGCAAGATGGGGTCATGTTGGTAAACTTTCTTTAATTCCTTTATCCATTAAGTTTGCACCATACTGATTGCTTGGTTTTGGATTGGTTGGTTTATGGATATTGGTTTTATCACTGTTATGGAGGAGGATGGGTTTATGGTGGTTGGTTTAATGGATGTTGGGGTGTTGTTTGTTGGTTATGTCTGGTCAGTGTTTATGGTTTGGTTCTAGTGTATGTTTAGGTTTGTGGTTTCTATGAATGGGATCCTTGAGAGTGCATCAGCTCCTACATTGCTTTTCCCACTTTTGTACTGCACTGTGAAGTCGTATCCCAATAGTTTAGAGATCCATTTTTGTTGTGAGGGAGTGTTCACTCTCTATTCCAACAAGTATTTAAGTGCTTGTTAGTCAGCGCGTACTTTGAAGGGTTGTCCTAATAGGTAGTGCCTTCATTTCCTCAATGCCATCACCAATGCCAATAGCTCCATTTCATAGGTAGAGAGATCTAGATTTCTACCTTTTAGAGCCTGGCTAAAATATGCAATTGGTTGGCCCTCTTGCATTAGCACGATTCCCAATGCTCTCCTCTTGACGCATTGTGCTCCACAACAAAAATTTTAGTAAAATTAGGTAACTTTAGCACATTGGGGCATACCATGGCCTCTTTGAGTCTCTCAAATGCTTCTTGTGTTTTATCATTTCAAGAAAAAGAGTTTCTCCTTAGAAGAGCTGTTAATGGGGCTGCTATAGCTCCATATCCTTTGACAAATTTCCTGTGATATCCTATAAGTCCTAAAAACCCTCTTAATGCTTTAAGATTTTTAAAAGTTGGCCACTCATGCATTGCAACCAGCTTTTGAGGATCATATTTGACTCCTCCTTTTGAGATAATATGCCTAATAAGTGTAATTTTTACATAAATTTTAGTACATTTTACTTATTAAAATTGTTAGTTTTCATTTATTTCTTTTGATTTTATCTTTATTTTGATTTTATGTATTTTTTTATTTCATTATTTCTTTTGACTTTCTTTATTACGTATTTTATTTCTTTATTTCTTCAATTACTTAAGCTGCACACTCAATTTGATAGGTGCGGCAACTCTAGCATGGACCTGGGCACACTTCACATGAATTATTCTTTAGCACTTGGACTTTATTCATACAATGGATGGCTCTCATCAATTGGACCTTCACTTCAAGAGCCACGTTTCAGAATATAAGACACGGGCCTCCACTAAATGAATAAAACTGCAAGGCATTACACATGCAATGGACTTGGATTTCACGCATTACATTACACTGGGCCGCACGTCCATTTGGAGATGAAAGTAGACTTCGGCTAGGGCACAAAACTAAAATGGGGAAAGATTAACTCTTAAACAAGCTACATGTTACTTTAGCTTTGGGCCTTCATTCAGTCTTAATTTTAAGAGTAGCCACATATTATTCTGGCCCACTAGTTTTGCACTTGGAGCGTCGCACGAGACTTCACACGGATTCCTTTCAATGGACCTTGTGGCACATATATATATATATATATATATATTTGTTTGGGGAGCGCCGCGGGAGAATGAAATTAAAGGGAGAAGCCGCGGCGCAGCGACATTGGCGATTTTTTTGTTTTTTATTTTTATTTTTGCTCCTTGTAATTAATATTTTTTAGTGTTTTAATGTTGAACTTTTTTACTAAATTTTTATTTAGTTTCCTCATTAACTAATTTATTTTTCTAGGATTACAATGTAGCCTAACTATAATTATGTGAATTTTCGTAGTTCGATTAATTTAATATTTGTGTCTTATTGTTAAATATTTCTTTCAAGACTTAAAACTTGTGAATGCATGATCACCATTTATATGATTTGGGATTCAGTTTAAGACTAAAAAGTGATAATTATTTCAATGTACGTCTGAGATACCATAGAATGTCATAGAATAAAGTTATCTATGGGCCTGTGTAATCTTTATAGGATTTCTTTGCTCTTAATGAATTTTGAGAGGTTCAGAATTGTGACAAAGATATGAGAAATTTGCCTGTTGAGATATTTCGTTAATATTTGAGAAATATTAATGAATAAATTAGAAAAATCTGATTATCAATAATAGGAGCAAATACTTTTAATTCACTTAGGAAAATTGCATAGGATTAGTTATGGTGAATCGAAAACTATAGATTCTTGTTTTCTTGATAAAAAACTTGCTTATTTAATTTTATTATTTTATTGTTCCAGTTTAGTAATTAATTTTTTTATTCGAGTTATCGAATAGATCTTAATTGAATACATTTTTGTACTTATTAATAATTTTTCAATTCTTATGAGACGATACTCTTACTCATCCACTTTATTACTTGTTACGATTTGCGCACTTGTGAAATTGACGAACAATGCCCCAAGTTTTCCACCTCCCTCCTGCCAAAAGCACACTTTTACATCTTTGCATAAAATTGTTCAGCCTGTATAATTTTAGGACTCGGGTAAGATGTTGTACATGCTCCTACATAGACTTGTTGTAGATTAAAATGTCATCGAAAAACACCAGAACAAACTTCCTCAAATAAGGTCTAAACACTTCATTCATTATCCCTTGAAATGTAAATAGTGCATTAGTAAGCCCAAAAAGCATTACTAGGAATTCATAATGGCCCTCATACATACGAAGGCAGTTTTAGGGATGTCATCAAGATTCATCCTTATCTGATGATATCCCGACCTTAAATCCAATTTAGAAAATATTTTAGCCCTTCCAAACTCATCAAGTAACTTATCAATGTCAGGGATATGATACATATCTTTTATGATTTCCTTGTTGAGTGCACGATAATCTACACGTCCTCCAACTCCCATCAACCTTCTTACAAGCAATATAGGGGAAGAATAGGGACTTTGACTACTTCTTATGCTTCCATTCTTCAATAATTCGACCACAAGCTTCTCTATCTCTTCCTTTTGATAATACCTGTAGGGTCTAACACAAGTGGATTTAGAATCTTCTAGTAATTTAATTTTGTGATGAAAATTCTTAGGAGGTGGCAGTTCACTTGGCTCGACAAAGACCTCTTTAAAGCTGTCCAAAATAATCTACACCTCTGTTGGGGTTTTGAACTGCCCTAACACTATTTCCATCCATAATTTGTAACCAAATTCCTATAATAACACCCTTTTTAACTTCTACAATAGGATCTTCCTCAGCAATACTGTTTATTGGTCTCAGAATTCCCTGCAACTGAACAGTTTGATCTTCACACTGAAACTTCATAGTTAGGTTAGAGAAATTCCAAAAAATTGATCCTAATCCTCTTAACTAATCCACACCCAAAACTATATCACACCCTCCAAGAGTCAACAAATATACGTTAGCCATAAATTTATGATCCTGTAACTTAAGAGAAACTGTCTTTCAGTGACCAAGGTAAGGAAATCTGGCACAATTAGCCATTTGAACTATTAAGTGGCTTTCCGATGACTTGCATAATTTAATATATTTTATCATTTCTTAACTTTAAAACTTTGTCTAATTTTATTTACTTTTATTGATTTTAAGCCTCATTATCATTATTTAATTTTTATATTAGATTTGAAGAAAATGAAGACCCTTAATTTTAAGAGTCAAAATAGACTAGATCATTTGGGAATAAAGATCAAGATGAATTTTTTAATTTAATAAAGATAGAAACAGATTTTTGAAATAGATGAGAAAGAGAGATTTCCCGAAACCAAAAGAAGTTGAAGTCGATGCTGAACGAAACAAGAAGACATTGAAATTGGAAAAGAAATAGATGTTGGAAAGTTTGAAATTCAAAAAGAGAAAAAAAAAATGTTTCAAATAAAAAAGGTAGAAAACGGAAACAGAAAAGAAAAAAAAGGGTAACATGGGAAGCTTTTAAATTGCTACCAATTACTCGTAACCGCGTACGGCGTGCAAGTAGAGAGGATTTTGTTTTTTTGATTGATTTTGTGTCCTGCTACTGCGGGATAGAAGTGGAATAGAATTAGAGCTCTCATTGGATCGGCTAAAACTCATCCTTTAAAAAGTAAATTTTTGCACAAATACTAAAAATTAAATGTCATATTTGATTAAATATGGCAATAAAGTGTGTGAAAAAATGTTCAAAAAGTATTTTTTGTGAATAATAAAACTAAAACAATTGTCAAAAAGTTAAAATAATTGTTAAATTTGACAATTATTTTAGTTTTTTGGATAAAGTTTTAGTTTTACTATTCACAAAAAGTACGTTTTGAACTCTTTCCCACACAATTCATTGTCATATTTGTTCAAATATGACACTTATTTTTTGGTATTTGTGCAAAAGTGTAATTTTTGAAGAAATGACTTTTAGCCAAGCCAATAAGAGTGCTCTTTGAAGACTTACCAACTGTTGCTACCATGTACGTATTATGAGAAGAAATAAAGGAACTTAGGGAACAACAACGGGAAAGAACCTATGGAGAAAGAAAATAGAAGCCAAAAATCAGTTGAAGAACGACGTTGGGATTGCGATTGAGTATTTTTTTCAGTATAGATTTTCATATATTCTTCTTAGAAAATTATAGTGAATTCGTTTATGTTGAATTTAATTTTTAGCATGAACTAAATTATTTTATCTTAGAAAAATGATGTAATCTAGTTTCAAACTATGCTTTATTTTCTATGCTAATAGGAAAGTTCTCGTTATGTTTGTCTAATTTATTTTAAGTGTATTGTTCTGATTAACTGGCCATTAATTAGATGATTTTAATTTTGTGATTTGCTATCGAAAGAGGAGATTATAGGATAGAACTTGAATAGTTCAACATAGGTAAATATAGAGATCAAAAGACCTATATAAACCTATGTAGTATTAAAAATCGTTGTGTTGAATCCAAGGATTCAACTTTCGTATCTACATATAGATTTTGATGATAATAAATATATTCAAGTCTCAAACTCAAATTATTTACGCAATTGAGCAAAGCGCACATTAAGCATAAAAGAACAAGTCTACAAATGAAGCTCATAGATGATTTTTGTACATCTCTTAATAAAATTCGAAATTGGATTAAGACTCCAAATTACTCTTTTTTCTCATAAAACATCAAATTACTTTTTTCACATATACAAGACATCTTTAAATGTCTTAGTTTTGAAAATTATGTTTTTCACATGTGCATAACATCATCAAACAATATAATTTCAAAAATTATTTTTTTTATATATAAAAATTTGAATTTATAAAATGATTGATTATCATATTTGACATGTGCATATTTTGTTTAAAAGTCTTGAAGGGTGATTGTATGTTTTTTTTTTTTTGACAAATGCAAAAGGTAGATGATTTTATTTGAAAGTCTTGAAGGGTGGTTGTGTGTTTTTTTGACAAATACAAAAGGTAGATGATTTTGTTTGAAAATCTTAAAGGGTGGTTGTATATTTTTTTGACATATGCAAAAAGAAGATAATTTGGTTTGAAAAATAAATCATACTCATTTTGTCATGTATGAAAAGCAAAAAATTAGGTTTGATTTTTTTGAAAAATGAATAGAGTTGTCTTTGACAAAATGCAAAAATGAAATGCTTTTATTTGAATTTTTTGAAAAGTGAATAGTGTTCTTATTTGACATGTGAATCTTTTCAAGTTTGAAATTGAAGACTCATTTGCATATAAATAGCTCACTTGATTTTTGTAAAAATTACAACAAGAGCTTACACATCTATTGCTAAGTTTTGCATCATTTTTTCAAAGCTCTCATTCTCTCTTTTCTAAAGTTTTGAGCCTTAATTCTTATTCTTTTTTAGAGAGATATAAGTTGAGCTGTATTGTTTCTATCTCACTCATTGAGGAGTGTACTTTGATAGTTTATCCACTATCAACTCTTGTATCAGTAAGAGGGTGAGTATAACCCTTGTGTGTGTAGAAGCTGTTCTACACAGGGAATAGTTGAATCACCAAGTGTGAGGTGATTGGAAGTGTAGAGGGTGTTCTACACAGATTTTCTGGAAAGCTAAAATGAGAATATTTCTTCAGGCTCAAGGTCGAGAAATCTGGAAATATATTGTAAATAAGCCTTATATTCTAACAAAAACTGTTGATGGAGTAAAAGTCAAAAAGGAAAAGGAAGAGTTTGATCGCGAAGACGATAGACTTTATACTGTGGATGTAATGGCTATAAATTTTTTATATAATGCTCTCAATAGTAATGAATTTAACAGAATAATGACTTGCAGGACAGCAAAAGAAATTTGGAACAACTTGGAAGTAACCTATGAAGGAATTTCGCAAGTCAAAGAATCAAAAATTTATGTTCTTACGCATGAATATGAATTGTTCAAAATGAATAATGATGAATCTATCTCTTCTATGTATACTCGTTTTACTAATATTATAAATAGTTTGACATCTCTTGGTAAAGTTTATTCCAGCTTGGAGATAGTAAAGAAAATTCTCAACTCCTTACCAAAACGTTGGGAATCAAAAGTAACGGCGATTCTTGAAGGTAGAGATCTTAAAAAACTCGAAGTAAATGAACTCATCGGGTCACTTATTACCCATGAGTACACATTGAAAAGAGAAGAAGAAGAAGAAAAGTAAAAGAAGAACTTGGCACTCAAAGCCGTTCATCATGAAAGTGAAAGCGATAAAGATGAAGAAAGCGATGACGAAGAGATTGCAATGATCACAAGAAGATTTAAGAGATTTTTGAAAAATAAAGCTCCTCCAAGGAAACCTTTCAAAAAATTTTCCAGCAAAGATACAGGTAAAAATGATTCATTAATTTATTATAAATGTAAAAAACCTGGACATATCAAAGCAAATTGTCCCCTGCTAAAGAAAGATCGATACAAAGGCAAGAAAGCAATGAAAGCTACATAGGATGATGATTCAAGTAACTTAGACAGCAACGCAAGTAATGAAAAATCTGCAAATTTTTGTCTTATGGCTAAAGATAATCTTGAGGTAACAAATTCTGAAAATATTGAAAATCCTTCTTATGAAGAGTTACAAAATGTTTTGGAAAATGTATATGAGGAATTTAAAAAATTGGTATTAAGTATACCACTTTGAAAAAGAAAAATTCTTCTTTAATAAATGAAATTGATGTTTTAAGAAAAGAAAATATAGTTTCAAAAGATGACAATGATGAACTGAAAAAGAAAGTAGCTGATTTAGAAAAGATTGTTGAAAATTTCATAAATGGAAAAAGAAATTTCAAAAAATTTCTTGGTAATTAAATATGTGTTTTTGATAAGGTAGGCTTGGGATACATGTCAAAAGAAAAACTCAAACCCTATTAAAATTTCTTTGATAAACCCATTAAATCAAAACCAGACTTTCAAAATTTTTTTCCCAAAAATAGATTTGTCAAAGAAAGACATTATTACAATCACTCAAATTATTCAAGTATGTTACATGTTATTTGTAATTTTTGCAATAGAAATAGTCATAACTATCATGCTTGTCCTATTAGAAGAAAACATACAATGATATTAGGGTCATATGGGTACCAAAGAATCTTATTTCTTCTAATACTAATAAATAAAAGACCCAAAGAACATGGGTACCGAGAAAAATTATTTTAATTATTTTTGTAGGTATGCATGAAGTCTTTCGTAAGTAAAACAAGATGGTTTTTAGATAGCGGATACTCAAGAGACATGACAGGAGATAAAACTAAGTTCATTGATCTCACTTCTAAAGAAGAAGGACATGTGATATTTGGAGACAATTCAAAAGGGAAGATCGTGGGAATACGTAAAGTTGGTAATGAGTCTTCTCTCATAATTGAAGATGTTCTACTTGTTGAAGGTCTAAAACATAATCTTTTAAGTATAAGTCAATTATGTGATAAAGGATTTACAGTTACCTTAAAAAAGGATAAGTGCATTATTTTGAATAATCATGATTGCAATGTTTGTTTTATTACTCTTAGAAACAATAATATTTATACAATTGAATTTGAAAAAATTGCCTCATAAGATCCTATTTGTTTATCAACTCAACATGAAAATAGTTGGTTATGGCATAGAAGGTTAGGTCATGCAAACATGGAACTTATTTCCAAACTTTCAAAAAATGATCTTGTGAGAGGTTTGCCAAAAACAAATTTTTTTAAAAACAAAATCTGTGATGCATGCCAGTTTGGTAAACAAATAAAAACTTCTTTCAAAATCAAGAAACATATTTTCACTATTAGACCTTTGCAACTAATGCACATGGACCTTTTTGGACCAAACAAAGTTGCGAATCTGGGAGGAAAATGTTATGCATTTGTTATTGTTGATGATTTCTCTAGATATACTTGGGTCATCTTTCTCGCTCATAAAGATGAGGTACATAATGCCTTTACCAAACTATGCAAGAGAATTTAAAATGAAAAGGGCTATACTATTTCAAACATCCGAAGTGACAGGGGGAAAGAGTTTGTCAATAAAAATATTGAGTCTTTTTGTGATGAAAATGGTTTTCTGCATAATTTCTCTACTCCTCGAACTCCTCAACAAAATGGGGTAGTAGAGAGAAAAAATAGATCTCTTCAAGAAATAGCAAGAACAATGCTTAATGAAAATAATTTACCTAGTTATTTTTGGGCCGAAGCGGTAAGTACTGCATGTTATGTTATAAATAGAGTTATGTTAAGGTCTAAATTAGATAAAACCCCTTATGAGCTTTGGAATGAGAAAAAACCCAACATTGATTACTTTCATGTATTTGGATACAAATGTTTTATACTCAATGATAGAGATAATTTAGGAAAGTTTGATGCAAAATTTGATGAAGGTATTTTTCTTGGATATTCAACAAATAGTAAATCTTATAGAGTATTCAATAAAAAGACTTTGACTGTACAAGAATCTATGCATGTAGTATTTGATGAATTTAACCATCTACTCTCCAAGAAATCTATTGATGAAGAATCAGAAGGTACAAATAATACAAATAGTCTCAATCTCGACAAAGAGAATACAATGGAAGAAGTCCAACATGGAGACATCAGGAAAGATCATCAAGATTTAGTACAAGATGCAACCAAACAGTGGAAACATGTGAAAGATCATCCAGTGGAACAAATTCTAGGAGAACCTTCACGAGTTGTAAGTACTCAATCATCTCTTAGAAATATTTGTAATCACACTGCTTTTTTTTTATCTCAAATTGAACCCAAAAATATTGATGAAGCACTTATTAATGAATCATGGATTCTAGCTATGCAAGAAGAGCTAAATCAATTTGAAAGAAATAATGTATGGACACTTGTTCCTAGACCCAAAAATCATGCTGTTATTAGAACAAAATTGATTTTTAGAAATAAGAAAGATGAGTCTGGAATTATCACTAGAAACAAGACTTGACTTGTAGTCCAAGGTTTCAATCAAGAGGAAGGAATCGATTATGATGAAACGTATGCATCTGTCGCAAGATTAGAAACTATTCGAATGTTACTTGCATATGCATGTTATAAAAATTTCAAACTTTTTCAAATGGATGTTAAAAGTGCTTTCTTAAATGGTTTTATAAATGAAGATGTATATGTTGAGCAACCTCCAGGTTTTAAAAATCATATTTCTCCTAATTATGTTTTTAAGCTCGTAAAAGTATTATATGGACTCAAACAAGCTCCTAGAGCTTGGTATGAGAGGTTTAGTGGTTTCTTGATTGAAAAAGGTTTTTCAAGAGGAAAGATCGATACAACTCTTTTCATCAAATGAACATGATAATATTCTTCTAGTTCAAATTTATGTTGATGATATAATATTTGGTACTACTAATGAAAATATGTGCCAAGATTTTGCTAAGAGCATGCAGGAAGAATTTAAAATGAGCAAGATGGGAGAACTTAATTTCTTTCTTGGATTGCAAATCAAGCAAGCAAAAAGTGGAACATTCATTAATCAGTCAAAATATATCAAAGAGTTACTCAAAAAGTTTGAGATGGAAGGTGCGAAGGTAATTGGAACACCAATGAGTCCAACCACCAAACTTGATAAAGATGAAAGCGGTAAGCCAGTTGACTCAAAAGTATATCAAGGTATGATTGGTAGTTTATTATATTTGACAGCTAGTAGACCTGATATTATGTTCAGTGTATGTTTATGTGCACGTTTTCAATCATCTCCAAAACAATCTCATTTGATTGCAGTCAAGCGAATTATTAGATATCTTGCCGGTACCATTGACCTAGGGTTATGGTATCCTAAGCACACTTCTTTTGATCTTATTAGTTATTCAGATGCGGATTATGCTGGTTGTAAATTTGATCGAAAAAGTACTAGTAGAACATGTCATTTTTTAGGTAATGCACTTGTTTCATGGTTTAGTAAAAAATAAAATTCTGTTGCATTATCTACTGCTGAGGCAGAATATGTTGCTGCAGGTAGTTGTTGTGCTTAAGTTCTTTACATGAAACAACAATTTAAGGATTTTAAACTTATGTATAATCATATTCCTATTAAATATGATAATACTAGTGCTATAAATCTTTTAAAGAATCCAATACAACATTCTAGGACCAAGCATATTGAAATTAGATATCATTTTCTTAGAGATCATGTACAGAATGACGATATTGTATTAGAATTCACTAGCATACATGATCAATTGGCAGACATTTTCACAAAACCCCTACCAAAAGATAGACTATGCATGATTAGAAGAGAAATAGGAATGATGCATGCCATGAATATCTGCTAGATACTTTTATTTCATTATCTCAAATGACCTACGGAAGCTTGAGACGTTTAACTTCATCATTCAAATGCATTTGCTCCTCATAAATCATTATGCCATCCTTGTCTAAAGGATTAGGCAATCGAAATGAAGAAGCAAACAATGATAAATCCTTATTCTGTTGCATTAACTCTACTATTTTTTTGTTTGACTCATAAACAAGTCGTTGAAGTATAGAGACAGTCGCACTAAGCTTATCAATTTCGCGAGTTTTGGACTGCAACCGAGCGGAAAAAGAAACAATAGATGATGAATATCGAGTCCTGAGACCCACAAGCTCATAAATGACATCATGATCTGATTTATTAGTTAAATCAGTCTCTTGTTGATTCATGGCACCCACGACAGATACAAAAATAGATTGAGACTGAGGTAAAGAATACCTCAAATCTTGATCAAGAGAAGTACTGAAGGGAAATCGACGAGCCATTAAAATTTTGTAGAATGAGAATGCAAGCAAATTGCAAAGATGAGAAGAAGATTTGATGCGAAATAGATAAAGCTAAGGATTGCTATTATAGAAACAGAAATAAGAACAAGACAAGCTTACAAATCCTAATAATATCTCATTTGTCAACAACATCAAGCGGATTCCAAATCTCTGCACCGATTTGCCAGAGTTAGGCCTCCAGCCTTTGCAGATTTGGTCGGATACGGGTGACTCCAATTATTCAACTCTTTACAAAATCTCATTCCGCACCGAATTGCCAGAACTAGGCCTCCAGCCTTTGTAGGTTTTGTCGGACACGCGTGGCTCCACACCGAATTCTCTACAGTCTCTACTAATGCACCGTTTTATTTGTCTATTGGTTATTGTAGGAAGATATCTTATTGAGCTAATTATGATTCCTTTTTAATGATGTCAAAAGGGGGAGAAATTTTGGATGTAAATATTTAGATTTTTAACTCTGTTATATATGTTGAAATTATGTTTATCTATTGCTTGAAAAACTAACGCATATTCTCATGGAGAGTTTAAGCATTACTGCAAGTCTCAAAATTCTACTAAATATTTGTTATCATCAAAAAGGGGGAGATTGTTGAATCCAAAGTTTCAAGTTTCGTATCTACGTGTAAATTTTGATGATAACAAATAAATTCAAGTTTCAAACTCAAATTATTTACGCAATGGAGCGAAGCGCACATCAAGCATAAAAAAACAAATCTACAAATGAAGCTCATAGATTATTTTTGTAGATCTCTTGATAAAATTCGAAATTGGATTAATGCTCCAAATTACTCTTTTTTCTCATAAAACATCAAATTACTTTTTTCACATATGTAGGACATCTTTAAATGTCTTAGTTTTGAAAATTATGTTTTTCACATGTGCATAATATCATCAAACAATATAATTTCGAAAATTATTTTTTTTATATATAAAATTTGAATTTGTAAGATGATTGATTATCATATTTGACATGTGCATATTTTGTTTGAAAGTCTTGAAGGGTGATTGTGTGTTTTTTTGACAAATGCAAAAGGTAGATGATTTTGTTTGAAAGTCTTGAAAGATGGTTGTGTGTTTTTTTGATAAATGTAAGAGGTAGATGAATTTGTTTGAAAATCTTAAAGGGTGGTTTTGTATTTTTTTGACATATGCAAAAAGAAAATGATTTGGTTTGAAAAATAAATCATGCTTATTTTGTCATGTATGAAAAGCAAAAGATTAGGTTTGATTTCTTTGAAAAATGAATGGAGTTGTCTTTGACAAAATGCAAAAAGGAAATACTTTTATTTGAACTTTTTGAAAAGTGAATAGTATTCTTATTTGACATGTGAATCTTTTCAAATTTGAAATTGAAAACTCATTTGCCTATAAATAGCTCACTTGATTTTTGCAGAAATCACAACAAGAGTTTACACATCTATTGCTAAGTTTTGAATCATTCTTTCAAAACTCTCATTCTCTCTTTTCTAAAGTTTTGAGCCTTAATTTTTTTTTTTTTTAGAGAGATATAAGTTGAGCTGTATTGTTTCTATCTCACTCATTGAGGAGTGTACTTTGATAGTCTACCTACTATCAACTCTTGTATCAATAAGAGGGTGCGTATAACCCTTGTGTATGTAGAATGTGTTCTACACAAGGAATAGTTGAATCACCAAGTGTGAGGTGATTGTAAGTGTAGAGGGTGTTCTACACGGATTTTTTGGAGCAGTTCTGCTCAAAGGTGTAATAGGTTTCTACTTCCACCTAAATGAGATTGACTAGTGAATTTGGGATCCTAAAGGGGTAGCTTGAAGCGAGTACGTAGGCAGTAGGGCCGAACCTCGTAAAAATACTGAGTTTGTTTTTTCTTATTCTACTCTTTATATTTCTTCCTGCTTTATATTCTGTTTATATTTTATATTGTGTATTTGATTTATAAATGTTAATTTTTATAATATAACCCAATTCACCTCCCATCTTGTGTTAGTCATCTGGGCAACACGTTGGTTTTAATAATTTCTTACTTGATTAATTTACATACTCTTGTGTAAAATTATGAAAAATAATAATTTCAATTGACTATCAAAAAAGGCCTTTGGATGAATTTGGTTGATTTGCTTACAGTCAGTGAGAATTAATTTCAATTAGCTAGATGATAAAAACATAGTGAGGGATTAGGTCAAATCGATTTCCTAGAAATTCTTATTCTCAGTAATTTGATCATAAAACTACAATTTTCTTTTCCATTGAATGTGTTCTTCGAATTCATTTTATTTCAAATTGCAACTGTGACGCCCCGATTTTTCGCATTAATAACAACGCAAATCGACGCATCCGGACAAGCAACACAAGGCTACTTATCCTACGTAAACATAAAAAGCAGCATGCATGCATCTAAGCTTACTAATGAAATGCAATGCCGATCGCAGCTGGAAGAAGTAAATTCCCAATATGTGCAAAGAGATCTAACTCTCGCATCAATAGACCACATGACATACTATAATTACACTTCTCATAACATTGTATTTACAACAATATTCTGTATTTACTCTTACATAACCCAGTTAGTTTTCTCTAAACAAAACTCATATCCTACCCTCATCCAATACTCTTACTTCTTCACTTGATCACGTACATGGGGTCATCTCAACCGGAGAGGAGTATTCCATAGGACCCTCAGGGTACCTCAGAATCTCCCGTGCTGATCGGGTCTCAATGCAATTTATCTATCCCTGCAACAACATCTATCATTCCATAAGAAATGATAGATAAAATAGATAAAACATAAAAAAGTGAGATTTACAAGAAATCTCAGTAAGTACACAGTTAACGAAATAAAGCATAGATAACCTCAACTATCATCATACATGATCATACTCATCAACATATCACTTATAAGAATACTTTATGGAACTTCACAAGTCAAATACTCATCTTACCATACAAACTTAGATCTTAGCTAGACCCATCATCACATACTTAATACTTATACTTATACTTATACTTTCCACTTTACTTCTTAACCTTCTAGGTTTCTTTTATTTCTTATCCTCGATGGGCGTTACGTATCGCCGTCCCCATCGGGATCTACTTAATGCATAACCTCGACAGACGTTACGTATCGCCGTCCCTGTCGGCACGTCAGTCATACGGGCGTTACGTATCGCCGTCCCCGTCATGACGTGACTAACTCATCAATCATCCGGGCGTTACGTATCGCCGTCCCCGTTATGATGAGTCTCGTGTCAATCTTCCGGGCGTTACGTATCACCGTCCCCGTCATGACACGGAACATATTCAACATATATGACAGGCGTCCCCGTCAACTTACCAGTCATCCGGGCGTTACGTATCGCCGTCCCCGAAATGACGTAAGCATTCTTATCATAGCGGGCGTTACGTATCGCCGTCCCCGCTAATCATGTCAATCCTACGGGCGTTACGTATCGCCGTCCCCGTCATGACATAATTCTTATTCTTACGACAGGCGTTACGTATCGCCGTCCCTGTCGGCACGTCAGTCATACGGGCGTTACGTATCGCCGTCCCCGTCATGACGTGACTAACTCATCAATCATACATACACTCATCAATCATCCGGGCGTTACGTATCGCCGTCCCCGTTATGATGAGTCTCGTGTCAATCGTCCGGGCGTTACGTCTCGCCGTCCCCGTCACGACACGGAACATATTTCACATATATGACAGGCGTCCCCGTCAACTTACCAGTCATTCAGGCATTACGTCTCGCCGTCCCCGAAATGACGTAAGCATTCTTATCATAGCGGGCGTTACGTCTCGCCGTCCCCGCTATATACACTCATCAATCATCCGGGCGTTACGTATCGCCGTCCCCGTTATGATGAGTCTAGTGTCAATCATCCGGGCGTTACGTCTCGCCGTCCCCGTTATGACACAAAACATATTATTATATCACGACAGGCGTTACGTATCGCCGTCCCTGTCGGCACGTCAGTCATACGGGCGTTACGTATCGCCGTCCCCGTCATGACGTGACTAACATGTTCATGCATATGCTTTTCATTCTTATCTTAAAACCTTTATTCTCACAAGTCATTATTAATATCCACTATTATCACCCGTAGTCGGGCCATACCACTATTATTATTCGTAGTCAGGCCATGCCATCATTATTACCCGAGATCGGGCCATACCATATCTTTTCTTATTCTTATGAGTTTATCACCTAAAACTCCTTCCATTTGAGATACTAATTCTATTCCGGGAAAAACCCTGAATCTAAGCAAAACAATGCATCTCGCTCGAGCGGGTGTCGAGCGAGTGTCGAGCGAAGTCACGGGTTGGAACTCGCTCGAGTGGGGTATCAAGCGACAGTCGAGCGAGATCACGGCTCATGGGGTTTTTCAACCTAAACCCAGCAATCTTTTCACATCAACCTTATTTTTACTTATTAAACCATAATTCTAGGTCCTTATAATTTTCCTAGCATTTTACCATCACCAAATCATATCCAAAACACCATAGATTCCAAACACATCATATAAGCCTAATTCAAGCTCCAACTAACAACAAACTTAATTCCATCAATAATCTACCTATTCTATGCTAAGATTAAGTTAAATTGTATACTTACAAGTTTCTCCAAAGCTTGGTTGAATGATCCAACTAGTCCTTGCAACATTTCTCCTCAAAGCACTCACTTAGCTCACTTAGGAGATGTTTGGAGGTTCAAGGGTTAAGGAGGCTTTTTCTTTGGCTTCCTTTCTAAGTGAATGTGGGTTCCTTCTCCCAAAAGGTCTCCTATGATCTGAAGATGGCTATATATATAGAGGAATAGATGGCTTGGGGAAGAAGAGAAGGAAAACAAACCAAGGCAATGGGTTAACCCAAACCGTGTAAGGGTATGGCATGTGCTGTCCAGCTTTGCCTAGTCCAATCCTCATCCATATCTCCCATGATCTCCAAGGATTTTCATCCTATGGCTATGCTTCTTCCTCATCTAAAATCATCTTAGATCAATGGCCCCAAATAATTACCAAATATAGATATAAAAGTAAACTCCAAAAAGTCTAAAATACCCAAGATAAGCTTAGCTGGCTATTGGCCTTTCCTTGCATCCTCAAGGCTTCTAGAACATTTTCCTCACCCTTGTCCACACGTCCAAGACTCCCTTAGCACCCTTAGAGTGGCTGGAAAATATCTCATCACCTAATTCCCAAGGTTTGGTTACCAATTGGTTGGAAACAAAGGGGATAGTTGACTGTTTTGGCTAATCAGATTAGTTCTTCACTCTTGTTTGGTTCTAAGCTAATTATTCTTCTAGAAGCTCTTTCTCCACCTAACACATGCTCTCATACGTGTATCTAGTAGATAACCATGAGGAGAACCAATCAAATTCGAACATCTAAGGTGAGGTGGTGGAGTGATTTATTTTCGAGCTCCAGTTTGCACTTAAAACAGATCAGTCCCATTCCAGCCCAATTAATCCATTGATACACTTCGATTCTCTAAAACATTCAGTCATAAAAGTTATGGATCTATGTCTTAAGGTTCTATAGGAACTGAAATCACTTCATTTGGAGTTCATATGACCAAGTTATGATTTTTCTAATAAAACTAGACAGATAAACCCGAGAACACCAATCCGGGTACACCAAGTGTTGGATAGATGATTCATCTTATTTCACACGAAATTCACTAAATAAAATCTCCTCATTTTCCATATCTCTACACACTTGTCCAGATCTTAGGATAACTAAGAAAATAATCCAAAGGCCTAATCTTATCCAATGTTCTTAGTCAACTTCAAGTCAATGCTCATCTATCTCCAATTCAGACCTGGTACTTCAATCTCTATTTATTATTTGATTAAGTCCATATCTCTTAAACCTCAAAACATAAAAGTTGTAGATATTCCTCTTAGATTTCCATATCCTCTTGAATCACTCAAATCCGACATTAAATGATCAAGTTATGACTATTCTACTAAAAGACGTCTGTCTGTCCCTGTATTTCGCTCGAGCCATACATCAAGCGAGAGTTGAGCGAGATCTCGGGTCTAGGCACTTTTTCACCTTAACACAAGTCACATTTATACCCAACCTTATTCCCAACCTTTCAATATAGAAATCCTATACATATATCCCAAAAATTCCTAAAAATGGTTTTGGAGAAACATAATCATCCCACACATGAAAATTAAGCGGATATCTAAAATCCGGGTTATCACAGCAACTTAGTAAATTTTTTAAATAAAGTCAAGGTTAGTATAATTTTGGTATTTGCCTTATCATTTTACTATAAAACTACGATATTATGCACTTGCAATTTTACACCGATCAAGTTTTTGGCGCCGTTGCCGGAGATTTATTTCTTCTTAATTTTGTCAGTATTGATACAAAGTAATCTTGATTTTAATTTAGAATTCTAATTTAATTTTTTTTTTTATAAGTGTGTTTTTGACATTGAATGTGCCGTGCTAGACATCGTGAAATTATTTCTTTTAATTTAGAGATTAAAAGAACTCTTAGATTCCCAAGAAAAAAGAAGGTACTAGCCATGGCTGACGAACAGCAAGATGCACAATCACGTACTTTAAAGGATTATGTACAGTTAGTTATGAATGACAACTATTCGAGTATAAGACGTCAAACTGTTAATGCCAACAATTTTGAGCTCAAACCAACCTTAATCAGCATGGTGTAACAAGCCCAGTTCAGCGGATTGCCACTAGAAGATCCCAATATTTATTTGGCGATGTTTTTGGAGATTTGTGATACTATGAAGATTAATGGTGTTACTGAAGACATCATTAGATGGAGACTGTTTCCTTTTTCTTTAAGGGACAAGGCAAAAGGTTGGCTATAATCTCTACAACCAGGAAGTATCACTAGTTGGCAGGACATGGCTGAAAAGTTTCTTGTTAAATTATTTCCACCTATAAAGATAGCTCAACTTAGGAGTGAGATTGGTCAATTCAAGCAAAATGATTTTGAGTCACTCTATGAGGCATGGGAAAGGTATAAAGATCTTAATCGTCGTTGCCCTCAACATGGATTGCCAGACTGGTTACAAGTTCAGATGTTCTATAATAGGTTGAATGGACAAACTTGGATTATGGTTGATACTGCTGCTGATGGATCTTTGACGTCAAAGACAATTGAAGGTGCCACCTCTCTTTTGGACGAAATGGCTTCAAATAATTATTAATGGCCAACTGAAAGAAAGCTAAGAAGTTGTTGAAATCCGTGAACTAGAGCTGTTAGCAGCCCTTTTCAGCTCAAGTTGCTTCTCTTTCACATCAGATTTCAGCTCTAGCAACACAAGGGATACCACAAAGTGCAGAATATGTTGCAGCTACAAATATGGCAGTTCCGATTAATGAAGTAAGTCAAGAACAAGTTCAATACATCAACAATAGAAATTATAACTATCTTGGTAATCCTATGCCAAATTATTACCATCTAGGGCTTCGAAATCATGAGCACTTGTCCTATGGAAACACCAAGAATGTGCTGCAACCTCCTCCAGGATTCGATAGTCAACCAAGCGACAAAAATATGTCACTTGAGGATGCCATGGTTTCTTTTGTTGAGGCGACAAATGCAAGGTTTAAAAAAACTGATTCACGATTGGATAATATTGAGACTCATTGTAGGAACATAGGAGCCAATATGAAAAACCTTGAAATGCAAATTGGGCAACTAGCCTCGACCAATAATGCCCAACAAAGAGTGAATCCAAAAGAAGTGAATTCAAAAGAACAATGCAAGGCCATCACATTTAGGAGTGGAAGAGAATTTGAGAAGTCACCATTAAAGAAAACTAAGTTCATCCCTACATTGCAGATAATGGCCAAAGTAAAAATAAAGTAGAAGGAGAGAAGATTGTAGATGATACACTACGAGAGACTTACAAGCCTCCGACAATTTCATTTCGAGACAATCCCTCATATTCTCCCTACTCCACTTTCTTATCCTCAACGTTTTTAAAAACAAAAATTAAATTAGCAATTTTTTAAGTTTTTGAATATTTTTAAGAAAATTCACATAAATATTCCTTTTGCAGATGCTTTGGAACAAATGCCAAATTATGTCAAATTCCTCAAGGACATTATTTCCAAGAAGAGAAGGTTGGAGGAGTTTGAAACAGTAAAGCTCTCTGAAGAACGCAGTGCTATTCTTCAAAAGAAATTGCCTCAAAATTGAAAGATCCAAGAAGTTTCACTTTGCCTTGCACTATTGGAAATTCATCTTTTAATAGAGTTTTATGTGATCTTGGTGCTAGCATTAATCTTATGCCACTTTCTATTTGCAATAAATTAGGATTTGGAGAGTTGAAGCAAACAACAATTTCTTTGCAACTAGCTGATCGATCCATCAAATATCCGCATGGAATCATAGAAGACGTATTGGTAATGGTGGATAAATTTATCTTTCCTACTGATTTTGTGGTGTTAGATATCGAGGAAGATGAAGAAGTTCCATTAATCCTTGGCCGACCTTTCTTGACTATTGGAAGGGCGTTAATTAATGTTCAAAACAGTGAATTAACATTGAAAGTGAGCAAGGAAGAGGTTACATTCAACATCTACCAAGCCATGAGATTTCCAGAAGAGCCAAGCACTCGCTTTTGGGTAGATGTCATTAAGCAATGTTGTAACACTCATTTCCTGTAAGTTAAGGAGTGTTACTAAATTTTCTAAAACTTTAATCCGACACAAGACTCTTAGTTTAATAATAAAAAATAAAATAACATTTAGTTCATAGAAATGAGTTCTAATAAAATGGCTTTCACAAAAAATATTAATAGAAATAACTAGAAGTAACTTGTGTCATAAAATCATTTATTTCCAGAAAAACTTAAAATTTAAATAACTGCTCAATCTAGCTAGCCTGCTCACACTGGTCCTTTTTCTCACTTAAGTGGTTTTAAAAACAAGAAATAAACTAAAATGAGTCGATGACTCAATAAGAAATCTACAACAACGTGAGAATAATAATCATAGGAATTTTTTCATAAAATTTTACATGCTAAGATATGAAATATCACTGTATATGCAGATGTTTATGCTATGCATGGTTTAATTGTTTGATTTAATTGACTAACTAACTTAAGTGATTAGTCTGAACTAACTAACTAACCTGAATAAACTTACTAACTGATTTAACTTATCTAACTTAACTGAATTGATCTAACTGAATTGATTGGCCAATACACATAACCCTGTATGCAAAGTTGTGCACCAGCCCCACGTCCCGTTGTAGCAAGGGGAGCCACTAATAGTACTCTAGTGTACTATAGTGGACCACGCTTAGGTTCGTGACTTGGACATTCACTCTTATCCGATATGCATTGGAACCATGCAGCTGAATGACCATCTGAGTTAACTGATTCTCTAAACTGATCAACCGACTAACTGATTAATTGGTTTCTGATTTGATCTAATCTTATACTTAACTTATGTGACCTATGTAACATGAGATGCATATCATATATACTGATATAAATAACTATACTTGCTGAATCTAGACATAATGTTGAATAACATGATTGTGTGCTATGCTGTGCTGAATGACATACTTGTATGACATGGGGGTATATGAAAATGGCTATCAAAGAATTGGTTATACTAATAATATAAGCTAAATGTGAGGTACCTAATTTTGTAATCAAATTTTCTTACCTCTTAGCGTTACTTCCTAATTATGGCCAAAGAATAATGCGATCATTTGTAATATAGTTTTGGAGTGTCAATTTCATAGGGAGACAGAATAACAGAATAACAAAAATGACAGTAAAACTAAAGAATAATGTTGAATGATTAATGAAAAAATAAAAACTAATTTTAAATGCAATTTAAAATTAAGCGAAATAATTTATGAGAAGGTATTCAAATATAATGAACAATAGAGCGTAGGGAATTCCTTGCGTATATCCGGTATTTAAATTTATTCTTAATTCATTAATAACTCAATTGAAAATTTAATTCCAAAATTCTCAATCGGAAGATATAGAATTAATAACTTAAATTAAACCAAAGGTAATTTTTTGAAAAATCATTTATCGCATTTAAATTACGTAAATTGTTATCATTATTGAAAAAATCTAATGACAACAATATATTCAGTGAGCGATATTGTATCAGAGAATTAAATCAATATAGACAATCAATTGATCCAAACAAAATAAAAAAACTAATACATTTAATAGAAAAAGTATGACTGAATCCATAAACGAAATAAATTATATGATTATTCGAAAAAGAAAATATCACAAATAAATTGAGAATGATAGAACAAAAGAGTTTTAATATTTAAAAATCAAATACATGAATAAAAAATAAGTTACAAATACCATCACACACAAGTTCATTCTTAATTCTATTTGAGAATTTAGTTATCCACACATAATCAATAACTAATTTTTAAAAGAAAAATAAACAAACACTCGGTTATTTTTCTCCCTGTCTCTCTCGATTTTTTCTTCTATTTTTTTCATGTCTTTCATCGTCCCTCTTGCTCTCTATTTATAGAGTTGTCGTGCCCCACTTTGCATATGCTTAATCAACTTGTGGCCGAAATATTGCTTCAATGCATTGAATGAGTCTGAACTTGGTCCAAACTTGCGGCTTAAAGAAGTGATCTATATTAATGTAATTTCATGATTGAGCCGTGGGCAATGCTTTTAGGATTGAAGAGCCGTGTGTTACTTGAATTCTAACAACTTGTGGCTGAATTGCGGCTGAAATGAGGTGTGGTAGCTGTGATCTAACATGAATTAGGTGGCCCACCTCTTACAGGAAGTTAAAAACCCCAAGTTAAGCTAATGGATTGTGGGCCCATGTGAGGTTGCATTAATGAACTGAAGTCCAAGTTGTAGCTCAACATGTGCTTAGTTGTTGAGAAAAGTGGCAGGTCCCTTGATCATTTCGACAGGTTGCATTTGGGGTTGGCACCTTTTGCCAAATTGAACATTAAATGAGATGAAGTCATGGCTTAATTAAGTTGGAGACAAGATTATATCTCATGGGGCCCTCCATGATTTAAGACCCTGAAAGTAAGAGTTTAGATTAAATACATGTTGATTCTACAAAATGAATTGTCATGTGGCTTTATTTGAGGTACAAAAGTAATTGTCACATATGTGCAAGCATGTATGACCCATGATAATTAAATAAAAGTAATTTGTCTTGTAAATTGTAAGTCATTTCTCATTTATCATATAAAATATTATAAAATTATGTTCAAATTTATCTCAATGTAAATAGAAATTAATTTTAATAATACAAGTTATAATTCGTTCTTTCTATTCATATTTTAATATTTTAATCCAATAATAAAATATTTTGATTGCACTTTTGTACAGTCATTACTTCCTAAATTCTCATTTAAAACTCGACGTTACTTATACAAATATAAAATCGTCACTAAAGTTTATAGAAAAGCTTGTCGTACTACTCTAACTACTTGAAATCATATAAAAGGATAATTTAATAAATCCAAAGATTATTCTGTAATAATATTAATCAAAACTTATAAAATATAACTTAACAAATTATTATTAAAAATTTGGGTTGAAGGGAGATTGAAATATTAATTAAAATAATGGCTCAAAAGTTTACTTGAGAATAATCTCCAAGTCCCTTTGAAAACTGCCCAATAACACAAGTCTACAACCCAAATTTTTAAAAGGTAGGTAGTAAAGCCCAGGAAAAGAGTAATATTTTTTCTGAAATATACTCGGTCCAAATAAGTTTCAGTAAAACAGATTTTGTACAGGGCAATCTAAGCCCACTTGATTAAAATACAAAACCAGTTTAAAACAATAAGCGTTTCTGAATAGAAAAAAGCCCAACAAAAGAGTCGTTTTAAAACTAACCCAATACACAAGCTCACTAAGACCCAAGGCCCACTCTAGACCAACGAAGTACATGAAATCTGGAAGTTACACAAGACAAGCTTGGAAAAAGGTTATAAGGCTGCTGACCGAATGGGCTTAGGGCCGTGACCCACTTAAAACATAAAAGCCTCTGAGAAAGAAAGCACATGGCTGCATATAATGAATAACAATAAGTGCATGTTTAGAATTGTAATGAGAAATATTATTTTTAGTTTAAAATTTATAGCTTAAAGTTTAATGTAATAAAATCTATTACTAAAAAGTTATTTATTGTTTAGAATCCATATGTCTAAAGCACTTTTAGAATTAGTTACGATAGTTTTTTAAAAATATATAATTATTTACAAAAAATTTTTGATAAAAGTTTTAATTTTGTACTTATTGAAAAAGTTAATTTTTAGCTTTTTTTTAATCGATTAAAGTGTTTTTAATAAAGTCATTTTTTTAAAAAATATTTTAATTATTTAGAAATATTTTTAAAATTTTGAAACGCAATCTGAAAAACCAAAAAAAAAAAAAAAGAGTAAGTCTATAAAGGGCATATACCGAACTACTGGAATAAGGTGGGGCCTTTTGGGAAGTTGAAACAACCAAATAAAAGGAAGAAGAAACCCAAGATAACGAAGATCACGCCAAAAGCAACTGAAACAACATTCAAAATCAACCAACGAAGCATACGACTAAGAACAGAGAGGTGCGATCCTCACCGAGGGGAAAGAGAGACGCGACGGCGATGCACTGGGCTTCACTGAGAAGGGTGCTGCGACGCGGAAGAGAATAAGGGAGATAGAGAGAAAAGCCGGAAACTGAAAACATAGAGGGAAAAGAAGATTCCGGCGGCAGGGCTTACCGGAAATGCTCGGGATGGTGGGGTAGGTCTGGCCGGCAGTTTCTGTGCTGAGAGGGGGTGCTCCGACAACTTAGTGGTGGTCGACGGTGTTAGGCAAAACTCTTGGGCTATGTTAAATGGTGTTGCCGACAGTGAGTTCGGTTTAGTGTGAATGAGTTGTTTTCAAATTCAGGGGTGTTTAATCTGAGGGTCTTGGGTGGTTTAATAGGCAAGGGAGGGATGGAGATTTGCGTGATTGATATGGAGAGATTTGAATTTGGAATTGGGAAGTCATAAGGATTGGCTCTGAAGAGTACAGAGGGGATTTAGGCGAAAATTATACAAATTTGAAATAATTTAGATGATTGAGCATATGGGGGTATATTTGAATTCAAAATTCCCTCAATTTGGAGACCAAACCGACAGGGAATGGGAACTGCTAAGGAGATTTGATTAGAGAGGAAATCTAGCCAAATATATATATATATATAGAATTTTCTTAAAAAAAATGATGCTTGGAGATAATTAACAAAAATATAAATATATAAGTAAAACAGAATACTATATTTAAATCTTAAATTTGGGTCAAGATGTTACAAATGTGTAGAATAAGTCTTTCAAAAAGAAGCACTAGTCGATCACCTAGAACGATGTATCACCACTTCATCTCCAACTCTTAATTTTACTAAATCTACTGTTTATGAATCTAATTTACCTATTCTTTTTGAAGAATTTCTCCACTATGTATTTGTCTTCAAAGCCTTGCAACAGAATACATCACTTAGCAACGAAGTGAGGAGGCTAGAGCTAATTGTAGCACAGCTGGATTCTTCAATCTCTAAACAAAAGACATGGCAAACTACAATTGATAACCCTCTCGAGTTGAAGCAGTTATCTGTGCATCTTCGATAAGCATTCTTGGGTGGTAATTACACATTTTTAATGATTTTTTTTTGCACTACTAACACCTGAAGAAGAGGAAAAGTTGCTACGTATGTTAAGGGAGCATAGAACAACCTTGGAATGGACTATTTTGGACATAAAAGATATAAGCTCCTCCATTTGCATGCACAATATTTTAATGGAGGAGTCTTGTAAACCATCGATTGAGCACCAAAGAAGATTAAATCCAGTAATGAAAGAACTCGGGAGAGCTGAAACTTTGAAACTCCTCAATGATGAAATTATATATGCTATTCCAGACAGCTCATGGGTAAATCCAATACAAGTGGTACCAAAAAGGGGTGGAATGACGGTGGTGAGGAATGACAACAATGAGTTTACTCCTACAAGAACAGTCATGGGTTGGCGTGTATGTATGGATTACTGCAAATTGAACAAAGCAACAAGGATTATTTTCCACTCCCTTTCATTGATAAGATGTTGGATCGATTGGCCAGGTATTTCTACTATTGCTTCTTAGATGGTTATTGTAATAGCCCGAAATTTCTTAAGATGAATTTTTATTTGAATTTCTTTTTAGAGAAATTTATTGGATAAATATATTCTAGAAAAATAGAGTTTGAGATTTAAATGAGAATTTTGAGCTAAGGATAAGTGAAATTATACATTCTAGAAACTATTATGGAATGACCTTTAAGATTTGGAACAAGGTATCAACTAGAGAAATTCAAGTTGAACTTAAAAGAAGTGGAATTCTCAAAACTTTCATGTTATGAGTTTTTGAATATTTGGACATTATCAATGACTTATTTCGGAAGCAAGTAGACAACTCTGAACTGAGTTTAAACAGAACTCAAGTTGGAGAATATGGATCCAAATGGGATTCTATCCTAACTAAATCAAGAATGGGCCTTCTAGAACTTGTTAAGTAGAGTCTTAAGGAGGTTAGAAAGTAACTAAATGGGGTAGGGGAAAGTAACTAAATGGGGTAGGGGAAGGCTAAGGGGTGTGGCTAACCAGATGAAGGCTGGAAAAGGTGATGCATGCATGGTTAGGTAAGATGCCACCTTATCCCTTATCCCATAAGCTTCTACCTCAACCATTGATAAAATAGGCTGCAAAAATATCTCAAATACTGATCATTGGATGATCATTTCAGCTACAAAACCTAAGATTTTTTGGGGATTTAATTTAATCATGAAAAAGGTTTAGGAGGGACACCCCATCCCATGCAAACCAGAAGCCTATGGTCTTTACCAAGTTGCCCCTCTTCTTTCCTTCATATGGGTCGACCACCACCCCTATAAATAGACATTTAAGAGTCTTCTAACTCTCTTTGGGAAGCATAGCACATAATCCCTTTGAAGGAAACCAAAGAAAACCCTCCTCAAGTTCCTTAACCTCCATATACATCCTAAGTGATAACCTCCATATACATCCTAAGTGAGCTAAGTGAGTGATCTTGAGGCGAAATCTTGCAATGATTGGTTTGATCACTTCTAGCAAGCCTTGGAGAAATAGTAAGTGTATATATTAACTTAATCTTAGTATAGAATAAGTAGTTTGGTGATGTAATACCTCCTTCCCTTAGGCTAAGAGATGTCACTTAACTCTTTCTAAAACATTTAATCCAGAAAAAAGATTTTTGGTTTTAATAATAGAAAATAAATAACATTTATTCCAAAAGCGAAGTTATAATAAAATGTCTTTTGCAACCTTAATTGGACATAACTGAAAGTAGCTTGTATCATAAAGACACGTATTTACTAGAAAACATAAACTCAACTGAAATAACTAAAATTAAACTTGTTTCATAAAGACACTTATTTTTAACAAAACTTAAAAATTTTAAATAGCTGCTCAAATTACTTATGGCCTGCCTGCTCGCAGTGGTCATCTTCTTCACCTGGGTGATTTTAAAAATAGGAAAATAACTAAAATGAGTTGATGACTCAGTAAGAAATTCTGCCACAACATAAGATAATACTATAGGATATTTTTTTATAAAACTTATGCTGAATTCTGAAATATGATTGTACATGTTAATGCTAATACCATGCATGACTGACTTGACTAACTAACCGACTTAAGTGACTGGTCTGAATTAACTGATAGGTTTGACTGATCTAAACCGACTAACTGAACTAATTTAAATGATCTGATTTGACTGTACTGATTTAGTTGAACTGATCTAACTGAGTTGATTGGCCAACACACTTAACCCTGTGTGCAAGGTTGTGCACGGCCCCACGTTCCACTACAGCAAGGGGAGTCGCTGATAGTACTCTAGCGTACTATGGTGGACCACGCTTAGGTTCGTGGCTTGTACATCTACCCTGATCTGATATGCATTGGTACCATGCATCTGAATAGTCATATGAAATAATTGATTTACTGAACTGAAACTAACTGAACTATTTTAACTGACTGATTTAACTGGATGACTGCTTAATTGATTTCTGATCTGATTTAGTCTTATAATTGAATTTAACTCAACTTATGTGACTTATGTGGCATGATATGCATAATACATACTATCATAAATAACTATAATTTACTGAGTCTAAACATGATGCTAATGACATGATCGTATGCTGTGCTGAATGACATACTTGCATGACGTGAAAGGTATTTGAAAAGAGCTATCAAAGAACTGGCTTTACTAATAATATAAACTAATGTGAGGATCATAGTTTTGTGATCAAATTCACTTACCTCATAGCGTTGCTTCCTAGATTCTCCTTCATCATTGGACGTCACCTATACGAAGTATTAACCATCACTAACGCTTCTAAAATGACGTGCCTCAACATTATAATGAAGTAATACATATCGTGAAGATTAATACGTATTATGTTTCATACAAGAGATATTTAAATAAAATTATTTAAATACTATCAGTGTATTAAAGCTTTAGAAAAAAAATTTGAACTATATTCAATTATACTAAAATGAGTCGTGAAAACCTAAATTCTTAGAATAAGTTAACATTCTTATACTTATTATAATTATTTACTACTAATTAGTGATATGGTTAAAAATATTCTCAACATATTACTTTATTTTATATGTAAAATTTCCAAATGACATAGATATATTAAAATCTATAGTAATAACACTAGAACCCATTCCATACGGTGGACTTAAAATGTTTAAGTTAAGATATTAAACACTTACTATTTATTATCGAAATTGTAAAACTAATAATAATTAATATAGTTTAAAATTACTTAGTTGTTTACTACTAAAAGTATACATATAAAAGAATTTAAATATTTAAATAACATATTCAGATTCATCCCAGAAAAGTGTTTGTAACATAACTTTTCCAAATCAAACATAACTATTTGAGTATGAATAGGCCAATCAGGAACTAAGTCTAGTCAAATATAAAATCAAGAAAAACTCAAGTCTAACATACCTTGCTACGACTTAAAACTAAAGCTAGTAAAATCATAGTTAGAAACATAATCTGTAAAAATATAAGCTTTGATATTAATCAAAGCCCAGAAAGAACAAGGTCAACTTAAAAGGCTCCAATGCAAATGTCAAGGAAAAGAGCTACTGCCATATAAAACTTCTTTTCCGTTTTCACTTCATAGAAGAATGCTCAATACACTAAAAGAATGAGTTCGGTGACAGAGGCTTACTCAGCAAAACGTAGTGCACCGAGAATGAAAGAAATGCGTGATGGAGTTGGACTGGGTCGACGGTGACTGGACAGGGGTTGGCGACGTGGGGGAACTTATTTTGGCGTTTTCCGTGGCTCACGTGAACGCACGACGGGGAAGTGGCCGTACGGTCTCTTATTTGTTGATGAAAAACAAAGCTACGTTCACCTCTTGCCGTCCATGATGGTTACAACGCTTCCAGCCCTTAGGGAATGGTGATCTCTCAACGTTGAAGGGTGTCTAGTAGGCGTCGCTGTGCTGCAAGGTGGTGCTCCAACGTGCTATATGCTGATCGGCATGGATAGGCAACCATGCTCTATTTCCAGATGGCTAAACAGGGGACTTATGTTGGCTGCTTTTGGTGGTCTTCGGGCGTGGTTCATGGCGACATCATGCAACGTAGGAACTACAGTCCGACCATGAAGTCTTGTTTTCCAGCATCTTCCGTTGCCGACGACGATGCCTGAGGGTCGTGGGTGGTCGTGCGGTGTGACGCCCACGAATCCCCCCTGGGATTTAGAAGGACTCGCGACATCAAGACGATCATCTCATGGATCAATCATCCTATCGAATAGTGTTTGAAGAGTGTGTGAAGCATGCACCAAGTATACAGTAAATATTCGCAGCGAGAAATAAATAAAAGTCAGCCGTTCTAGTACCAGAGATTCTTTAAAAATTACAAATCAATTTAAAACAATTTCTTCAACAGGGGATTATACAGTCTTTCAAAAGAAAAAGATAAACAAATACTGCTTTCGAGATCATAATCTCGATCTTCATCCTCTCAACAAATTTCCTTTCCTGTGAAGTTTGTATCTTGAGCCAAATTCGTTTTCTGCAATCACAAACTACGATCCCGTAAAATGGGGGACCGTAGGGTGGGCGCGATCCACCGTGGTGAGATGTGAATCCCAGTAAGCAACAGACAACAAACAACATACAATCATTTCACATAATAGAACATCATCAGCATATACCAGTAAACTTAATGGGTGCATGTACCATGAATATGAGACTTACAACATGACTTATGCACATGCACTTTCATGTAAAAACATTCGTAATCCTTGACATTTTTCAATGCTTTGCTTCATGTACTTGCTTTTCATAAAAATGCTTTCATATAACTTGACTTCTTTCATATGCATATAACTTGACTTCTTTCATATCATTGCTTTTCAAATCCTTTCTTTAAAACATTTTGCATCTTTTATTCTTTCTTAGGCGCCACTTATCATATACAGATCTTTTTTTATGGCTCGAAAGCCCATCTTGTCATGACTTTTCACTTAACATGTATGAGACACAACACGGTTCCCCTAGCACCGCGTGTTCCCTGCTGGTTACCGCATCACCTTAATGTGAGTGCGTCTTATAACTTTAAAACGGCAGGTCCTTACACCATATCCGTCCTTGGCACCCACCAGCGTTAGGTGCTACCGCGCTCCGGACACCTTTTGGAGCCATACACGGTCCGCCGACTGTTCTTCGTCGACCCAGGGGCTTCCAATCGACTTTAAACACTCCTGAGTGGACAGGGAGTTCCACTGGGGCACTACCTCGTCTCAGCCTTTGGGGTTCTTATAAAACTTTACTTCTCTTCTTTTCTTTCGAAAACTCAATCTTTTCTTTTCTTTTTCTTAAAAACATGCTTGACTCAAAACATGCTTCTCGTGCTCATGCATGGGACATGCATGTGACATGTGACTTCTTATGCAGAACATGTGAGTCATGAAACATATGATCATACATTCACAAAACATATCTCATACATATTAACATATGAACAGACACTCATCTTTAATTTATCTTCTATCTCACACATTGTGCATATTCCAATGAAGATATAGTCAAGACCTTAAATCACATCACATCCAACCAACACTATCTCATAGGGGTTAAGGACGCAACTTATAACGGGGTCAAACCTAACTTTTCTTCTCCTTTCTCTTTACCCAAAACACGCATATTTTCTTAAGATCTTCTCATAACTTAATAACCATATCATAACCAATCATTAATCACCACATTTACATTGCATGTATAGTTATTCTCTTCAACAGATGATCCTCATATACTATTTTCTCTATTCCCAAATATTTCTCAATCTATACATCAAGGGAATCCAAGAACACACATCGGTAGTTACTAAAAAGTAACGGAGTCATTCCACCAAATCTTTTTATCACTAATAATCATTAAAATAATCGAATTACCCAATCAGATCATCTTATCACCAATAATCACTAAAATATCCAAATCATCCAATCAGATCATTTTATCACTCATAGTCACTAAAGTAGTCGAATCATCCAATCAGATCATTTTACCGCAAATAATCATTAAATAGTCGAGTCGTCCAACCCAAAACATTTTATCTCCAATAATCACTAAAATACTAGAGTCATCCAACCAAAACATTATACCATCAACAATTACCATTCATCCAGTATTCAACCACAGTAAGATTGACTTGGAATAATCTCAATCTCTATTAAATGGCCTCAGTCCCAACTGATTTACTCTCAAATTACTCATCATCACTAACTAACACATCAAGCAAACAGAACAGAGATTAACAGTCAATCAAACAGTCAATCAGACAGTCAAACAAATATTTGTTACTTACAGTGCATAAACGAACGCCAATCGAACATCGCGGTGATCCCGGATCTGTAGCGGGTAAATTGTGCACTATTCATCTCCAGGCACGGCGAAGTGACGGGTTGGGTTCGGGTACTCCGTTCGACACCAAAATTCAGGGGAATGCTCCTTGGAGGATGGGGAATCTCGTGACGGTGTCGGTGAGGCGGTGCAACCACCGGAAGGCGGCGGATCTAGCTCGAAATGGTGGAGGCTCATTTTCGGATTTTCCCCCGTACAAGGGAGGTGCGGCCATGGATGGGAAAACTGTTTTAGGGGTGTGATAAACTGAGGTAGGGGAAGCTTTTGGCAGTGGTAGTGAGAGCCACGGTGGCCGGACGGCGGCGCGGCGACGGAAAGCTCATTTGGAGACCCATTTCGGTTCCAAGGGAGGAGAGAGAGAGTGGGTGCTCCGTTGGGGCTAAGATTTCTGGTGGTAGGTCGTCTATGGGTGGCGGATCAAATGGCGGGGGTGATGTCATGATACGGTGGCTGGTGGCGGAGATATGGGCGGCGAAAGGCGCGGCGTAGAGGATTAAACGCCTCTCGGGTTTGGGGCTGCCGGCGGTACGTGGGGCTGCGGTGGTCGACACCACCGGTGGGGTTGGACTCGCCGGAGGGTGGCAGTTCAGGTGGGGCCGGAGGTGAGGCTAGGCGGCCGGGAGTGGCGCCGCCACGAGCTGAAAGTCGGACTGCTCCTCCCACGGTTACTGTAGCACGTGGGAGAGAAAAGAGAGAGGAGAGAGAGAAAAGGAAAAGGGAGAGGGGAAAATGAGAGGGTTCGACCCTTTTCGTGCTATTTATAGGCCCGACGTTTTTGGGTCTTCAAACGGACAACAGATGAATTTAAAACACTGATTTGAAAGCGTATAATATCAATTTAACTTAAAATTCTCAAACTAATTAAATAAAATATTATTTCAACTTATTTTATTTTTCAACATCATATTTTTCATCAATACTTAAAATGATGAACTTTATTTAATTATTTAAAAGGAATAGATCCATACATTTAAATCAGATATTTAAAGCACGTTTAAAATCTCGTACTATTTCAAATAACTAAAATCAAGTTAATAAAATAATCCTGCATAACATAGTATTTTTGGAGCTATTCAAAAGCTTCCCAACCAAAATAGAATAAACATAATAAGACTTAAGAATTTAATAAATTTAAGATCAATAAACCAGATAATGTCAGATAAAATAGAATCAATGCTCCTTAATAAAAATACAGCAAATCAAACCATATTTTATAATAATTAAAACTAAAAATACTGAATATATCATTTCAGATGGAAAGACCAGTAGTAACAATTAATTACAATAATTAAAAGCACTATTATTTAAGAATCTCACAAAAGCTTATAACTATACTAAAATCAACACCACTAAATCCAAATAATATCGATAACAATTCCAATGATAAAACCAATAATAATCTTTAAATCACTATAATATTAAAATGATAGATTTCACAAATAACTAACTCTGATCGTAAATAAAACGTACCCGAAATTAAATTTATGAGATAATAATTAAATTTATTAAAATAAATTAAAATATCCCATAACAAAATATGAGTAAATTAAAAGTATGTAAAACTGCGGGGTCTCACATGCGGCCTAAGGAAAATGTGGCCGTGGCTACTCTGAGAGAGGAGCAGTTTTCGTCGTGCATAAGGGTCTCGGCGTTGGACTGAACTTTCTCAGAAACCTGGTTTGGCTCGAACGCTTACCGTGGGTTGTGGCTATGGTTGGTTTATGTGAGGTGGTGACTGTGGGGGTCTGGGTGACAGCTTGGGATTTCACCAGTACATTCGAGATATCAGGGTATATATAAAGAAAGCTGGAACCCTAGAGACAATTAAGGAAGAGAGAGTGACTCAGTGACGTGCATGAAGTGAACTGCTTGGAGGAGTGTGATTAGGCGAAGGCAACGAAACAACAAATTAAATCTTGAATTTAAAACAGATGCCTATCTATCCAATAGATCGGTTGCTAAAAAATAGAAGAAAAATATTGTACATTTTCATGATTCATGACGAGAAAGAACGTGGAGTGATTTTAGAAGGATTTTTTGAAAAGAAGATGAGTTTTAAAGAATAACGATATTCCATGATTCATGAAAATCACTAACTACTTTGTTCTTAAAAGATAAAAGGAGAATATAAATATAACCATAAGATATATATGAAAGAGGAGGATTTCGACGCTTACCATACATTTATAAAAAGATAATAATAATACTGAATGTTGGAGAGGATAAAGACGTGAAAGGTGATAGAAAGTTTTCAAAATATTTAAACTAATTCACATAGATTATTATTAATAAATTAAAATAATATCTATACAATTTTGTATTCAAAATATGAATTTAATCATAACATCTGATAAAATCGATAATACTAATAATAATAGTAAGAAATTAGATAATAATATTATAATTCAAAAATCAAATTTATTCATATTTAAATTCTAAATATCTGGGTCGGGATGTTACAGGTGATTAGATCATGTTTGATATTTATTTGAGCTTAATCTTAGTTTATGTGTTAAATTGAAGTCTATTGAGTTTTGAAGTGATTTTTGCTATGATAAAATGTTAAAAAAATTATGAGACCTTAGGAATATATTCTATGATGTTATATGATGAAAATTATGTGAAAATATGAGGTATTTATTTGAAAAAAAAAAAAGAACAGATCAATCCTAGTAACTTTCGGATTTAAGATGGGTTATATTGACAGATTTAACATCTTATGATAAATTGGTTATAACTTGTTAGTATGATGTCAGAATTGAATGATTCAAGAATTTATGGAAAGCTAAGACAGAGCTCTACAACTTTTGTGTTTTAAGTTTTGAGAGATAAGAACTATATAAAGGTAAAACTTGGACTTGAAGAGGCCGAATCGAGATTTAGGCAGAGACTTCGCTCTACTTTCGCTTGATTTCTGGCTCGAGCGACATACAATGAGAGATTTGACGTCTTTTGGTAAAATGGACATAACTTGCTCATTTGATATCAGATTTGAGTGATTCAAAAGACTATGGAAAGCTAAGAGAAATATATACAACTTTTATTTTTTAACTTTTAAGAGATAAGAACTTAATCAAGGATGAAATTGGGATTGAAATAGGAACCAAATTGATCATAGTATGAATTGATTCTATGAACTGATATGACGTAAATGCATGTGTATATGATGTGTAATATTCTCACAGTTTATAAGGTTCATATGGACATATAATATGCATGCCATAAGTCTAAGTTCATGCGTATGTTACATTTTGTTTCATACGTGTCATCATAAGTCATGATGTCTGTTTTAAGAAAAATCTATATTACATGTCGTTGTGTAAGTGTCGTCACAAGTCATGTCAGGCATTTAATAAATAAGAAGGATATGGCATGGCCTAATCACGGGTAATAATAGTGGCATGGCCCAACCACGGGTAACAATAGTGGCATGGCCCAACCATGAGTAATAATAGTAGATATTAGTAAAGACTTATAAGAACAAGGATTTTAAGATAAGAATGAAAAGTACATGCATGATATAAGTTTATAAATCCAAGTCATGCATGAGTTACATAAAGCATGCCATAAATGCATACTCTGATTGTCGGGCATGTATATGATTATTTTATGATGTCTATGCTTTTATTAAGTTACGTGTGTACTTATTGAGATTTCCCTAGAAATCTCATTCTTGTATGTTTCTTTTCTTTTGGAAATTAATTTTCGTTGCAGGATTGATTAGGGATATGGACAAGGCCCTAGTTACTCGAGAGACTCGGAGGAACCCTGAAGGGCTCTCCGAGTACTCTCCTTAGAAATTTTGACCAATTAATAGTAGTAAGGATCGATGTGGATACGGGAAGAAATTTCAGTAAAGGAAGAAGGAGCCGAGGCGGCCTTATGAAAATATTTGATAAATCTTATAATTTTGTATATAAGAAAACTAATTGGGTTATGCATATAAGAAAATGATGTTATGATATGAATAATTGTGGTTTTTAAGCTACTATGTGATCACTAGAAATTAATTTTTTTTCTCAGAATTTTTTCGCTGCGATTTGCATTAAATTTTGATAAGTATAGGAGTGAGTAGCCAAGTGTTACTTACCCTGATATTTACGTTAAATCCCAGACGTAAATTGAAGGCGTCACAGTTATTCAGGGTACAACTAGATTGCCATAGCCCCCGAGGATCAAGAGAAAACTACATTCACATGCTCCTATGGAACATTTGCTTACAGGAGGATGCCATTCAGATTGTGCAATGACCCAGCGACATTTCAACGTTGCATGATGGCCATCTTTTTTTATTTGGTGGAAGATATAATGGAAATCTTTATGGATGACTTTTCTATTTTTGGTACATCTTTCGATAATTGTTTGCATAATTTAGCTTTTGTTTTGCAAAGATGTGAAGATAAAGATCTAGTCCTAAATTAGAGAAGTTTCATTTCATGGTTCAAGAATGGATTGTGCTTAACCATCAAGTATTATCTAAAGGAATTGAAGTTGACCGAGCTAAAATTGCAACCATAGAAAACTACCACCTCCAAAGAATGTGAAGGGGATTAGAAGCTTTTTGGGACGTGGGATTCTACAGAAGATTTATAAAGAATTTTTCTAAACTCTCTAAACCTTTATGTAATCTTCTTGAGAAAAATTCTGCATTTGACTTTGATGATACTTGTTTGCAGGCCTTTAATGTGATCAAGGAGAAACTAATATCAACACCAATTATGAGTGTATCTAATTGGAGTCAACATTTTGAAGTCATGTGTGATGCAAGTGATTTTGCAATTGGAGCAGTATTAGGACAAAGGCGAGACAAAATGTTTATGTCCATCTATTATGCAAGTCGGACTTTGAATGAAGCTCAATTAAATTATACAAAAATCGAGAAGGAGATGCTTCTGTTGTATTTGCTTGTGACAAATTTCTATCTTACCTCATTGGTACAAATGTGATAGTGTTCACTGATCATGCATCTATCTGCTATTTGTTTGGCAAGAAAGATGCTAAGCCTAGACTGATTCGTTGGATCTTGCTTCTTCAAAATTTTGATTTGGAGATTCAAGATAAGAAAGGAAGTGAAAATTCAGTTGCTAATCATCTCTCTAGGCTGGAGCAAGAAGAAGTAAAATCAGATTCAGTGATCCAGGAAGCATTTCCTGATGAGCAGCTGTTTGCATGTGAGATCAAGCTTCCTTGGTATGCTAATATTATAAATTACCTAGTTTGTAGAGTATTGCCACCAGATCTCACTTATCACCAACGAAAGAAGTTTTTGTATGATGTGAAGTATTATCTTTGGGATGAGCCTTTGTTGTTCAAAAGATGTCCTGATTAAATCGTTCGAAGATGTGTGCCAGAAGAAGAGATGCAAGCCATTCTCCATCATTGCCATTCATCATCATATGGAGGACACTTTGGAGCAACAAGAACAACAGCTAAGGTACTTCAAAGTGGTTTCTTTTGGCCTTCAATTTTTCGTGATAGTTATACTTTGAGAAAAACTTGTGATCGGTGCCAACATATGAGAAATATTTCAAGGCGTCACGAGCTACCATTGACAAACATCTTGGAGGTTGAGTTATTTGATGGTTGGAGAATTGATTTTATGGGACATTTTCCTCTCTCCTTTGGTTGTGTTTATATCTTGCTTGCAGTGGATTATGTGTCAAAATGGGTGGAAGCAATTGCTGCAACAACAAATAATGCAAAGGTAGTGCTCAAATTTCTACATAAGAATATATTCACAAGATTTGGCACTCCAAGAGCTATCATTAGTGATGAAGGGACCCACTTCTACAACAAGTTGTTTGATAACCTTCTTTCTAAATATGGTGTGAAGCACAAGATAGCACTTGGCTACCATCCTCAAACTAATGGCCAAGCTGAAATTTCAAATCGAGAAATCAAGAACATCCTTGAGAAGACGGTCAACACTAATAGGAAGGATTGGGCAAAAAAGCTTGATAATGCTTTGTGGGCATATCATACAGCCTTTAAAACACCTATCGGGATGTCTCCTTACCAATTAGTGTTTGGAAAGGCATGTCATCTCCTTGTTGAGTTGGAGCATAGAGCTTATTGGGCTGTGAAGAAGTTTAATTTTGATTTGAAGGCAGCAAGGGAAAAGCGACTTCTTCAATTGAATGAGATGAATGAGTTCTGGAATAATGCTTATGAAAATGTAAAGAACGGACGAAGAAGTGGCATGACAAGAAAATTTTTATGTGTGAGTTTGCACCAAGACAGCAAGTTTTACTCTTCAATTCATGACTCAAACTCTTCCTAGGCAAGTTAAGATCAAGATGGACAGGTCCTTATACAATTGACAAAGTTTCCTCTTTTGGAGCAATAGATTTGAAGGACAAGATAGGGAGCATATTCAGAGTTAATGGTCCAAAATTGAAGCACTATTATGGAGAATATGTGGAGAAGAACTGCACACTTATTCCTCTTGGAGATCCCAATTGATGAAGATCAAAAAGTCTACTTGTAGACTTTAAAACAAGCACTTATGGGAGGCAGCCCATAGAACTTTCTTTTATTCTTTTATTTTTACTTTATTTTTTTTTTTTTTTTTCATATTTAATAATTTAGATTTTGATGCAGGTTTATTTAGCAGGAATAAAGCACTGAAAATTGAAAACTACAACTGATTGATTCATCATGAAACCAGGGAAGTTCCTTTCATTTCTTCATTCTTTTTCACTTTTGAATCACAATGAGGACATTATTTAGTTTCAATTTGGGGGTGCAAACTCCTATAATCAGTTGGTCTTTTGGATTGTTGTTTATCTTAGAATTTTACTTGTGATTCTAAAAGTCTTGAGTTATTGATTCTCTTACCAAGCATGCATTTGAATATGATGGAATTCTCTATGACTCTGAAATTTGTGATTGAGGATAGGACTGAGAAAAATTTTCAAAAATTTATTTTATGTCAGGTCTATGTTTTGTTGGTACTTTGATTTAAATCTTTGACATTGAACATAATTGAGCACATAGTCATTTTGTTTTATTCCATTTTGCTTATGAAGAGAATGAGTGGAATTAACTAAGTCTGGGGAGTTCAATCTTGCTTTTCTCTAGAATCCGTTGATAAGTCCTTGGGGCAAAATCCTACTTGATACCAAATATTAGGGAAATGATCCAGGCAAATTTCTTCATTAAAAAAAAAGCTTTTCAAGCCGTCCTAATTCTCATGCCATCATTGCATGATGAAATATTCCATAGTTAACCCTTTCGAGCCTTATTTTACATAAGCCTTTATTTTTTCTTTTAACTACACCAATCATTCCCATTCTAAGCCTAAAAAATCATGATCTACCTTTTACATTTTGAGAAAATACTTTGGTGAAAATTTACATTTAAAGAGAAAGTTAATTCAAAGGAAATTATGCTTTGTTTGATCAAAGTATGAAAAAAGAAGTGAATGGCAAGAAAAAAAAAGTTGAAGTGGTTGAAAATTTGAGAAGGCAACATGAATCAAGGTGGCTAAGAGAGAAAGAGAGAGAGAGAGAGAGAGAGAGAGAGAAGTGGGAGGATGAAAACAAAAACAAAAACAAAAGATAAAGGAACGAAGGAAAAAAAAAAACAAAAGAGAAGTATTTTTGTTGGGTTTGTCTTTTGCCCATTTATCCATCATGTGAAAAAAGCACAAAAGTGAGAAAACTCAACAAATGGAGTGCAGATCACGTTAGATTTTGCTATGTCTGGCAAATATGAGCATATTAGTCAAGAAAGAATTATGGTATGAATTTTTTGGATATCTCTTTATTGTTCTTTCCACCAAATATTTGCCCAGTTTGTTTTAATTTTCCTTATCTATTTCTTTCTTAGCCCTCACATTGTGGCATATCATTACAACCTGATTAAAGACATTTTGATCTCTAATTTTGGTGGTTGACTACATTAGTGGAGAGGATTTATGAAAATTGGACTTATGGGGTTAAGCTTGGAGAGAATTCTTCTGGGTTCAGTTGTTTACTTTTATCTGAATTTGCAGGTGGTTTGAATTTAAATTGACTATCCCACACTCACACACACTCAAGGTTGAAGGAACCTCTTGACTTTTGCTTGACAAATTGCTAAATTTTTTTATTGATTTTCCTGCTATCCTTGATATTAAAAGAGTAACATACTACTGATGAAATCTAGTTCAGATCATGGCTTGGTGAGTGAAGAGACTTTTCTATGGGTCTAGTTGATATCATCTAGAGTGGTCTTTAATTATCTTTTTGTTTGAGGACAAACAAAGTTTTAAGTTTGGGGGTGTTTGATGACTTGAATAATTTAATATATTTTATCACTTCTTAACTTTAAAATTTTGTCTAATTTTATTTACTTTTATTGATTTTAAGCCTCATTTTGTGGCCTATTACTACGGGATAGAAATGTAATAGAATTAGGAGACTTACCAGTTGTTGCTACCACGTACGTATTACGAGAAGAAAGAAAGGAACTTGGGGAACGCCAACTAGAAGGAGCCTACGGAGAGAGAAAATAGAAGCCAAGAATTAGTTGAAGAATGACGCCGGGACTGTGATTGAGTATTTTTTTTTTAGTGTTGATTTTTATCTATTCTTCTCAGAAATGTATGGTGACTTCGTTTATGTTGAATTTAATTTTTAGCATGAACTAAATTCTTTTATTTTAGGAAAACGATGTAATCTAGTTTTAAACTGTGCTTGATTTTCTATGCTAATTGGAATGTCCTCTTTTATGTTTGTCTAATTTATTCTGAGTGTATTGCTTCTGATTAACTGACCATTAATTAAATGATTTTAATCTTGTGATTTGCTATCGAAATAGGGGATTATAGGATAAAACTTGAATATTTCAGCATAGGTAAAAATAGAGATCAAAAGACTTATATAAACCTATATAGTATTAAAAATCGTTGGTCTTAACGATTTCTTGCTTTAGTAATTTACATACTCTTGTATAAAATTATGAACAAGAGTATTTCCAATTGACTATCGAAAGAGGCCTTTAGATGAATTTGGTTAATTTGCTAACAATCAGAGATAATTAATTTCAATTAGCTAGATGAGAAAAACATAGTGAAGGATTAGGTGAAATCGGTTTCCTAGAAATTCTTATTCTCAATAATTTGATCATAAAACTACAATTTTCTTTACCATTGAATGTTTTCTTCAAATTAATTTTATTTCAAGTTGCAACTTAGTAAATTTCCTAAATAAAGTCAATGTTAGTATAATTTTGGTACCTATCAATAATAAGATATCAATCCCTGAGAACGATATTCTTCTCATTTTACTATAAAAATAAGATATTGTGCACTTACAGTTTTGCAACGATCACTTTCCTCCCTTAACAGATTATTCTTCCTTGCTATATGGATCTATAAAACAATGAGTGCTCTCTGTATCAATCAAAATCAAAACTTTTTTATGATTAATTTCAGCAAACAACCTTATAGTTTTAGGGGATAAAGATCTAGCTATAGCATGTAAAGATATCCCTAATAATTCTCCAACTTCCTTTACATTAGTCCCTATTATAGCTAATGACCCATCCTCATTCTCTTCTTCCTCACCTATCATTCCCTCTAATAGGTAAATTCTTGGCTTGTTGCATTTATGTAGGGGTGGCAATATGTCACACAACCCGTTAACCCAAAACGAACACGACACGATAATAGCGAATTATGGTTTAGTCTTAAAGGATTTCGGGTCAAAAGGGATTGACCCGTTATAACACGATTGCTTAACAGGTTGATAGCGGGTCAACCTATTTTAACCCGCTATGACACGTTAAGAAAATTAGAATTACAAGTATACATTTACATTTAAAGGTAAAATTGTTAGAATTTTAATTTTAATATTTTTATTATTTATATTATAATTCATACTTGTAGTTAGTATTATAATTTTTATAGATATTGTGATTTTAACAGTTGTATAAAATTATGCAATTTAAGCTAAGTTTAATTAAGTCAAACGGATTAATTTTAGACATATTCATTACATTTATATAAACAGGTTGAAACGTTTTATATTTTGTCGTATTAATTTATTTTGTAATATTCACTAATGGGTCATAACGGGTTGATACGACACGACACCTTATGTTAACGGGTCGTGTTAGGGTTTGAGATTTTGACACGATAAGATTAACGGGTCGGGTTAGGGTTGACCTATATAGTATAATATACATGTCTTGACACAACACGAACACGACCCATTGACACGATTTGACACCCCTACATTTATGTCCTGAGTGGTATTTTTCATCACAAAACCAACATAAACATTTTTTCTTTTCTTTCTTGCATTTGAGTGGGTGACTCTTTTTATGGGAAAGCTAGATTTTCTGGGATTAATGAAGGGCAGGGGTCTCAGGTTGGTCCTGTTTTGTGGTGCTGGTAGTCTCAGTAAGGGGGTTGGAGCAGGTAATTTGGATTGGTTAATTGGATTGGTGTTTAGGTATATTGAAAATTTATTTGGGTTCCCTTTGGCCCGCCTAAATACCTCCTCCTGCTGTAATCTGGCCAATCCGAATGCTACTAAAAGTTTTGAAAGTTTAAACATGATTACAGTGATTCTTAAATCATCTCTTAGTCCACTCATAAAGGTACTAATTCTAAACTCCTCAAAAAGCCACTTATGTTATTAGATAGCATTTCAAATTGAGTTTGATATGCCTCTAATGTACCATCTGTCTAAGCTTAGGGAACTCCCATATAGGATCCTCATAGGCTGAGGGACCAAACCTCACCTCTAGGGTTGAAACAAAATCATCCCAAGAACTAACTGAACTTGAATCTTTTAACCAACTATACCATGAGGGGGCTTTACCCTCAATGTGGAAAAAGGCTATTTGTAACCTTTGGTCATCAGGTGTTTTATAATACTCAAAAAATTGTTGTACTTTTTGGACCCACTCATCAGGATCAGTTCCATCAAACTTAGGAAAATCCAACCTAAGTGATCTAGCTTAAATTCCCCTACTTCCCTCAAATAAAACATTGTTACTGACCTTAAAATTTGAGGACCCCTCTCCCAAGCTATGATTTGCTGCCAAATGTTCATAACTGGAAGCTAGATTACTGATCTGTTGAAGAACGACTGCTAACATTTCTTGTTGCCTTTCTTGTTCTTCACACTAGTTGTTGTTCTTCCCCTTCAATGCTACGAGTACTTCAGCTAGTTTGGACTGTTGAGTGCCTTCTACCATGTCGTAGGAACGTAGCTCTGAGACTACTGTTATGTACCTGGAAATAGATAGAACAGTTTCTGGAAATTCAAGGTTGCTAATGCATCATTTACTCTATAGAATGGATATACTTTTGATGATCATTTCATCCTAGCATCCAAAACTAAATACAGATTCGATAACTCTCACGTTGAACGTGGATACTGGCCCACTAACACAATAACCGACTGACCCACAACTAAATACAATAACTACTAACTTACTAACTGGCCCACTATGGAATAACAGCTCACTAACCTGACCCAGTCAAACACGACATAAACAACCGAATTGAAAGGACTTAAATGACGTAGTTTCAAAACACATAACAGGGCCTAATTCTTTTGGCCTAGATATGAGAGGAAGGCTTTACTATTAAAACAATAAGAAGGATGATTGGCCATCCATTATGCATAAGGATCACTACTCTCCTATTCTCCCATTATTTATTTATTTATTTTTTATATTTTCTTTTCTTTTTAAGTTTTTGTTTTACTTATGGTTAAGTAAGTGATTATTATTAAAATTGTATATTTTTAAATTTTTTCTTAATGATTAAGGATGTGAAAAAATTACTTACAAGAAAATGATAAAAAAAATTAATTAATTAAATGTATTATAAGTAGTAAATGGGTAGTAATAGAGTAGTAACCCTATCAATACCTTATGCATAAACATCCCAATTCTATGATATATGAACAAGAATGAGAGCTAAGAGAAGTCTTATCCATTACTATATAAAATAGCTATGTATTATTATTCGAGTTGGCAACCATACCGTAATTCCCACTTTCTATTAAATTTATGCGCTATTCATGCAATATCCCGCTTTCACCTAGAATTACACCTAGAACAAGTTTTTAGATGCAACGAATATCCAGTTTCGCTCTCGATTTGCTAAGAGTAAAATACAATAGAACTCCCTCTTGTTATCAATCTCTCTTTTATAGGTAGTGGGTTAGTAAGGGACAAAAGACTCACTCTCTATCTGGTTGTGGGTTGAAGGACTAGGACATGGGCACGAGCCTTTTTATCTTTGTAACAGAGAGATCGAGGGAAGGTGAACTGGCGACAATATCACCGACCATAATTCCAGAATCTAGTATTTCTCCTTCCACTTGAATCCCCTAGAACCGATCAATCTCTCATTTTATCTCCCCTTCTAAACCCTAGAATTTAAGTTTAATCATTCGCACATTTTGATTATTTTTTTGGAGAGCTTTTTAGATTAGGAAGGTGATTCTCGATAGACATAAAGTGAGTGTTGGAGTTTTAGCCTGAGTCGGGCAATCCCACCAAAACGACCCAAGCGAGTTCTTCTTATATTGGTTTTGGGTTCTTCTGGTTTTATTTAGTTCCATTTCAAGAAATTGGGTCTTTAAATTTCACTCTTGAAATTTCATTATAAGTTTGTAATGAACTTAAATTAATAATATATTATGGATCTGAAAATAGATGGGATGGTAATAGTTGTATTAAGAATATGATAAAATAAATGTTGTAGTCCTTCTTACATTACACTATGATAAGTGCTTTATGATGTGAATTGAAGGGCAGCCGTCGGACCAGTAGGAGCAGATCATTAATCCATTTCCATATGGTGGTTATTTGTTTTTGGTAATGAGATTAGTATTGGGTCTTAGGCTCTGGCTTCAAATCATTAATTTGTCTAATAGATTGATGAATATGTGGATTTTGCATTTCACAGATTGATGGACTTGGTGTACAGTGGAAGAAGTCTCAGGTTGATGGATTTGATTTACCAGAGAGTGTATGATGGAGGTTTCCACGTTGAGGGTATCATTGAAAAAAATGCCTTCAGTATTACATTGTTTGTGTCTATCATGCATCTATAGTCCCATTATTAAATGCAGGATGGGTGTTGATCACATTAGATCTATTGATGAAATTCTTAATTTCATTTCATGTGCGGACTCATTCCAAGAGCTCTCATGCCTCTCAAGGTATCTGTTAAATGCATTGAATCAGATTTCAAGTTTTAGCAGCCTTGTAGGGGTATAAATTTTTATTAGTTTGTGAAAAGTACATAGATATGTTGGTTTTTGAAAAACATGTTCTCATAGTCATTAGTATCTTGTTGGTTAACACTAACAAATATCTAGTCAAACTATTGGAAAAGTATGAATTGTTTTAGACATCCATGAGTGGAAAGTTGCGATGGCTCAAGAAATTGATGCCTTTATTGCTCTTCCTAGACAATCACCTGGAAAATTCTCATCAATAGTCAAAAGAAAACAAACAATCACCTTGAGAGTTTTGTTCCATGAAAACATTGAGAGCTTCCTTCACAAATAAAAATGCTAATAGCCACATATCTTATCCTTTGGTGTTTTTAGGAAGATATGGGATAATGGAAAGCTGTTGGAGATGATAACATGGGCCCAACTTGGAATTCATAACAAAGCGGTAACCTACCAATTTGGTGTTTGAAGAAATAGAACAATTGTAAAATTAACATTGTAACTAGATGTTGATTTCTACAGATTGCTCTGCTAAATGTTGATGGATATTGCTCTTGCCCTCTCTTAATGTTTGGGTTTCGGTGATTGAATGGTTTGGGTTCTTCTGTCGCATATTCGATGTTTTGTGAGTTCTACATGACACTTTCTTATTAGAATCTATTATTGATTGGATAGACTATGTGAAGTTATTCTAGATTCTTCCAAAAAAGGGGCATTTAAACCGTAAATGGGAGAAAAATGAATAAACGGTTTAAAACATGCAATTTAAAAATTTTTGCGAAATATTTTATTAATAAAGTAGACTCTTTTATTCAACTTTCAACTTTCATCTCAACTCATCTAATTTCAACTCACTATCCAAATGACACCTTAAGTTGACCTCAAGTCCTCAAGGGGGCTCGTTTCTCAATTTGCTTACCTTGGGATTTGGGCCAAATTGTGTGACCCGAAATTTGGGCGATCTTTGCTCGCCCATAAGCAAGTAATAAGGAAAGTAATGTGCTAGCCCACAGGCGCACTACAAAAGACAAAGTGCCCATACCCCGGACAACCATGACGAGATGCAAAGTGTCGCTCTCTTGTTGAGCGCAACAAAAATAAATTTCTCAATATCAAACAAGCAAAGTCAAAAGCAAAGTGCCCACAAGATAATATTAGGAGGGTTAATTTCATAAAATAGACATAGAAAGTGGACTAGCATTTTATTATGCATGTTAGTCTTACAACTAGAAAAAAAACCCCTTACATTGCTGAGAAACTTGTTTACCATTTGCTGGAGCTATTGGTGCCCAGCATTTTGGGGAAGGTACATGGCAGCTCCCAGAGGCGTTTCATCTAGATCTATCAAAATGCACATGAAGTTTTTGATAGCAGTTTCTCTCTCTTCTTCCACCTCCATCACTGTGCCTCAATCCAAAGTATACGAATTGATGGTTTGGAGTTTAGAAGATATGCGTTTAGGGTTTTAGGGTTGGGGTTTTAGTTTTTGTGAGGGTGGTGGTCCATGTGTCACTAGGTATGTGGCATTTATTAAACTATTTAAAAAATGGAGTCTTTGAGTAGCGAGGAATTTTACCGTTAAAATTGCCAAGGTGGCTGCAATATAAAATATTTGTATTAATTTCCTTTCATGAACTTACCAAAATATGTACTTAAATAACAAATAATAATCGTCTTAGTTGAATGATTGTTTGGATAGGCTGATTTGGATATAAGACATGTTCCACCTCATCTCATTTGATAACAACTTTTTCAAATCAAATTATCACATAAAGTATAATAAACAATCAATTTTCTCAAATCCTAAAATAAGAATAATATTAAAAAATAATATTTTACTTAACTTTTAACTTTTATTTCAACTAATCTAATCTCGACTCACTATCCAAACAATGCCTTAAGTTGACCTCAAGTCTTCAATGGGACTCGTTTCTTGCTTTGCTTGCCTTGGGATTTGGGCCAAGTTTTGTGCGACCCGACATTTGGACGATCTTTCCTCACCATTAGGTGAGTAATGAAGGAAAGTAAAGTGTTAGCCTAGAAGCATACTATGAAAGACAAAGTTCTTATACTCCAAACAAGCATGATGAGATGCAAAAGGTCGTTGTCCACAATTTTTGCCACATAATATGTGTTTACATCAGTGATATTCTATGGATTAATATTCAATTTTTCTGACTATTTATGTTAATACTCGGGCCCAACACCAAGCTCAAGCTAAGCTGATAAATATTCAATTTTTCCTCGCCATAATCTAGTGTTTTCATATATATATATATATATATATATATATATATGATTTGTACAAGCTCCAAATAGACAAATCTTATAAAGGCCTTATAAAAAGTGGATTCCACTTCAAAAAAGGTAAAAAACACACTATTCTTTATTACTTAGACCCATTTTTTTACAAAAAAAATAAAATTATGAAGTTTGTCTATTTGAGACTTGTAAGTTGTATCTAGCTTTACTCTTAATTTTATACTTTGAAGTCAAAATTTAATCCAAATAATCAGAAATTCTTATAGGCTAACTAGGCTCTGCTCCATCTGTGGTCGGACAAGTTTCTTCCACTAAGCAGGTTAGCACGTGTTATTTTTTTAAATCGTGTTTTTTTTTTCATGAGTTTAATCGAAACTAATTTGGGGAATCTGTATTTTACAGCAAGGTGGTCAATCACAATGTAATTGGAGCAAGTTTGCATGGCGTCATGGCTTGCATCTGGATACAAACACAGAGAAAGGGTGTTTTATAAGAAGTTAGTGTGAGGGGGGACATAATGAGTGGTGGAGTAGAGAAAGTAGTGTGCATGACCGGAGCATTCAGATACTTTGCGTCGTGGCTGGTTAAACCCTTGCTCCAACGCGGATACACTGTCAATGCCTCTGTTCGTGACCCAAGTAAGTACTCAAAAGTATTATCACATATTATCTGATTCTCTCATCAGATTACATAAGGGCATCTTCTATAATTGATGTTGTCTTTAGTTTTGAGATCCTTAATAAGGTGGGAGCATATAGGATTTTCCTTTGCCATAAGAGAGGAATAAGGTTAATACTACATATATTTTATGTTTTTTTTAAAGCTCCTTGAGTTTCTTGGAACCAACACTTGTAGTCTAAAGTAGTTGAATAGCTTCAATCAACAGTCGGTTCACTTTGGTCCAAACTTCCATATAATCACTAAGAAAACATTAGATGCTTTTCACTTTCGAAATTAGATGCTTTAATAATTCCTTAGGATCTCATAAACTTGATGTTTAAGAAGGGAAAGATATGAATATTGGTAATGCTAAATGGATGATTTTCCCCCCTGAAAGGATGCAATATGTAAACATTTTTAAGGTTCGACTTTAAATGTGTGCCATAGATGACCCAAAGAAGATAGAACACTTGCTTATGCTAGATGGAGTGTGACGTCTTCAAGTTTACGTTTGAGATTTAACGTAAATTGGAGCGTCATGACATATAACACTAGGCTACATAGCCCACGTTTATGTCAAAAATAATGTGCATGCACCTAACTTACTAACAATATAAAATGCATATCGCAACGAAAAAAAAATCTCAAATAATCGACAAAGAGACCTAAATTTTTGCCAATATCACATAATAAGCTATATTAAAACCCATAACTTTATAAACATAAAAACATAATGTACCGGATTCTTAACAGTACACCTAATTGTTCTATAATCCAAAAGAAACAATTATATAATTACCCATCTTCATCTTCAGGGGTTTCTTAGAGTCTCAGGTGGTTTGGATCTTGTATTGAGTCATTTATTCCTGCACCAACATTTAATCTCAGTAAGTACACAGATAACTTAATAAAAATATCGTCAATATATATATAGATAAACAAATGCATATATCTTGATCCTGAGACTTGTGAGATGACTTATGTATGATGCACTTTCAACATCATGCTTTCATGAAAAGACTTTCTTTGTCACACAACAAACTTTTCGTATGAATGCCATGTCTTTTCAAAAACTCTTAACGTTATGTGTTTCTGTTATTGTTCTTATTAATTTTATAATGACAATAGATCGAATCGCCTTCACTGTCATTCTTATTCTTTAACCACAACGGCAGATCGAATCACCTTCACCGATGGGTTCCTTGTTTCATGTCAGTCATCCAGTAGGTTGAATTGCCTTCATTGTCATGACATGACTTATCATTAATCACGATAACAGATCGAATCGCCTTCACAATCAAATTTTTTAGCATGACGGTAAATTGTAACGCCTTCACCGTTAGCTTTCTTGGTTACGTCAGTCATACGGCAGATCGAATCGTCTTCACCGTCATGACGTAATATCTTATTTTGATCATGTCAGTTGTAGGGCAGATCAAATCGCCTTCATCGTTATGACACGACTTTTCATCTTTTCGATGGCAGATCAAAATGCCTTCACCGTCGGCATGTTAGTCATCCGGCAGATCGAATTGCCTTCATCGTCATGATGTGACTTTTCATTTTCTTATTCTTGTTCTTGTTTTCCTTGAAAAACTATGATAAGTCAAATCATGAGATCCATCATAAAATGCATGCAACTTAGACCTTTTTCATGCGTAATGCATGACTCATGTGACGTATGACGCATGCATTTACCAAATCAAAATGTGATCATACTAAACATGTGCCTATGGATATTTTCAATTAAAACATACATATTCTATCAAAGGAATAAATAAAAGTAGTAAACCTTAGACTTTTAATAATCTAAGCCGAAACTTCATCAAAGTTTAAATATTTATTTCTTCAATTCCTCTTCATCATCTTATCTTCCAATCACATTTATTCAATTATTTCCCAAATATCAAAGGAATATCTTCCTATTTTCTTTGAAAACCTAGCTTAAATTCATATCATCCATAAGAAACAAAACTTAGAATATTTGCTAAGAAAACACTCCATGGACAAGAATCTCTATACCTCAAATTTCCAATTCCTAGTCATTTAAACATATCGTGCTATGATTTGAAGCTTTAATTCCCATTTCTCCTCTTTAATCCTTGATTTCATTCTTTAATCATTCCATCATATAACTCTAAAATAATTCTTAAACCAAATCTTAAGTTATCACCTTAGATAAACATAAAGAGATTAAGCTTAAGCACTTTTCAATCATTTACCAACATAACATGTTCTTTGGACTACTTATCAATCACCAATAATAAAATATTCTTTTAACAATCCAATAACAAGTAAAACCCTAAATAACATGTTTATCAAGCATATATACAAAAATGCTAAAGTTAGATTATATGAGCGCTTACACTTCCCAGGAGCTCAATTAAGAAACCTTGTGGAAGAAAAGACCTTTACTAACTTTTTGAGGAACAATCACACAAGTGAGCTAAAGAGTGGTGTTGGGAAGGTGGAGGGAAAGAAGAAAAGAGATGGAGAGGTGAGGAAGAGAGTTTGGCCGAGAGTTGAGAATGAACAAAAGTGAGTGTATGTGTATGTATATGTGTTAATCGAAACCTTAGGAAACCAAATGGCTAAACTTGATAATTGATCCCCTTAAGCCAAGTGTCCAATTAGACCATAGAGCACTCATTTCATTTCTTAGACTTAGGTGGCATATGACATGACAAAGAATATATCCAAATCTTGCAAATTCCCAAGAGATAAGACAAAGTTTCTATTTGGCTACACCTCCCCCATTTCATCTCATTTCAGCCGAAAACCCCTAAGGATAAATCCAAGTTTATTCTTCAAATGCTCACTTGCCACTTGTCCCATTTCTTGCCAAAGATGTGAGCTAAAGTATAGTAACAAAAGACAAATATTTGAGTCGGCACAAGCTCTCCAATTTTGCCCAATCCGATGGTTTCACTTGGCTAGGAATATTCCTTCCAAAATCCTTTGCTTATTTGACTAAAACTCTTATGTGATTGGCTTTCCTTGCTTGAGTTTCTAGAACATACATGTCACCTATTTTCCTTTGTTTAGAAGATGACAAAATTAGGCAAACTTCACATCATCATCCATATCTTTGAAAAATATCTTGAAATACTAGTGGAGTCTCATTTCAACAATTAATCTACTTTTTAGGTGCCTTGTTCAACTTTACTTCCTCATTTTCAAACTTTTGGGTCCCTTATTGATGTCTAATCTTCATTGAGTGAAGATTTTGGAGTGATTTGGCATAAGTGAACAAAAAAGAACTCGACTAGATTATAGGAAGCATGCACCCGGCCACCACTTGGATCAATTACAAGTGCGTCAGCTTCAAGCCCAATTCGTCATTGATTAAGCTAGTATCTCTTAAAACTTAAAACATGAAAGTTGTATATCTCTCTCCTGGTATTCCATAGAATCTTAAATAATCTCATTCGGAGACCAGATGAGAGAGTTATGTCTAGATTACGAAACGACGTCAAAATTGTCAAAAATTACTCAATTATCTTATTTACACAAAACACATTTATGTGCATCCTATCATCACTTGTCACTTATTTCTTATTCCTTAAGAAAATTAATCTTTGCATAAACAACCTAAAATAATAGGCATAGGTTGGTTTTTCCCACTAAGATTTCATTTAATAGACAACAATTCTCAAGAGAATATTCTTTACTTGATTCTCTTGAATTCCTTTGTTAAGATTTACCTAACTCAACTTTCCAAACATTTGACCCTTTAAAATTTCAAAAAGTAACATATCCTTAGCTTGCCAAGTGTCCCAAAATCTTCCCAACACTAGGTATCATCATGTTCTTCTAAACATTTAGACGTTGCCATGTTCCTCTAATCCAAAACAAACATTTATCAAACCGTATATATCATTTAGAAACATTAGGTTTATCTCTAATCATCACTTGCTTTGATAACTTTTCCTTCAAAAGAATCATGAAAAGATCTAAATCCACTCTCTCTCTCTCCAAACCGTAACTATCTTTGTGCAACAAGACACTTTGTGCCAAGTATATCCATTGGTTCTTCAAACATATATATATATATATATATTTCCAAAAAGTTCCAAAGGTTTACTAAAATAATTCTAAAGAAAACACAATCATGCTAAGCATGAAAATTAATAAGGATAAGTAAAAATTTGGGTTATCACATGGAGCTAAAGAAAGAATCCATTTCTTCAAAGCAAACTTACTGGAAGAATGATCATTTGATTCCCTAGTTGATGGATGTGAGGATGTTTTTCATATAGCCAATCCTGTTCATCTTAGTGCAATGATCCCTAGGCATGTTCTATTTCATGCTAATTGAACCAATGCGAATGTCATGCATTATGCCAATGGGTCATAATGCTTTGCTGTTTACCAAAAGTGGATGAATTTCAAGTCCCCTTATGATGGGTATTATGGTGGGTCGAGTCTTAAAGATTCTTTGCAAGTTCTAGATGAGCAAGAGGATTCATCTAAGAAGATCAAGGAAGCAATACAAAAACTGGTGCAATCCACTTGAGCCGAGTTTGCAAATTCATCGACCAAGACCCCAACATTCAAGATGGGCTTGAAAGAAGAAGAATCAACTTTAATCCATGTGATACAAGCTACAGAAGGGGACGACATAGCCTAGTAGTTTAGTAAAGACTTTTATTTCAATAAGCATAGGCGTGTGAGCCTATTTTTATGTTCTATAGTTGTAGGCATTTGAGCCTATTTAATTCATTAATGGGACCTCTTTTATTAGTCATTAGGAGTGTAGTTTAAGAGTTTTAGGCTTAAAAATGTTTAGCCCATGTCTTTAAGTGATCTAGACCTTATTAGGCTCTAGGGTTTCATTAGGGGATATAAAAACATGTCTCTTTATTTTTCCAACAATTATGAAAGTGAATAGTATTTTTTCTAGAGAGAATTTTTGTTTTCTCTACTTATTCTTGAATGAATTAAGAACTTATCAAAAGTAAACAATTTATGGCGTTCTCTCTACAATCTAGGTTATTGAAACAAGTTTTCAACGGATCTAGATTATTTTGACTTGATTCTTGATTTTTTTGGGTGGATTTCAATTTGTTCGCGGGTTCAAGGGATATTTAATCCTACGAGTTCACATCAGTTGGCATGAGAGCTCGGTTTCTAAATCAAGTCTGATTTATACTTTTAATTACTGCATTTAGGTTTTGTCTTAGGCATATTTTAGGGTTTTATATTCCTATCAAAAATTCTTTCTTCATTCTTGTTAATTTCGTGTGCTTGAATTCAGATCTGTGATTTCAACAATTCATTATTCGTATACTTGATTCAAGATCTGTAATTTTGTGTATTTTAGGATTGTCAATTTTGATTTCAAGTGCTTGCTTTAATTTTCAAATCTGTAATTTTAAATTTGAATCCAATTCGAATTCAAATTCCAGATCTATTCTGACCCAAATTCGAATTCAAATTCTAGATCTATTCTGATCCAATTTCGAATTCAAATTCTAGATCCTTGCATTGAGTCTACATAAAAAGAAAAGCTGGCAAATTCAAAAGTTTGCTGCATAAAAAAAAAAATAATAATCAAAAATAAAAATTCAAAAAAAATAAAAATTCAAAATTGGCTATTTGATATAGGTTGCATGTTAAAATTTGATATATCATCCTTAGTAGCTTGTTCTCTTATTTCTTAATTTCTCTTTTCTTCGTATAAATTTCCTGAATTTGAATCTATTGTTTCCTAATCTCTTATTTTCGAATTGCTCTTTTCCTTGTTTCCTAAAGTGCTATTTCCCTTATTTCATAACATTTTATTCCATTCTCTTGTTCCTTGAGTTTATTGCTAGTTGGAATAATACAAGGTTACGTCTTGATTTATTTCAACTAGTTCTTAAAGAACTTGAAAGGGAAAACAAGTGAGGTAAAATGCAAGAGTGGTGAGGCTAGTATCGAAAAAAGTCAAAAGTGTGAAACACGATTGGAATGACATTATTTGAGCGTAAGCACGTAAGGGAGTGTATGGGGTTTTATCATTATCTTTATGCAGCGGATTAAAAATGTTGCATAAAAGTGACTCAAAACCTAAGGAGGAGGCGGATAACTCATCCTTTGTGTTGCAAGCCATGCAACAACAATTTAAGCGGTTGAATTTGATGTTTGGGGAAGTGAGGGATATGATAGAACATCAAAGTGTAGTGATTAGAAATTTACAAGGTGTGAGAAATAGGAGGAGACGTGAGCCTAGCATTGAAAATGAGAATGAGAACGAAGAAGATAATAAGGATGAGGAAGACGTAGCACTTGAGGTTAGAATGGGTGAAAATGGCAGATCTAGAAGAGGTAGGTATGGAAGAGGACTTACGAGAAATCTAAGGGGTCGAGATGGGATAGATGGGAACCTTGAGAACATCAAAATGAATATCATATCTCCAAGGTAGGATTGATCTTGAAGCCTATTTAGAATAAGAGAAGAAAATAGAGTTGATTTTTTATTGTCACAATTATTCAGAGGAGAAGAAAGTGAATTTGTGGTAATTGAGTTCACTAATTATGCAATTATTTGGTGGGATCAATTAGTGACCAATAGGAGGAAGAATCATGAGAGACTTGTAAAAACATGACGTGAGCTAAAAGATCTATAAGGCGGAGATTTATACCTAGCCAATACTATAGAGACCTCTACCAAAAACTACAAAATCTTACACAAGGGTCTAGGAGTGTAAAGGATTACCATAAGGAGATGGAGGTGGCTATGATTCAGGCTGATGTAGAGGAGGATCGGGAGGCCACAATGGCTAGATTTTTAAGTGGTTTGAATAAGGATATAGCTAATGTAGTTGAGTTACAACATTATGTGGAGATAGAAGACATAGTACACATGGCTAGAAGGTGAAGAGGCAGTTAAAGAAAAAGGGGATAGCAAGATATACTTCAGTTTTTAACACTCCTTGGAAACCAAAGTGAAATAGAAATGATCGAACTGTTGTAAAGGGGAAGGCCAAACTACCTCAGGGAAAAGATGAGGGAACTAGAAAAAACAAACTCAAGTTAAATCTTCAACTTTCAAGGAATAGAGATATTAAATGTTTCAAATATTTGGGCTCAGGGCATATTGCATCTCAATGTCCAAACAAGCAAGTGATGGTTATGTGTAACAATGGGAGGTAATGATTGAGAGTGAGGATGACAGTGATGAGATGCTCGAGTTGGTCGATATTAGTGATGATGATGGAGTAGAATACTCCGTAAAAGGTGAGTCTCTAATTGTTAGGCGTGCTCCAATATGCAAATTAACGTAGATGATATGGAGCAGCAAAGAGAGAATATAGTTCATACTAGATGCTATGTAAATAATAAGGTGTGTAGTATAATTATAGATGGGAGAAGTTGCACCAATGTAGCTAGTACTACTCTAGTTGAGAAGTTAAACTTACCTTTACTGAAGCACCCTAGACCTTATAAGTTGAAGTGGTTGAATAAATGTTGGGAGGTCAAGGTCAATAAGCAGGTTTTGGTGGTTTTTTACCATTAGGTAATATAGTGATGAGGTGCTTTGTGATGTAGTTTTTATGTATGCTGGCCATATTTTGTTGGGGAGGTTGTGATAGTATGATAGAAGGGTGATTCATGATGGATTTAGGAACATGTACAACTTTGTAAATGATGAAAAAATAATCAAACTTGCTCCTTTAACTCCAAATAGATCCATGAGGACCAACTAAAGCTGAAAAGTGAGATTAATTAAAAAAGAAAGAGTGAGGCTGAAACACAAGAGAGAAAAATGAGAGTAAGACCGAAACCTCAAGAAAAAGAGAGTAAAAAAGAAAATGGAGAAGTGGCTGAGAATAAAGAAAAGAGAGTAGAACCATGAGAGAAAAAAGAAAGAGAACTTGCAGAGAGAAAAGGAAAAATAGAATTGAGTTTTTATGCAAAAGTGAGTGAGGTGAAGAGGGCCCTCTTAGCAAATCAGCCTATGATCTTGCTTGTTTATAAAAAATCTTATCTTAATCTTGATGACACTAGTCAATCTCTTCCTAGTTTGGCTATTTCTTTGTTGCAGAAGTTCGAGGATGTATTTACAAAGGGGATGCCAAGTGGGTTGCCACCTATTAGAGGCATTGAGCATCAAATTGATTTCGTACTGGAGCCGTTATTCCAAACCGACCAACCTATAGAAGTAATCCAGAGAAAACAAATGAGTTTCAAAGGCAAGTTGAAGGTTTGATGAACAAAGGGTACGTGAGAAAGAGCATGAGCCCATGTGCAGTACTAGTGCTACTGGTGTCAAAGAAATATAGGACTTAGAGGATGTGCGTTGATTGCAGAGCAATTAACAATATTACGGTAAAGTATCGTTATTTTATTCTTAGATTAGATTATTTGCTTGATGAATTGCATGGCTCATGTATTTCCAGTTAAATAGATTTTAAAAGTGGATACCATCAAATTAGAATGAAAAATGGAGATGAATGGAAAACTGTTTTTAAAACTAAATATGGACTTTATAAATGGTTGGTTATGCCATTTGGATTCACAAATGCATCTAGTATTTCATGATATTAATGAATCATGTTTTACGTGCATTTATAGGAAATTTGGAATCATGTACTTTGATAATATCCTAATGTACAACAAGAATATGGATGAACATATTGAGCATTTGATTTGTGTGTTCAATGGGTTAAGAGTGGAAAAGTTGTATGCTAATTTTAAGAAATGTATGTTTTGAATGGAGAAAATTGTTTTTCTTGATTATGTTATTGGTACAAAAGAGATTGAGGTGGATGAAGAAAAAGTCTAAGCCAACAAGAAGTGGCCAAAGCCTAAAAGCATTATTGAGGTAAAAAGCTTCCATGGTTTGGCTAGCTTTTATTGGTGCTTTGTTAAGGATATTAGCACAATTGCTGCACCACTCATTGAAATAATTAAAAAGAATGTTGGATTTTATTGGAGGACTGATTCATTTGCTACTATTATATAAAGGTTATATTATGCACCTGTGTTAGCATTACTTGACTTTAACAAAACTTTTGAGATTGAATGTGATACCTCAGGAGTAGGAATTAGAGCTGTTTTGATGTAGTCTAAGCGGCCCATTGCCTTCTTCAACGAGAAACTAAATTGCATACTCGAGGAGATGGGCTTTTCCAAATCCTTGAGAAAATTAATGATAATGCTTATAAAGTGGATCTTCTAGGTGAGTATAATGTATTTGCTACTTTTAATGTTTCTAATCATTCTCCCTTTGATGCAGGTGACGATTCGAAGTCGAATCATTTTGAGGAGAGGGAAAATGATGGGAACCATGGTAGGTCGAGTCTTAAAGATTTTTTACAAATTTCAGATGGGCCAATCACAACAGAATTCATCTAAGAAAATCAAGGAAATAATGCAAGGACTGGTGCAATCCACTTGGGCTGAGTTTACAAATTCATCGAGCAAGACCCCAACATTCAAGATAGGTTTGAAAAAAGAAGAACTAGCTTTAATTCATACGATACAAGCTACAAAAGGAATGGCATAGCCTAATAGTTTAGTAAAGACTTTTATTTCAATAAACATTAGCATGTGGGCCTATTTTTATGTTTATATGGTTGTAGGCATTTGGGCCTATTTAATTCATTAATTGAACCTCTTTTATTTGTTCAGCCAATGCCATTAAGTGATCTAGGTCTTATTAGGCCCTAGGGTTTCATTAGGGATGTAAAAACACATGCCTCTATATTTTTTTAGTAATTATGAATGTAAATAGTATTTTTTTCAGAGAGAATTCTTATTTTCCCTACTTGTTCTTGAATGAATTAAGAACTTATCAAAGGCAATCATTTGTGGCGTTCTCTCCGCAATCTAGGTTCTTAAAACAAGTTTTTAACGGGTCTAAATCATTTTGACTTGATTATTGGCTTTCTAATTAGATAGAGTTTAATTTGTTCGTGGGTTCAAAGAATTTTCAATCCCAAGGATTCACGTCACCTTATAATTTGAAGGAGTCCATGATGTGACTTTATTCTTTCATGGGTTTATTCAGATGAAATTACCCTCTTGGCTTTCACATATGCTTGTTGATATTCATTGGATACATCTTTTATCTACAATTAATACTACCAATAGGTCTTCTCCAATGTTCACATGCAAGTCTTTGTTAGCATCTCTTTGAACTCATTCACATTTAAGATGGAAAAACGCCAGTCTGTTCAGGTACTTTGCAACAGTTTAAACACATTTACTTCGCAAGAGTTTACATTTAAATGCACTGGTGCATCATCAACTTACCCTATTCCAATGCCTTTGTTAATAATTCCTTTCAGGCCGAATTAATTGAGCCAGTTGTAAAGGGAACACTTAACGTTCTTAGATAATGTGCTAAAGTTTCATCTTTTAAAAGGGTGGTTTTAACATCCTCAATGGCAGTGGTTGTATACAGTGGAAAACCCCTTACTCCTGATGTGTTAGTTGATGAGACTTGGTTTTCCGATCCAGCTTTTTGTGAGGAATCGAAGGTTCACATATATATATATATATATATACTAATTTCTTATTACAATTATCTTTTTCTCAAGTTCTTTGCTGAAGCTACATATGAGGACTTAAAATGATTTCGTGACTGCTTCTCACTTAGACCGTAATGGCACGTATATGAGGGCAAGCCTGGGACAAGTTATCTTGTGCAGACAACATGTTATTCTGTTATTTCCTTCTTTTGTTTCCTTTTTCCTCTTGATCGTTTGGCTCCTATCTTGTGTGGGTGTAGCCCTGTAAGGTGAGCTTATTCATATCGATAAGCTATATGTTTTCGAAGCAGGAGCTTTGCTATTCTAAGCTATGTCATCGAAGCTTTTATTAAATAACTATGAATTAGGTCATTTAAGTATAAAACCATTTGAAAGGTCACATCGGTAAATATGAGATTATTTGGGATTTTTAGCGTCTGAAACACTTTGCATTCTTTTCTACGCTTCATCTTTTTTTCTTAATATTTAGTTTTTTACATGCCGCTTTTAGAAAACATCACAATCAAGTTCTTAATAAAAATAATAATTAATAATTATAGTATTAATTATATTATATCAAATCAAACTGTTAATGATGTCTTTGAAGAACACATTGTTTTTCGTTAGGGCCGGTTTGGATTCGAACGTGAGGTGAACTCGTTTCAACTTATCTTAAATTTATCAATATACTTTTTCAAATTCCCATACAAAATATAATAAACAATTCAACTTTTTTAAATTTCAATTCAACTTTTTTAAATTCTAAACAATAATAATATTAAAAAATAATATTCTAATAATATTTTATTCAATATTCAAAACTCATCTCATTTCTTCTCCCAATTCAAACTATCCCTAAAACTTATTTATACTTTATGTCACTGTCACTATATTTGAATGATTAAGGCCCCGTTTAGTTTCCAAAAACTTTTCAGTACACTTCATTTTAAACTCATTTCATCATCCAAACACACAAAATAAACTCAATTTAAAAGATTTTGGTAAGATTTGGTACTATAGCAATACAGTACTATTATTGTAGCTGATCGGACTACTAAGTTTTGGCCACTTGCATTTTTGGGAATTGGGTTTCAATCACTATAGCTAGCTGACAGTTTGTGATTTTTTTTTTTTTTTTTTTTGCTTTGCTTTTGGTGCAACACCTCTCTCTCTCTCTCTTTCTCTCTCTTTTCCTACGTTCGACTGCATAAATAATTTTCTTGGAATTCACTTGCAACGCACGTGGGAGACAAAAGATTACAATCACTGTCATGAACAGTATATGTAGGCATGTTCACCCAATCTGGCCCGACCCAATAACGATCCATTACCGATTAGTCGATACCCGATATTCCGATCTCCTGATTACTGGAACACCCACATGATTTCCTAATTTCCCATTAAGCATGATTTTGTGCCCTAACCCTAGCTTGCTAGCGCGGAATCACAACATCACAAAGATTCAAAATATAGCAAGAAGTATTGAATCCAATTTGGTAGCCAAACAAGAAAAAATAAAATGTTTTTCATTACCCCTAAAAACAAGATAAAATGTCAAATCCAAAATACTTTTCATCTATTTTCTCAATAGCCAAACAAGACATGCAAAATATAAATGTTAAACAAGTTGAAAAATAAGTGAAATAGTAGCATACACATAAGAAGGGTATAAAGAGTTAGAAGACAACGGGAGGGAAAGACATTCGGAACTAGGTGCGGGCTGCTTAGCGACAGAAAGAGGAAGTTTTCCCGAAAAAATTAGAGGCTAAAATGGGCAAGAAACCAACCACTCGGTTACATCAAATTTTCCCATAGAAAGAGAAGAAGTACCTTCATCTTCCAACTAGTAGGAGTAGGGATTTCAACCAAACAAACCCGATAGGTCTAAACCAAATCAAGTAGAAGGGTGGTCATTCATGGCGCTGAGTCCAAACTCGGAGATTTTCAATTTGCCGTTCCGTCGACGAGAAGATCGAGACAACGCCGATGGTAGTTTTGAATAGTGGTGGAGGTGGAGATCGTGTAGAGAGAGAGAAGAAGGGATCCGAATCAGAGGTGGGTTTTCTAAGAAAAATGTTTAGAAATGGGTTTATTTCAGGTAGGTAGAATAATGGGTCGACAAGTAGCGGAATAGCAGGTCTAGTCGAGTTACGGGTAATTTGTTCAGTCCTATGTATATGGGTCTCACAATTTCACATCTTCCTATAAATTTATCTAAATTTATCTAACCACCCAAACACACTTTAAAATCATCTAAGTAGGTCTCATAAAACTCACTCAACTAACTACTATTCAAAAAGAACTCAGTTCAACTCAATACACTTTGATATCCAAATGCAGCGTAAGTGAACTATTGCCCTTAAACTAGAGCCAAGTGTTGGCTAGGACAGAATCTTAATTCGAAGTCCAACTCTCTATTGGCTTCTAGAAGCATGTATTGAGGAAAAAAGGATAAAAGTAACATAGTGGTATATGCCCTAAATATTTTGCCCCCGCTGCCCTTGGGCCGGAGGGCATGGAAGAATGTCATATGAAGCATGCCTTCCATGCCTAGTGTAGTTGTGTTTGCGTTAGTAAATATGGTGTTCAAATGTTTTGTATTTGATTTAGTTGCGTAACATATATTATTTAGGATGATGATACCCATACAACATTTTTACAACACTTTCACAACTTCTCGTATTATAAAGTTTTTTTTTTTTTTATCTTTTTCTTTAAAGCATTTTTTTAACATTCTTAATCATTAAAATAAAATAAAATAAAAATATATTTTTATTAATATTCACATTCTTAATCACTAGGTAAAATTAAAAATTAATTAAAAAAAGTTATAAAATAGTTATAATTTAGTTGTAAGTGTATTGTTTATCAGCAGCGGTCTTAGATAGTGGCTAATTAGTATATTGCAGCCACAAGAATTTACAGTCTCCTAAAAATAATTGTTTTCTTCAGCTTTGGTATATGCTTTCAAAAACCTTGGCAGAGAAGGCTGCTGGGGAATTTTTCAAAGAAAATGGAATTGACATGGTAGCAATGTATCCTGGGTGGGTGAGTGGTCCCCTTTTAAAGCCAACTCTCAATACAAGTTTGGAGCCATTTCTCAAATTTGTGAAAGGTATTCTTCGGCCGGTGAAGTTATTGTTTACCTTTCTATTTGAATATTGGTTTTGATTGGTTACCTTTCTATTTGAATATTAAAAAATACTTGTGCTTATTAATTGAAAAAGAATTTATAGAAGAACCTGCCAGTGGTCCTCAGACTATATGGTACCTGCTCCCCATGCGAGTAACAGGTGGAAAGTGTTTGCCATGAACCTATTAAAGTATGACTCTATGGAAACATGTTTTGAGGTGTATGCACTTATTTGTAATGGCTTCATATGATATGTTAGATCTACTTTAAAAACAAAAGTAGATTTATAATTTAACAGATCACATCAATTCACGTAAATTTGTAGATTTACTTTATGGATTTATTTGTGGCTAAAACATTTCTCAATTGGAATTGTGTGGGTAAATATTTAAGTTTTGATTTACTTTCTATTCTTGTTCTCATAGTTCATAGGATAGCACATCTCGCTGCAGAAACCTCGAAAAGAAAAATTGCATTTTGTTTTGTGCTGGCTCACTTTCTTTTGCTGGAAAGAACCATGTGAAAGTCCTATATAGTTGAGTGGGAGCAATAAAATGAATATGTTAAATAGAAGGATTAATAGCAATAGCATGCTTGCATGCATGATACGTTTAGTAGTTGTCTGTATCCAATCGCAGCTCCTACTTAAACTCTCAATGTAACTATTTGCCAAAATAAATCTGCTTTAATCAGCTATTATTTCAGTAATTTTAATGAAAGGAGTGGCCTGCTGCTTCCTTCCATGTTGCTTAGTATGCTTCCTCGTTTCGTGAGCCCATGTTGTTTTCCTGAATCCTGAGTACTCCAGTGTAGAATCCTCATCATGCTATCATCCCTTCATCCATCTTTATTTTTCCCAAATGATTTTAATTTGTCATTAGAAATAGTATATTGAATCTTATCGTGTGCAAATCCCTGAGTTATTTGAAACTATAACAATTACATGGGAATAAGATCACTGCCCATTCTTACGGTGCTTCATACGAAAGGTCAAGATGGCAAGACCTAACTTATCCTCACCCACAGCCTTTCTAGAAAGGCAGAAAATATGGGAGTAGCTTCTACTACTGGTATTACAAGCAGAAATAAATAAATAAATAAAATGAAAAGTCGATCACCAGATGGTTTATCTCACTGCATAACATCCCAGTTATATCAACTTTATGCTAAATAAAGATTTTTTTTTATTGGCACTGGGTGTCTAGGAATAGAGTCCCAACTAATTCCGGGGGTGCACAACCATTGGTAAGGAGTTTTTCATGAGTACACTTAAAGTAATTCAAGGAAAAATTTCTCAGTCCAATAGTCCCTAGAGATTGTCTGCACCCAAGAGAGTTTGAGCCTTAAACCTAAGGGAAGCATACTCCCAAATCCAAGACCTTTACCAGTTAAGCCAACCCCCAGAGGTTAAATAAATCTTAAATATTTCGTCCTGAATGAGTTTTAGTACTTATACACATCTATTGGAATTACTTGTCATCTTCATTATGATGAAACTTTTGCAATGACAATGTGGCATGCAACTTTGCTTCGGACTGTTTGTAAAAGTTATAAAGGATTGGTTTAAAGATTTTTTTTTTCCTTTGCAAAGAAGGAACCAGAGTTCAATGGTAATTTCATTCTTTAGGGATGTTTCAAAAAATTAAAGTTGTCAAGATCTAAATGCATTTCCTTTGAAGGTAATTTTGGAAACTATACGTCTCATAATCTTTAAAAACGTTTAGTTTCTCCCAGAAAGTGGTTTCTGCCTGATTCCCTCTTCTAAAAGACGCAATCTTTTGTGATGCAAGCAGTTGACATTCTCTTATGCAGGGGCTGAAAGTATTCCATTTATGTCTCCCAGATGGGTTGATGTTAGAGATGTTGCTAATGCACATATACTAGCCTTCAAGAATCCATCAGCCAATGGAAGATATTGTTTAGTTGGAAGAATTCTCCAATTTTGTGAATTTGTGAGGCTTATGCGCCGTGAACTCCTCTGATTATAAGCCTTCCTGAAAAGTAAGCATTGTATCTATATACCCAATACTAGCATCAACTTGTCAATTCTCGATTTACACTAGTTACGCTTTGAAGATTTAGAGCCTGTTTGAGGTTACGTTTTGAAATTTTAGAAATGCTTTTAAACAGTTAAAAGTAGGGGTGGCAATATGTCACACGACCCGTTAACCTAAAACGAACACGACACGATAATAACGGGATAGGGTTTAGTCTTAAAGAGTTTCGGGTCAAAACGAGTTGACCCGTTATGACACGATTGCTTAACGGGTTGATAGCGGGTCAACCTATTTTAACCCGCTATGACACGTTAAGAAAGTTAAAATTAAAAGTATACTCTTACATTTAAAGGTAAAATTGTTAGAATCTTAATTTTAATATTTTTATTATTTATATTATAATTCATACTTGTAGTTAGTATTATAATTTTTATAAATATTGTGATTTTAACATTTGTATAAAATTATGCAATTTATGTTAAGTTTTTAATTAAGTCAAACGGATTAATTTTAGACATATTCAACACATTTATATAAACAAGTTGAAACGTATTATATTTTGTCGTATTAATTTATTTCATGATATTCACTAATGGGTCATAACGGGTTGACACGACACGACACCTTATGTTAACGGGTCGTGTTAGGGTTTGAGATTTTGACATGATAAGATTAACGGATCGTGTTAGGGTTGATATATATAGTATAATATACATGTCTTGACACGACACGAACACGATCCGTTGACACGATTTGACACCCATAATTAAAAGCACTTTTAAAGAAAAAATAACATGTTTTGTAACTTTATAAAAAATACTTTAGTCGGTTAAAAAAGTTGAAAATCGATTTTTTCATAAAGTACCAAATTAAAACTTTTATCAAAAAGCTCCTGCAGATAATTGTATATTTTGAAAAAATTATTGTAACTAATTTTAAAAGCACTTTAGATATATGTTTACCAAACAGTAAACAACTTTTTAAGTATAAAGCTTATTATTTGAGTTATGAGTTATAAGTCCTAAAACTATAAGCTATATTTTCCACTATAATCTCAAACATACACTTATTGTGTCATACATGCTTACAGTAAAAAGATAAATATAATTCTTTTCCGAATTGTCATTTATCTCAAACCGACCGTTTTGAAATTTTTATACTTGGTTAATTAGATAATTTGTTCTGTAACATACAACAGCTACCACTGTAATAGAATTCAGACACAAATTGACCTACACTTTTTATGTTGCAGATGCGAAAATGACTATCCTTTTGCATCATCCTACAAGGTATCCAAGGAGAAAGCAGAAAGTTTAGGCCTTAAACTTCACAATTTATTTTGGGATTATCTATCCATGTTAAAACTTTAAGTCCAAATGTGTCGTTTTTGAATAGATGACCAATCATAAAGTTTTTAATCGTTCACTTCTCTTTCCTTGCGAGATGGTTAGTGCATGAAACACCATTTGGCATGTGGGATTAGAGTGAGTGATGCCTTCCAGAATTAGGGTTGTTTAGCCGACCCAGCCTGACCCAACAAGGCAATTTTCAATTCAACCAACTTTTAGACAGTTCTATTTGGCCCATACCCGATAGCCTGATAACATTCCGATATCGTTTGCTTATCTTCTCCATTTTGCAACTGCGCATCATCAAGTTTTCCCGTCATCTTCTCCATTTTGCAATTGTGCATCATTATGGTTTCTCGTAATCTTTTCCATTTGGCAGCTGGAATCATTCTCGCATCATTAGGGTTTCCCGTCGTGTTCTCCATTTCGTGGCTGGAACCATTGTCGCATCATTGTTTGAACCAATTGGCCTATTTCGCTAGATGACTTCGTTTTCCTTGTATATTTGGATTTAAAAACAAAAACTTACAACATTGAAAACTCAATTTCTGTCTTTTTCCTTAAGTTTCTCAGCAACCAAACAAAATTTTAGTTTTTATTTCTCAACAACCAAGCAAGTGATAGATCAAACCCAAAATCACATGAAAAGACATACAACTGAAAACTTCATCTTTTAACTTTATGTTTACCCTAATTTCCCACCAACGAAAGAAAACTAAGATTCTCACTAACCGGAACAAACTCTTCCAAAACTTAAAACTGATCTTTGACACTTCAGCGATCCTCGTGTCCCAGAAGATCAGCATCATTAGAGATCTTTATGTGGATGAAAAGGAGAAAGACTCTTTTAAGCCATGTGGGTATCAAAGAACTTGGGCTCGTCGCTGCTTTGTCAAAGAGAGAGAGAGAGAGAGAGAGATTGAAGCAAATGTCTCAACGAAATGAAAGGGAAAAAAAGGGTTAAATCAATAATAGGTAATACCTGATTACCCGAAATAGATCAGAATATTGGTAGCAAGTTGGGTCTGAATGTCGGGTCGGGTCGGAAATCCGATTTTTTGTTCACCCTACCCAGAATTGTGCATCTCTTAGCATGTTGGAAAAACATAGTTTTCATAGCCATCATTAATGTGCATCATTGCGGAACATGACATCGACTTGTTTATTGTGCAGAGAGAGAGACAGAGAGAAAAAGGGGGGGTTATCCGTTATATACCCTCTCAAGTTATTAATAAAATCTTAATCTTGCTCGTTATCACTTCAAGTAGTGCAGAACACAATATATGGTATCTGATAGCTAACGCAATAGTTACACACAGATCAAAGCTCTGGAATAACCATCTTCAAAATTTCCATCATGTATTGGGGCTCGGTCAATTTAACCCATCCATAACTTCAGTACTCTATCTTTACCACAAGCTACCTTTTCACCATCTGGACTCCAATCAACAGCATAAACCTTTCCAAAAGCAGTTACCAATATGTCAATTTAAAATTCAAAATAAGATATGAACGACCCTTGTTTTTGGACATGGAACATACCTCATCCGCATGACCTGGAAAATCTTGTTTTAACTTCTGTGTCCGGATATCCCAAACCTAGACAATTTTAATAAATTTCAATCAAAGGTCATGAATATGCTCATCCTTGGCAAAAAAATTAGCACCACATCAACTGAGGTCCACATCTACATATACATGCTTTTTAGTAGCGTTTACACACATCCAAACCTAGTCAAATTCAAAAATTTATTCATACATAATAGACTACAATTTGTTCATTGCTTAAGTCGTGGGTGCTGGGGTACTTCATTTATTTGTATAGAAGTTATTCATGATTACAAACTCAATCACAATCTCAGAGTATAAACTCAGGCTATAAAACGAACCTTATAGCAGTGCATGGCATTCTGTGGTATCTTCAAATATTAAAGAAATGGCATTATATACATTTATACGACACCATTTTTTGACAATGCATAATCCCTATACATGTATTCTTGTTTCTGTAATGCCCAACATTAGAACTGTTTTCCCAACACCTTGTGGAGCTAAAGGCTCTTAGTCAATTCAGGACTTGCAACTACCAGAAGAAAGAGTAATAGTTTTAGAAGTTACCTTGAGTGTGGAATCCTTGCTGCCACTCAAAAGAAGCCTACTGTCTGCAGACCAGCTGTAGGACAAAATGCAACATCAAGATTAGCTGCAAGGTCAGTGAACATAGATGCATAAATAAGGAAATCGTTCAAACCTGATCTGATACAAATGAGGCACTTGCAACCCATTGTCCATCAGGTGAAAAATATACATGATTGACAAGCTGTTTGAAAGCAGCAACAAACTTCAGTTTTTCACTAGAAGGACAAGATTCGTGCAATTTATATGTTAAAATATATATACATCAGAACTAGGGTAGCATATATCATTTGCCCTACGCAAAGAAGGGGGGAGGGGGGGGATAGTCGTAAAATCAAAATAAATTGAAACAATCTGGAGGCAAAAGGGGAAACACAAAATGTGAATAATTTCGGATTGCAATTGAGGACAGATGATCAAATTACAAAATATTTGTACCTGTTGATGACCTGTCATGCGAGTTTTGGAGTGCTTGCTGACAGAAGGTTCCCAAAGAAACATGGTAAAATCATCCAATCCAGAAAATCATCCAATCCATTGCCTTTCATTTTGTTATACCTTTCCAAAGCAACCTGTAATTAGTAGCACAATGGGAAATAATTAGTTCCACCTGAAGGAAAGATGGAGGAGAAAAGTATAAAAACCTTCGAACTTGAAGCGAAAGTCTAACATGACAAAAACATTACGGCTGCAACAGCACATGGCAATAATTGAGGCAGTGAGGACAGGAGAAGAATGGTGGGTAAAAGTTTTTACCTAACGATTTGAATACTAAAAGGTTTCCCATAAAAATGAGCTAAAACTAAATCCTTAAACTTGAGCGATTACAAATCTTATATAGCCAAGCAAAGATTTATCTAGTTACCTTCAATTCTTTAATTAGCTTCCCTTGGGTAGTTTCACAAACTTTGATAGTACAATCCTGGGAGCTGCAACAGTTGAGATGAAGGTATAATTGTAATTTGAAGGTAAAACAAATAAAGGCCATCCTGAGAAATCTAATCTCTTTGACTTAACTCTTCTTTCATAAGAAGAAAAGCAAAACATATAAGCGCACAAACAAATGCATGTGTATGCATTCACATATTTAAGCATTTATTTAGAATGTATATTTCCGAAAAAAAAAAAAGGTAAACATGGAGATCGCATATATCAGATTAGTGATTCACAATTCAGCAAATAACACATGCTTCAACATGGAAGGCCACAGTTCTAAATTTCCTTACCATAAAAAAATAAAAATAAAAAATAAATAAAAGAAGAAGAAGAAGAAGAAGAAGAAGAAAGAAAGAAAGAAAAACCAATAAGAACCATCATATAGCTGTTCAAATATATATATATTGCAATCTTGATCATGTACTGACAAACCGATTAATGAATAACAAAACAAATAAAGAAGTGGCAAGAGGCCAACCAAAGTAAATATTTATTCACTCACTCAACACTCAAAGCAGAGTTGTTCCCCAGCAACCAAAAAACAAAAGGGGAATGATCAACATTGAATAGTCAATGAAGCACATATGTGTCCTTCTAAGACTGAGGTCAATGATCAACCGAGTCGGCCTGTCAATGAAGGGGAAATGAATTGTCTAGCTATATTTTAAAATAAATTGGGATTTTCTTGTCCTTAAGGTTCATCGAAAAAGGATGTCTTCAATTATTGCAATTCTTAAGATATAGAGCTACACTAATAAGCATTGGCATCAATCTGTAGGAACTTAAGAAAAATTTTTTACTTACAAAAAAAGTATACCCTGTATAAATTACCCCATCTCCACCCCATTTCATATAAGTCACTGCTAGCGTGTGACCACTAAGACAAATAATGCATTTCAAACGTCCCAAATGCTTGCATCACCATCTTTACTGGCGCTTACAAACTGTCGACATGGAGCATTCAGATGGGCCGGTTCCCAAGAGATACCAGTAATCCACCATGTGCCATTGCAGATTCCAAACATTAGAGTCAATAGAGAACGTATTGGTAAGTCCACTTATTTACCAAACCAAGCAAAAGAAAAATAATTTTTTTATCAGTAAATAAGAATTTTATTAAAATAGGTGAAGCCAAGTACAGGGGGCATATACAAGAGTAACACCTATGCACAAGTGTCTAAAGATACAAACGAAAATTTAAATAGTGAATCAACATGAGTCAAAGAAAATTTGTTAAACAATGAAGCAAATACATCCAATGATCAATAGATCAAGTAAAAGACTTAACAGTAAGTGGATTGCCTGATGGCTTCCCTGTTTGAGGGTCCCAGCCTTGAAGTTCTCCGGCTTTGCTCCCACTTACAAGATGCTTACCGTCTGGTGACCATGCAATACAAAGAACCCAATTCTTGTGTCCTGGCTATGAGAGGAAGACTTACTATTAAAACAATAAGAAGGATGATTGGCCATCCATTATGCATAAACTGATATCCCAACTCTATGATCTATGGACAAGAAAGGGAGCCAAGAGAAGTCTCATTCTTAAATAATAGGCAGCATTCAACAGTGAGAACAAAAATCTGATAAAAAAAAATGTTTGAGTTTGAAGATATACAGTGATACCTTTAAAATATCAATTGTATATACTTCCAGACAGTACATTAATCCCTTCAAAATACTCTTCACTATAAATATAAATAAACAATCACATTAAAAGTTAATGCAAGTCATATAGGTTAAGTTATCTGTATTCCCTTTTCATTTTCCAATTATTTTCCTTTCAGGTGTTTGGACATCAGTTTTATGTTTAACGGTCCCATAGTCTGATTAGAGCCTTGACTTCAAACCTGTACATGTAAACAGAGGTGTCTGGGTGTTGAAGTCCCAAAGTCTGACAGTGGTATCGCCTGAACCACTTGCCAAATGTTTCCCATCAGGACTAAAGGCGACTGAAAGTACGGCTTCCGTGTGACCTGCACCAGCAATATCACAAAACCCCCAGACATGTTAAACTAATTTGACATAATGACCACAACGAGTCTCTAGACCGTTGAAATCCAGCTGCATTCCAATCATGCAGTATAACATCTAAAAGCAACCAATATAATAAACGTCATTAGTAGCTCATACCAGAGATTGTGGACAAGCAACGATTAACCGGGCAATTCTGAATATAGCTCGTGGTTGATAAACTATTGAGAGCACCTTCTCCACAGAAACTGCAAATTGCCACCCAAAAATATTCTCAAATAAAAAAAACCTAGTAAATCCCCCAAAAGCCTATAAATGCCTAGTACAATGGAATGTAAAATATAAAAATAAAAATCCAATTAAAAAATCTAATATGTAAACTTCAACTATCTGTTTCATCTGACTAACCTTTATTCTTCTCCAAATAAGTGCCAAGCGGCACAAGAAGCTCCTGATTTGATATATAGAAATCATAAAGCAACTTCTCCTCCTGAGAAAAATAAAATAAAAAATATAGACTTTCATGTCTATTATATTCATAGAAGCAGAAACACAACCATGTCAGATATATCATATACAAACTCAGGCAATTATTCCTGACACACTTATAAAATGTCTTGCCACTTTATAATAGATGTGTTGGCTGAAATTGAGGACTTGGATAAGAAGAAAGATGTGTTGGCTGAAATTGAACAGTTATCTCTTATGGAAGAAATTGCTTGGCATCAAAAATCCAAAACTTTGGCTGAAAGGAGACAAATGCACGAGATTCTTTTATAAAATGGCAAATTCGCATTGTCGAATTAATGCTATTGAAGTTCTCCATGTAGGAGATAATGTGATAGTAACAAGGAAGAGATTGAAGACCATATTGTGAATTTTAATGAGAAGCTCTTTCGGGAAGAATTTTCTTGGATTGCTTTTTTATTCCAGTGACCATTTTTCAGTAAGTTGATTAGAAAGACCCTTTAAAGAACAGGAAGTTGTTGATATGGTTAGAGGTATGTCCAAGGATAAGGATCCGGGTCCGGATGATTTTTCTATCGCTTTTTTTCAAATTTGTTGGGACATTGTGAAGCATGATATCATGAAAGTCTTGGATGAATCTCACTCCGTCATGAAGTTTGAGAAGAGTTTTAACACAACATTCATTGCTCTCATTCCTAAAAAACCTGGTGCTGTTGAAATTAGAGAATTTCGCCCATTAGCTTGGTGAATGGGATGTATAAGATCATTTATAAGGTGCTTGCTAATCACCTATTATGGATAAGCTTATTTCGAAATCTCAGAATGCCTTTATTAAGAGTAGACAAATATTAGACTTTTTTTTTTTTTTTTGATAAGTAAATTATATTATTAATAAATGAGAAGGCATAAATGCCAATTACAAACACACTCATGCCCCTTTTAATTAGGCACATTAGAGACAAGAAAATCATGAAGGTACATGCCATTAAAATCTACAGCAATAGACCATGTACAAAGAGTTCTATAAAATAAAACTTTAAGCTCCTCTAGTGATCTCTCATTGTCTTCAAAAATCCTCTCATTCTGCTCCTGCCATAAGCTCCACATAATACACATAAGGATCATCTTCCAAATTGCTTTGATTTGACGTGTGCCCCGAATCGAAGGCCACCCCGCTATAGTTGATACTACAGTCTCCGGCATAGCCCAAGCAAGATTCAATCTGACAAAAACCTCGTCTCAGATAATCCTAGCTGTCTCACAATGTAAGAGTAAATAGTTCACTGACTCGCCCTCTCGCCGACACATACAACACTCGTCTACAATGTTGACCCTCTGTTTCCTCAAGTTGTCTGTGGTTAGGATCTTACCTAAAGACGCTGTCCACACAAACAAAGCCGCTTTCAAGGGTGCCTTATGTCGCCAAAGATGTCTCCAAGGGAACTGATAAGCTAGGTGTTGCGTGAGAACCATATAGAACGTACGGACTGTAAAGATCCCTCTCTTTGCAGATATCCACCATAAGCTATCATCTTGTTGTAGATTTGGTCTTGTTGAGTAGATAAGGCCATAGAAATCTATGAAAATGCCCAATTCCCAATCCTGTGCTGCCTGGTTGAAAGCTATGTTCCAAATTATGCCCCCACCCACATTCTCCATGACCTCTGCCACTGTCAAGTCTTTGTCACTTGCTATCTGAAAGAGTGAAGGAAATATATCGCACAATGCCCTGTCTTCACACCAAGTGTCTTTCCAGAATTTAATTCTAGTCCCAACCCTTAACTGTATCCTGGTGTTCCTCTGAAAAACTTCCCACCCTTTTCTTATATTTTTCCACAACCCCACACCCCCTGCTCCCCTAACTTCACAGGAATTCCATCCCCCCCATAAACCACCATATTTGCTATCAATCACCATTTTCCACAATGCCTCGGGTTCCTTGTGATACCTCCACAACCATTTGCCTAATAGCGCCTGATTGAAAGTCCTCAAGTTACGGATACCCAAACTGCCATTTGAGATAGGTCAGCAGACGGTCTCCCACTTGACTAAATGGTATTTGAACTCCTCCCCCATGCCTCCCCACAAAAAGTCCCGTTGCAGCTTCTCAAGACGACCTACCACCCTTATTGGTATAGGAAATAAAGACAAGAAATATGTGGGTAGATTAGACAGTGTGCTCTTGATCAAAGTAACACAACCCCCTTTTGACAGATACATTCTTTTCTACCCTGCTAACTTCCTTTCCATTTTCTCAACAACCATATCCCAGATGCCCTTGATGTAGATCCCAACGGAAGTCCCAGGTATGTCATAGGTAAGGCAACAATCTTGCACCCAAGAGTTCTAGCCAACTCTCAAATATTGCTAACTTCTCCAATCAGCACCATCTCTGATTTGTCGTAGTTCACTTTCAAACCAGACGCTGCTTCAAAACAAAGACATAGGGCCTTAACCACTCGTACTTGGTTCTGATCTGCCTCGCTAAGAACAAGTGTGTCATCTGCAAACAATAAATGAGAAATATTAGTAATGCCCCTCTCAGGGCTACCAACCGGAAACCCACTTACCAAACCGTTTTCCACCAAAGCTGAAGTCATCCTGCTGAGAGCCTCCATAACTATGACAAACAGCAAAAGCGAGAGAGGATCCCCTTGTCTCAAACCTCAAGAGCTTGGGAGGAAATCTTCTGGGTATCCATTAATCAAGACAGAGAATCTTGCTATAGAAATACACCACTGAATCCAAGATCTCCACTTTTCCCCAAAGTCACACCTTCCAAACAAGTACAGAAGAAAATCCCAATTTACATGGTCATATGCTTTTTCTATGACTAATTTGCACAAAATCCCTATATTGCCCATTTTCATTCTGCTATCGATGCATTTGTTGGCTATAAGAACCGCATTGAGGATCTGTCTGCCTTTTACAAAAGCATTCTAAGGCTTAGTGATGATTTTCCCGATAACCTCACTCAAACGATTGGCAAGTACCTTTGAAATTATCTTATATACCCCACCCACAAGGCTAATAGGTCAAAAATCCTTTATCTCAATAGCCCCAACTTTTTTGGGAATTAGAGCTAAAAATGTGTTATTAAGACTTTTTTCAAATTTTCCTACCGAGAATAACTCTTGGAATACTGCCATAAGGTCATCTTTAATCACATTCCAACATTCTTGGAAGAAATCCATCGAGAAGCCATCAGGTCCAGGTGCTTTGTCTTTCACCATTTTACGTACGACATCTATCACCTCTTCCTCCTCAAAAGCCCGCCCATCCGAATAACATCCTCCGGCTCTACAGAGTCAAATATTAAGCCGTCCAAATTAGGTCTCCAACCCACTTGTTCTGTTAAAAGCTTTTCAAAGAAGTCTACAATGTGGTTACGAATAACCCCTTCATCTTTACGCTCTTCCCCATCAATCCTTATTACCTTAATGTTGCTATTTCTTCTATGGGAATTGGCAGTTCTATGAAAGAACTTTGTACTTCGATCTCCTTCTCTCAGCCACAAAACTCTCGATTTTTGCCTCCAAAACACTTCTTCTAATAAAATCAATCTCTCAAGATCTGTAGCCAACGAAGTCTTCTGCATTTGTTCTTCCTAGGTAAGTGGTCGCCCTTCTTGAACCCTATCTAAAGCCTCAATCTCATTCAGCAAACGGTTCTTATTTTCCCCTACGTTGTCGAAAGATTGAGAATTCCACACCTTTAAATCGCTTTTTAAAGCTTTCAACTTGTTCGCAAAAATGTAGCTAGGAAAACCATGAAACTAATAAGATGACCACCAAAGTTGAACCCTATTTACAAAACCCTCTGACTTTAACTACATATTTTCGAACTTAAAATAACGTCGACCACTCTGGAGCCCTCCACAATCTAATAAGATAGGCCAATGATCTAAGGATAACCGACCCAACCGCTTTTGCAAGACGTCTGGAAAGTGACTTTCCCACTTGGGTGAGATTAAAAATCGGTCCAACTTAGACCAAGTCTGATTGTTCAACCAAGTCTCAGGGCCCCCTACTAGTGGTAAATCCAACAAATTCAAGTCAAAGATACTTTCAGAAAATTTCGCACTGGCTGCTCTCACACATCTATTACCACTTATCTCACTAGGAAATTTGACAATGTTAAAGTCACCACCAATGCACCACGGTAAGTCCCACCAACTATAGACCCCTGCAAGTTCTTCCCACAAAAGATGCTGGTCAGCATCAAGGTTTGGCCAGTAAACACCTACAAAAGCCCACTTAAAGTTGTCAGAAACACATCTAAACGAACAAGCTATCGAATACTTTCCAATAAACTCATCCATTTTTTCCACCACCCGCCTATCCCACATCACCACAATGCCACCTGACGCTCCAGTGGAGGCCAGATATACCCAATCCACGTGGATACCACCCCACAAACTGCGTATTGTTCTTCTATTGATCATCTTCAGCTTTGTCTCAGCTTTGTCTCCTGCAAACATACGATGTTTGTTTTCCATTCCCGAAGCAAATGCCGAATCCAAAGGTGCTTATTAACCTCATTGAGTCCTCAGCCATTCCAAGACACAATTTTTGGCTTCATTGGGGAACAACCAGCCCCTTTCCTTTTGCCCTTCCCTTAGTGGGGAGACCCTCCGAGTTCAACGACCAAGTCAACCTTTTAAGCTCCCGACTTTGTTTCGACTCCCCCCTCCTATTCTGGCTATGGCTGGCTTCCATGGCTGTGAATAAAGCCATCAACTGCTCTTCATAACCTTCACACCGAAAACCCACCACATGTTGAATGGCTGATATTGTCTACAGAACCCAATTGGAGGCTTGGTTTGAAAAAATTAAATTCAGAGGAGTAGGTTGAAAATCTTTACCATACAGTATATCATCTAGCCCCTGGAAAAAATTCGGATCAGGGAGAAAAAGCTCATCATTAACCGAGTGCATCTCTGAGTCTACATCTATGTCCGACATCTCAAGGAGGTCCTCTGAGTTTAACAACCAGTTCGCCGGCGTCGGAAACCCCCCAGAAACCCCTTCCGGCGATGTCTGGTCACCTCTCGCCATCGAAGCTTGCTGTGCGAACTCGACTAGCTGTTTCTGGGTGCATTGCACCAGCTGGGTATCGCCGGAGCCAGCCATCGGCGTCATCGGCGACGTCTGGGGGTTCCCCGCAGAGACATCCCCCCGTCGGCGCACTCTTCAGTACAAAACTCAGGCTTTGCAGGTGTGTATCGAAAGAGAAAATCTCCGGGTTGGGTTTCGGACTGCCAGGTTGGGGAACCCTAAGTTCAAACCCTCGTCCAACACCCCATGGGCCTTGAAACAGATGTGAGTGTGCCTTTTGAACTGACCCAGACCCCAACCGGATGTCTACGCCTCTTCCGCCCCCTAGGCCTTGGACCCATGCATAACACCTGAAGCCTCTCCAATCTGTATATGTTGGGTCACCGAATTGGACTGGGGCCTATTCACTTTACGCCACTTTACCTTGCCTTTAAGTTTATTTCCATAATGGGCCCCCTTATTAACCTAGTTCGAGCCCAAGCCCTACTTCCCTTTAGATAAGCCTTCATTCCCTTTTGCCTGGGCCCATCCTCCTCCATTGTCACCCCTCTCCCTCCTTTCCTGAAATAGACCAACACACCATACCACTACCTCCATATTTCTCTGCAAAGCCCTCAACTGTCCCTGAACCTCCATCAAGAGCCTGCGTGTTTCCCATGCCATCTGACTTGACGCAGACCTACTGTGGGGGTAGCTCGATGCCGACCGTTTCTCTTCACGCCAAAGACCTGTGGGTATTACCCTCACTGCGTTATGCTCCTCTTTCCCTTGTATCGGCTCCGGCGAAGAGAGGGCGTCCTTGTACGTTCGAGGTGCAAACTTTCGCTCACCTTGAACTGATTTCGGTCTATTGGTGTCAATACCACTCTTGGATGAGCTACCTCTTCCCCAGTCCGAAAGCCTCTCTCGAACTTTCCACCATCCCCACCCATTTTCTCCTTTTGGAAAACAGAGCATTGTCCTCCTCCCCCCTTGGTTATATTCCGAAACCTCAAGATATCTTCCTCGGAAATTTGAACAACGTTGGGCAGTGAAGCTACAATAACCCTCCCTTATGGATGAGTACACTTTCTTCTTTTTACCTTCGGTCGAACTTTCCAGTAATACCTTCACCAACCAACGCACCGTAGCTGAACACAAAGAAATTGAACGAACTGCCTTCCTGTTCTTCTCCGTTACTCATAGCCATCCTCCTTCCTTTTCAAAAATAAAGCTCTTTGACTCGATCGCTACTTCCGAAAGATGACCCATCAACCCCACCAACGTTAAAGTAATCTAATAATAAAAAACCTTGATCGTAGTAAGCATTGATAAATCGCCGGCACTGAAAGACCTTGGGTAACCAAGAAGATGCATGTGTACGGGGAGAGAGAGAGAAAGAGAGTGTATTACTCTTGGACTCTATTTTAATAGCACATGAGTGCTTAGATAGCATATTGAAGTCGAGCCAACCTAGAATTTTAGTGAAATTTGACATCAAAGAGGCTTTGGACCATGTCAATTGGGATTTCCTTCTTTATTTACTGAATAGATTTTGGTGAGAAGTAGTGCTCCTGGATAAGATATTGTATTTCGACGGTCAGATTTTCTATTTTGGTGAATGGTTCTCTAGCTAGATTCTTCATCAATCCCCATGGTTTAAGGCAAGGTGATCCATTATTCCCGCTTTTTTTGTCATTGTCATGAATGCTTTGAGTCGTATGATTGATGCGGTTGTTGTTGGTGGCTTGGTGTCAGGTTTTAAGGTTGGAAATGCCTCTAGTGGCTATATATCTATTTCCCACTTGCTCTTTGCCGACGATACTTTAATTTTCAATGATTCTAATCAACATCACCTAAGAGCTTTAAGAGCCTTGTTACTGTGTTTTGAAGCTGTTTCTGGGCTTAGAATTAATTTTCTAAGTTTGAAACTGTTCATGTGGGTTCCATTAGTAACACTCATGATCTTGCCAACATTTTGGGTTGTAAGGTATCTACTTTACCTATTAAATACCTTGGGCTTCCTATGGGAGCATCTCATAAAGCTATGTCTATTTGGGATGGAGTGATTGAGAAGATTGAAGGAAAACTTGCTGGCTAGAAAAATATATATTTATCTAAAAGGGACAGAGTCACTTTGATTAAAGCACCTTGTCTAATCTTCCATCCTATATTTCTTTCTTTGTTTTCACTTCCTCTAGAGGTTGCTAAAAGAATTGAAAAAGTTCTCAAGTATTTTTTATGGGATGAGATCGGGGATGAAAGAAAATTTCATTTAGTAAGCTAGAAAAAGTTTATGCATGGGTGTCTTTTGGGGGTTTGGGCATCAGAAACTTAAAGTTATTCAAAGAGGTACATTTTTTAGAGAGAAGCTTTATGGAAGGAGATTGTGGATGTTAAATATAGAAGAATGTGAGAGAATTGGTGTACTAATGAAGTTAAAGGGGCTTTTGGGGTGTGTTAATGGAAATCCATTCGGTTGGGTAGGAGGGATTTCGCTAATGATATTATTTATAAAGTGAGGAATGGGAAAAATATTTTTCTGGCATGATGTATGGTGTGGGGATTCAGCTTTCAAATTTATTTATCCTAATATTTTTACGATAGTTAGAAATAAATGGGCTACAGTGGCTGATTTTTTCAGATTTCTAATAATCTGTTGCATTGGAATGTGGTGTTTAATAGGGATTTTCAGCATTGGGAATTATGTGAAGCTCCTGATTTCTTTGCAAAGTTATATGATTTGAAGCTGGATTTTAATAGGGAGGACAAGGTGCTGTGGAAACATGATTCTAAGTCCAGATCTTCTGAGAGATCTTATCACAAAGTGTTGAACTACCATGGTGGCACTATTTTTCCTTGGAAATGTATCTGGAAACCAAAAGTCCCTTCTAAAGTGGCTTTTTTCTGCTGGTTGGTCTCTCTAGAAAAATGTTAACCTCTGATAATTTGAGGAAAAGAGGGCTCTTCGTTCAAGATTGGTGCTACATGTACAAAAATCAATAAATCATCTTTTCCTTCATTGTGAGATGTCGGCCTTGTAGAATGAGATATTTGGCAAGGTTGGCATTGCCTAGGTTATGCCATTGCGAGTAGTGAATTTTTCGGCAAGCTGGAATGGCTTTATGGTTCGAGGAAGCAATGCAGATTTATGGAGGGTGGTCTCTTTGTGTTTGTTTTGATGTTTATGGTCTGAGTGAAATGGAAGGTTCTTTGATGATTGTGAACGTTCTTTGGGGGATTTTCGGGTTTTTCTCCATAGTTCTCTCTGTTTTTGGGTGCAGTATCTTGTAAGAGATGGGATTTCTTGTAATCTTTTGTTTTAGCTCTCTCTTTATTTAGCTTGTATCTAGGTTATCATCTTGTACACTTCTTGTGTACCTGATTTTGCCTATTTACTGGAATAAAGTTTCTTATTACCTATCAAAAAGAAAAAACTTTATAATAAAAGTCCAGGACAATATCCCCTATAGTGCAAGTCCCTGAACCCAGTACCTACTAAAATGCAAATAACCAGAGCTTCCATTTTTCACAAGCCCGCATCGGTTACATAGGAGTCCAATCTGGGCCCATAGTGCAAGAATGGTAAACTGCTCGCCTGCTACTAGACACGTTGGTTGGCAAAAATTTGGAACAAGAATGAAACTGGGAATTCATTCTTGTAACAAATACGTGCCATATAATTCAACAAGCACAATATTTTCTGATCAACTTGAAGTTTCGAGAAAAAAATAACTAGAAATGAACAAACCGAGAAAATATGCAAGGAAAAGCATGGAGCAGGATATTTTTTTCTCTGTGATTCTCCCCTTGAAGTTTAACTAATTCAGCACAAAGCTCTTGACAAATAAATTTCAAAAGCAAGTGAACTTCAGATATGTTACTTTTTCTTTCTCTACAATCTCTCAACAACCGAAGGAAGCACCTGAAGAGAACAAACACAAAGATTCGAGCTTGATAATTTGATAGATAAAGTTTGAGCTCGTCCAATGTACTGATTTATTTCCCAGCACTTTCTCCACAGCCCAAGATAGAACACGCTAAGATCAACAACAAAAGAAAAAAGCCAAAATCCAAAAGCTTACATTGCAGAGAAGCTTGTTGACCATTTGTTGGAGCTGTTGGTACCCAGCATTTTGGGGAAGGTACATGGCAGCTCCCAGAGGCGTTCCATCTGGATCTGTCAAAAGGCACATCACTTTATTGGCAGTCGTTTCTCTATGCTCTTCTTCCACCCCCATCGCTGCGCCTCAAACCAAAGTATGCGGAATTGATGGTTTGGAGTTGAGCTGTGCTACAAGGAATTTAATGCACGCAGTACAAGTTGGTGGTGAGCGATACAGATTCTCTAATTGATTAGAAAAGGCCAAAAAAAGATACAGATTCTCTAAGTCCGTTTGGATTGAGAAGTAAGTTATTTTATAATTATATTTTTATAATTTTTTATATAAAATATAATTTTTTATATAATATTTTAAAATTTTAATACATTTTTTTAAAATTTTAATATATATTTTTTAAATTTTAAAATAATAATAATATTAAAAAATAAACTAAATTCATCTCAATTTATTTTATCTCTAAATTCAAATGAGACCAATTAAATAAGTTCATGAAACTGACCTTGGAAGGTAATTAAGAAAATTGTAAAAGTTATATTTAGGCCCCGCTTGGATTCGGAGATGAGATTAGTTGAGATGAGTTTGATTTATTTTTTAATATTATTATTATTTTGGGATTTGAAAAATGTGTGTTGGAATTTGAAAAATGTGTATTGGGATTTAAAAAAGGTGTATAGAAATTTGTGTTTTGTATAAAAAAATTATAAAAATATAATGATGAAATGGAAGTGAGTTGAGATGAGCTCAACCCACTTCCGAATCCAAGCAGCCCCTTAGATGTCAAGAAATTTTAAAAATATTTATAAATAATTTGAATAAAAAGCAAAAAAGTTTTATGAATCTTTCTGAAAATATTTTAAAATGTTTAAATATATAAAATATGTTTGAGAATTTTTTTTTAAAATAAATGATTTTTAAAATTTATATATCCTAATAATAAAAAAATAAAAAAAATAAATTGGAGGAGTTGGAAACAGCCCAATGCAGTTTTAAAATTGTATTAATGCGTTCAGCGCATTTATTGCATTCAAACCTGATTTTGGCGCGTTGAAACGAGTTTTGATGTGAAGAGAGCAACGTTTACTATTTCTTAAGCATTTTCAATATGTTTGGGTAAGGAGAATGCGTGTAAGACCCAATTTCAATGCCAGTTTACTTTTAAAATCTTCTTATTTTAATTATGCAAAAAGTGTACTTGAGTTTTCAATTTTTTTTTTCTTTTGAAAATCCTTTGCATGGTTTTGTTTTCATTAAAAGAATTTTTTTTTATTATTTGTTTAAAGTCAGCCACTCTCTTTTGCTATAAAATCATCTCCCTTTTATCTCCATAACATTCTCGACATCGGTTCGCTATAGGTTTATCTTGCAGGCTCTTTTCTCTTTCCTTTTAAGAGTTTTTGTTTTTTTTAATGCGCATGTTTTGCCCTTCCTGGCATCTTTCCTTTTTGGTTTCTAGGGTTTTCTTGTTCATATAAATATATATATATATATATATATATTGCATAGATTCTTCTCTTATACTAGGGTTGCCGCCCCAAGTTCTTTTTCTTCCTTCGGCCTCTCAGTGTATCTCTCTGCCGCCTTGCACCAGTTGTAAGACCACACTAATACCCTGTGATGAACAAAGAACAAGTGTCTGTTTTTGCTCTCCGAAGCGACTTGTCCAGCCACCGAGATGCACGGCAAGCAGTGCTCTGTTTGTGGCACCCCGAAACAAGGCCCCTCCGACACTTACGGCTACACCTGAACCACCATGTGTCTCCTTTTCCCACTAACCATCATACAAAAGTTAAATCCCCAGAGAAGTTGCATGGCCACCTCACCTACTACCCCACAGCCTGTGCTCAAACGAACCAATCGATAATCACCTAGCACCACCACTGGACAGGCTGCCGAAGACCTCTTAACACCCCTGTTTTTAGCCCCGAAAAATAGAGCATCGGCAGTTTAGCCCATATCTTTGTTCGAAATCACCCCTTGGTGCTAGCCCCACCCCATCATCATCACACGGCGCAGATAGTACCGCCGGACACCTCATGCCACCCGAAGCCGTCGCTCCCTCTCGGAAGTTGACGACATGCCCCACAGGTTGCCTCTTTTTATTTTGGTTCCTCACATTTCGTTCTCTCTTTTCTTCTCTCTCATCACTCCCTCTGATCACAGCATAGTGCCGTTGCTCTCAGCCGCGCCTCGATGTACCCAACGCCACCTCGAACCTCTATCGCAAGACATGCTCTTCTCTTTGTGAGTTTCATTCGATCGTATGGTTTTAACTTGGTGTTCATGTAAAGTTCTAACTTCAGCCCCTGCATGTTGTGTTTTCCCTTAATAAAACACCCTTTATGAGTTTATATAAAACTTAGTTTTGTTTTACGTGGACTTCTTTTCTTTTTTATATTGGTTAGTTATTTTGAAAATAATCACAGCATATATTATAAAGATTTTTTTTTTTTGTGAATGATTTTACCTTGACCACTTGGTTTTCTTTTGTATTTGAAGTATCTTTGAAGTTATATTGAGTTTTATATATATATAAATATATTAGTTGGGTTCCGGTTTTAAATTATTTTGGATTCGAGTTATAAGTTCTTTTTTGGATTAGATCATGGGTGTAGATTACAGATTTATGTAAGTGGGTTGAATTGTGATTTTTGAAAGAAACTTGGTTTGAATTGGAATTTGGGTTACGTGATTATAAAATCGAGGTGTTAGAGAATTTATAATATTTTAAAATCTTGGAAGATTTTGGTTTCAAGCATTTTGGGGGAGAGTGGATATACATGGTTTCGAGGTTGTTTAGATATTAAGGAAAAATATTGGAATTTATATATCATGTTCTATTTTCGAGGTTTGTGATGATTCAGAAATTTACACAGGTTACATGATATGTTATGGGTGATGATTGATTTTGATCGGTTTTGTTAAGGAAATTTCTGAAAAGCTAAGGAGTCCAGGTAAGCGGGGTTCCTATGCTAGACTTTGCATTAAAAATATGAATTAAGGTTTATTTTGGGAAATATACATGTTTTAGTTACGAAAAGAAATTTTCAAATTACATCAGTAATTTGTTTCGCATACGCATAAAATTCTGTATAAGAATAAGTGTTTCTGGCATGAACTGGTGTAGACATGAGCTAATTTTATTGCATTCTGTTTTCTGAACTAAAAAAGAGTGAATATGAAAGTTTCTGCATAAATGATATTTTTGATCTGATTCCGTTCTGTTTTGGAAAAGTTCTGTACTCTGATATGATATGATATAATTTCTGAAACCTCTGGCATGACATTCTGGTTCTGTTCTGCTCTGTTCTGTTCTATTCTGGGTTGGTACCAACTATTTTGTTTCCGGTGCACCCACTTTGGTTACAAAGTGGTTTTTTGCGTGGTCTTTCCGGTGTGCACACTCGAGACTCCAAGAATAATAAGGGGAATACTCACATTTTGTTTCTGCTCGATTGGCTACCGGGGTTTGCACAACCCTACTACGGGAGTTAAACATGGTATTTCTATTCTGATAAGATGTTTCAGTTATACTGTGCCAAAGGGATTTCTGTTTCTGTTTATATTAAGTTTTCGCTCTGATTTTCGATAATATAATCTGTTTCTGCATTTTCTGAAAAGTAAGAAATATTTTTGTTCTGCATTCTAAATTTTGGTAAATGCTCATGTTTGCATACTAGTATATGTTATTTTCTTACTGAGTTGTGGTTAAACTCACCCCTTATTTCTGAATATTTTTCGGATGAGTTTAGATATTTCAGCCAATGATCGGATTATGAAGCATTGGATGAGATGCTTCAGAATGGTTGATTAACCATAGAGAATTTATATGAATATTGATAAGGTTTAGGAATAAAATATTATTGTATTCTTGTGACGTAGCATTTCTGGAATTAGTCATATTGAGGAAAGTGATTTTTGGAATCAAGTTTCATATGATATTTGGAAATTTGTGGTCTTTAATTATACTGTCGAATGTGAGTATATGCGATAAGAAGTAACTCTCCGATCCCTGCGGAACCGGGACGTTACAATTCGGATCCGTACTAAAAATGTTGAGAATGCCTCGGAAGACTTTGACATCCAAACATGAACTAAAACAGAAAAGTTTTTGAAAGAACTCTAAGACAAACTATTTTGAGACTTTTGGAAGGACTTTGAAACCCTCAAAGGGAATGCTAATCTCTCATATTCCTAGGGATTCAAGAGCCCTTGCACATGGAATTCTCATGTGTCTAATAGTGATTTTGACCTACCCCATAAAGATCTCCATACAAACCTTCAACTTGTTTTCAATAGTTGCCAAAAATAATGAAAATCGCATGAGTCGCTGACATGACGATGGAACGCCTATTGCCACCATAATGTTTTTAAAGTTTTCCCAAGTGATTCAGAGAAAAATCAAAAAATGATAAAGAAATACAACGTAAAAAGCTTCAATCTATATCTTCGGACATTGGCATTTTTTTTTATGGGGAATGTTGTGTTGTAGCTCCTGTATGTTACAATCTAGCAATACACACTTACAGTAAATCAGAGTTGGAGGGCCCATCCTCTAACTCCGACTTGACTTATTGAGTCAAATTTGAATTATTTTTATTTTTTAACTTTCTATTAAAAAAAATGTGTGGGTTTTCAATTTTCAATTTTTTCAAAAATTACAATCTAAACTATATAATTTCACTTTTAATTATAACAAAAAATACAATTAACTAAAAACAAGTAACATACTAACATATAATAATAATAAAAAATTAACATACTAGCATGCTTTCAAAATAAAAAAATAAAAAGAAATTCCTATTGTTATAGGTACTCCCATCATCCATTATCCACATCCAACTTATCACTACAATAAACATCCATGCCCTAATTCCTGTTAACACTAGAAATACAATTGCATGGGGGTGTTAAAAGATATGAGAAATGGATCAGTAGGGGTTTCTTCCCATTGTGTTACTAGAGTCTAAGAAACCCAAAACTCAAAGAATCCTCCCAGAAATAGCCAACGATGCATTGGGATATGGCGGTAAACATATAAATAAATCACCAGTACATTTACAAATGGTGATGTTTGTTCTAATAGTTTGTTACAGGATACCATCAAGTACCTTAAAATCTATTCAGTGTCATAGCTCACATCCAGGATATGTGCATAGTTCGAAGTATGTGTCAACACCATGATCAGTATCCTGTGCACATTTTGCATAAAGAAGTTAATGGATCATATCACTGCAAGTCTAAAACATAAAAAGATACATGCATGACTTGGACAGTATATAAAATGACAAGTTATTTCGTTATCCCATTTATCATAGACTTTATAACTCAAGATATACTTTTCTAACTAACCTCTTGATATATAAAAGCCGACAAGTGACTGGAACTACTTAAAATAGAATCAAACAAGTGTTGGAAGGTCAATTATTCTAAGAACTTAAACTTAAAAGCACAACTCCAACAATACATATCAAGCTAACACAAATTGTCACCACCTTGCCTTTATATGTGCAGCCAGAATCTGCACATGGAGCCCAGAAACAGAAACAAAAGCAAACAAGTTTCCCTAGGAACAAATGTTTCATAGACAAGTTATTTCTTTATCCCATTTATCATAAACTTTATAACTCAAAAAATATTTGCTGGAAAAGGAAAAAGAAATCGGTAGATATATAGGCAGACTATGTCAAACTCAAAGAGTTTTAACACAATTTTCATCGCTCTCATCTCCAAAAATGCTAGTGCTGTTGAAATTCAAGATTTTCATCCCATTCGTTTGCTAAATGAGATGTATAAGATTATTTCTAAAGTGTTTGCCAATCGCCTTTGTATAGTTATGGGTAAGATTATCTCGAAATTTCATAATGCTTTTGTGAAGGGTAGACAAATTCTTATCCTTATCTCAATAGTACATGAATGTCTTGAAACAAGAAAAAGGGTAGAGCAATTTGGTATTTTAATTAAATTAGACATGGAAAAGGTTTTTGATCATGTCAATTGGGATTTCCTTTTTTATTTGCTTGGACTAATGGGTTTTGGTAAGAAATGATGTTCTTGGATAAGGCATTTTATTTTAACACCCAGATTTTCTATTTTGGTAAATGGATCTCTGGTTGGTTTCTTCAAGAACTCCCGTGGTTTAAAGCAAATGGACCCATTTATCAAAGAAAACTATGATTTTCTTTACTAAGATGTGGCAGTTCCCTAATAGGATATGGTTTCTAATATTCTCTTGTATTTAAATTAAGATTGTACATATGTAGATAAGATAACGTTAGAAGTTTGTTGAGATTCAAATTGTAACCCTAGAACGATTGTGTTGTTTTTGTTTAATGAGAAGTATATACCTTGGAGAGGAAATTCGGCCAAATTTGTCAAGGTATCAGAGCCATTAGAATTTTTTCTCGCGTATTTTTCTAAGTTTTACTTCTCGGTGGCTTTTTTTGGGTTATTCTCTATCGGCACCTTCAGAGCTCAAGTTGGACTTGTTGGATTATTGGCAGAGTGTCGAGGAACTCTCTTTTTTTTTTCCATTGGTTTGTGGCAGTGTGACCATTGGAATAATGGGTTTCGACGAAACTGTTGCGTTTCTTGGTTTTGGGTTTCACCTCGGCCCCCTCTGCTCCGTGCGACGCTATCTGTGGGACTGTCAACCTCGTCTGAGTTCTGTTTGTCCGATAGTTTTATGAGATTTCGGTTCAAGTTCTTGGCAACTCGTGGCCTGTGTTGCTGTTGGCCACTTCTATTTCTGCTTTCGAAATTTCTAGGCCAATTTTCAGTTTTCGTGAGTGATCTCTAGCTTTTGAGCTCGGACTTGACTTTTCATTGAACTCTCTCTTGGTGTTTTTCAATTATTCTGGGCAACACTATATTGTAATTAGTCGTGGGCCTTCGTTATTGTTTGTCGCGGGCTTCTATATTGTCGAGGGCCATTAATTCTTTTTGGGCTCTTGGATTTACATTAGATTTGTTCGGATTCTCTTCCTTTACTATGGATTCCACTGCTTTGTGTGTCAAGTTTACGGAAAGAAATTATTCTATTCGGGCATTTTACTTTCAGCTTCTTGTCAAGGGTAAAGAGTTCTGGAGTTACGTTGATGGCACTATTCCAGCTCTTGAGAGTGCAAAGAAATTGTCTATGTGAGAGAGTAAGGATGCCAAGATCATGTCTTGGATCTTCTGCTCCCTGGAGCCTCACATCATTCTTAATTTACATCATTCTTAATTTACGACCATACAAAACTTTCAAGGCTATGTGGGAGTATTTAAAGAGAATCTACGCTCATAGGTTTCAGCTAGAATTTAAGATGGCTAATTTTTTCTCAGGGTGCCTTATATGTAGAGGAATTCTATTCTGGGTTTTCCAATCTGTGGGCTCAATATACAGACAATGTGCAAAGTGTGCATAAAACCAGTATAAGGGATCAATCTCTTATGAAACTTCGTCCAAATTTTGAATCTGCTCATTCTTAGTTGATGAATCGAGATCCAATGCTTTGTCTTGATAATTGTTTGGGCGATTTGCTTTGGAAGGAGCAAAGGTTACTTATTCAGAGTAAAATGGAACATCAGCTTCCATCTCCTGCTCCGGTGGCGTCTACTGCACAAGGAAAATCCAAGGGCCAAAACTATAGCACTACACACTACTATAGTTGCAAGGACTTTGGACACATTGCCACTCACTATCCAAAGAAATTTTGCAACTATTACAAAAAATATGGCCATATTATTAAAGATTGCACAATCTGACCTCCTCGAAAACAAGAGCGTGCCTATTCCACCTCAGTTGCAATCTCAGGTGCATCCTTTTCTACAACTCATGATGCCATCACTCATACTTCAATACCTACCGATTCCAATTCCACTATTCTTACTCCAAATATGGTACAACAAATAATTATTTCTGCCTTTTTTGCTTTAGGCATCTCAAGTAAATCAAAGTCATCACTTAATTCTTGGCTCATAGATTCTAGTGCCTCAAATCATATGACTAATAATTCCAATTTATTACATAATCTTCAGTATTATGATGGTCATCTTAAAATACACACAGCAAATGATAGTTCACTACCAATTTCTACCATGGGTGATGTGTCTCCTATCATTCGCAATATTTTGGTTTCTCCTCACATTTCCTCCAGTTTTACATTTTGTTGGACAACTTGTTGACAATAATTGTAATGTCTCTTTTTCATCTTCCGGTTGTGTTGTGCAAGATCAAGTGTTCTAGCTATTTCCACTAAATCCAAGTTCAGTTTATGTTGAGTCTAGTCCTTTTATTTCTTGTAATATTGTCAAAATAAGTACTAAGGATTGGCATCGCCGTTTAGGGTATCACAATCTTAACGTACTCCAAACTTTGTTTAAATATGGTGCAATTGATAATAAAAATTTCGATTCGTTATAAATGAGTTCTTTTGATTGTAGCTCTTGCAAACTTGCCAAAAGTAAAGTGTTACCGTTTCCATAATATAGTTCTCATGCTTACCGAGTGTTTGACATAAATCATAGCGATATTTGGGGTATATCTCCTGTTATCTCACATGCTCACTATAAATACTTTGTTACTTTTATTAATGATTGTAGTAGATTCACTTGGATCTATTTTCTTCGTACTAAAAGTGAAGTATTTTCTGTTTTCAAGGCCTTTCTCACACTCATTCAGACACAATTTTCTTCCTATATCAAAGTCTTACGATCTAATTCTGGTGGTGAATGTATGTCTAATGAATTTCAAAATTTTCTTTAAGAAAACGATATTCTTTCTCAACGTTCTTGCCCCTCTACTCCCCAACAAAATGGGGTAGCTAAGTGTAAGAATCGGCATTTACTTGATATGGTTCGGGCTCTTCTTATTGACTCATTAGTTCCACCTTGTTTTTGGTGTGAGGCATTAGCTACCTCTATCCATTTAATTAATCAATTATCTACACCAGTTTTACATAATGTTTCTCCCTATTCCATACTGTTTGGTCACACGCCTAATTATTTTGATTTGCGTACTTGTGGTTGTGTATATTTCGTTCATCTTCCACTGCATGAAAAACATAAATTAACTACTCGATCTGTTAAGTGTGTTTTTCTTGGCTATAGTCCAACTCAAAAAGGATTTCTTTGTTACGATCCTAATGCTCAAAGAATTTGAATCTTCAAGAATGTTTTGTTTTTTGAGAAGTAGCAATTTTTTTTTCTCATGTCGATCCTATTTCACCTAGTTTTTGAGTTTTTCATGATGAGCCCAAGTCCTTCCCTATACCAGATCCTGATACATCTTCTGCTCCGGTGGCTCAATTTAAACCTAATCTTGTCTACACTTGACGTCAACGCACTCTTTTGGCTGACTCTTAAGACTATGACTTCTCAAGATTCTCCTCCTCTGACACCTGATCTGACATCCACCATTGCTCCTGCTGGTCCTATTTATCGAAAATCTACCCGTATCTCCCACCCACCAGATCGATGTGGTTTTTCTTCCCATACTTCTATGACTACTACATTATCTTCCATTACTATTCCCATATTCTTACAAGCAGGCTATGGAACATGAGTATTGGAAGCAAGCGAGGGAAACAGAACTTAATGCACTTGCGGACAATCAAACTTGGGATGTGGTACAATATCCTCCTTCGATCAAGCCAATTGGTAGTAAATGGGTATACTCTGTCAAGCTTCGTTCTGATGGTTCACTGGAATGATGCAAAACTAGATTGGTTGCTTTGGGGAATCGTCAATAGGATGGCATAGATTATGATGAAACATTTGCTCCTATTGTCAAGATGACTACTGTTCGCCTGTTACTTGCTCTTGCTGCTTCTAAATCTTGGAAATTACATCAGATGGATGTTAAAAGAATGCTTTCTTGCATGGTGATCTAAAGGAAGATATCTATATGCGACTCTCATCCGGTATGCCTATTTCATCCCCTACGACTGTCTGTAAATTGAAGAAGTCTTTATAAGGTCTTAAACAAACTCCTCAAACTTAGTTTGAAAATTTTCAAAGTACTTTGATAAGGTTTTTTTTTGAGTAAAATAAATACGATGCTTCTTTATTTTTGCACAAAGGCGATGGTGGAGTAGTATTTTTGCTAGTATATGTAGATGATATTATCATCTCCGATTTAGATGAACAACTGATTAAAAACTTTAGCAACATCTTCATAATATGTTTCACATGAAGGATCTTGGGGATCTTATCTACTTTCTATGGTTGGAAGTTAGGTCTTAGCTACATGGTTTATTTCTCAATCAACACAAATATATTCAAGATTTAATTCAATTAGGGAGATTGGAAGCTACTACTCCAGTTGATACTCCACAGGAGGTGAATGTTAAGTATAGGAAAGATAAGGGCGAATTTCTTCCAGATCCCACCTTATACCGTAAGTTGGTTGGCAGCCTGATTTATCTCACCATCACCTGCCCTAATATTTCTTATGTTGTCCACACTGTTAGTAAGTTCATGGATTCTGCCCGACATCTCCATCTTGTAGCTGTTCGTTGGATTATTCGTTATCTGTTTAGGACTCCTAATCATGGACTGTTTTTTCCTAAGGATTCTTCCCTTCACTTAACTATCTATATTGATGCAGATTGGGCTGGTTATTCGAACTCTCGACATTCTACTATTGGATGGTGTGTCTTCCTTGGAGACTCTCTTATCTCTTAGAAGTATAATAAACAAGATTGTATATCTAAGTCATCTACAGAGGTTGAGTATCGGGCAATGTTTGCTTCATGGTGATAATATAAGTGCTATTCAAATTGTGGTCAGTCCAATTTTTCATGAACATACAAAACACATCAAAGTTGATTGTCACTATATTCGAGATGCGTATGAGTCTAAAGCTATTATTCTCCCTCATGTGCTCACTGAACACCAAGCAACTGATATCTTCACCAAATATCTGACTTGACAACGACATCAATACTTAGTTAGCAAATTGTTGCTAGTTGAGTCACTAGCATCAATTTGAGGAATCAAAGGAAATGAGGATTTTCTTTACTAAGATGTGGCAGTTTCCTAATAGGATATGGTTTCCAATATTCTCTTGTATTTAAATTAAGCTTGAACATATGTAGATAAGATAATGTTAGAAGTTTAGATTCAAATTGTAACCCTAGAACAATTGTGTTGTTTTTGTTTAATGAGAAGTACATACCCGTATAGGAAATTCGGCCAAATTTGTTACTAAATTTGTTATTGTTATGGATGCCTTGAGTCGGATGATTGATGCAACTATAATTGATGGTTTCTTGTCATGTTTTAAGGTGGGAGATGATTCCAGGGACTGTATAAAGGTTTCCTATTTACTATTTATTGGTGATACTTTAATGTTAAGTGAATTTAATATGGACCACCTTAAAGCTTTAAGTGCCTTGTTGCTATGATTTGAAGTTGTTTCTGGGCTTAGAATCAATTTTGGCAAGTCTGAAATTGTTCCTATGGGTACAACTACTGATTCCCTTGATCTTGCAAACATTTTGGGTTGTAAGGTTTCTTCTCTACCCATTAAATATCTCAAGCTACCTCTGGGTGCCCCTCATAAATCAATGTCTATTTGGGATGGGGTCATTAAGAAGATTGAAAGAAAGTTAGTTGCATGGAAAAATATTTATTTATCAAAAGGAGAAAGAGTGACTTTGATTAAAAGCACTTTTTCTAAAATTCCCACTTATTTCCTTTCTCTTTTCACTTCCTATGGGAGTTGCTACAAGAATTGAGAAAATATATAGAAATTTCTTATATGATGGGAATGGAGAGAAAAAAAAATTCATTTGGTAAGTTAAAATAAAGTTTGTGCCCCAATATCTTGTGAGGGTTTGGGCATAAGAAACTAAAGACTTTTAATAAGTCTCTCCTTGGGAAATGGCCTTGGAGGTATATCTCTAAAAGAAATACTTTATGGAGATAAATTGTGGATGCCATATATGGTAGGATGTGAGGGAATCAATGTTCTAATGAAGTCAAATGGGCTTTTGGAGTGAGATTATGGAAATCCATTCGGTTAGGATGGGAAGATTTTGTCAAAAATACTAAATTCTATGTGGGGAAAGGGAACAACATTTATTTTTGACATGATGCATGGTGTGGGGATTCAACTCCCAAGTCTCTTTATCCTAATCTTTTTAGAGTTGCAAAAGTAAAAGGGGCAGGTATAATTGATTATTTTTAGATTTCTAATGATCAGTTGCTTTGGAATGTGGAATTCAATAAAGATTTACATGATTGGGAATTTAGTGAAGTAGCTGATTTTTATGCAAGATTATATGATTTGAAGATAGACCATAGAAAGGAAGATAGATTGTTGTGGCTGCATGAATCTAATACCAGATTTTCTGTAAGATCATATTACAATGTATTAAACTATCATGGAGATTTTGCATTTTTCTGAAAGTTCATTTGGAAATCTAAAGTTCCTAGCCAAGTTGCTTTCTTTTGTTGGTTGGTTTTCCTTAAGAAGATTTTGACTACTGATAACTTGAGAAAAAGAGGATTATTTGTTATTGACTGGTGCTATTTATGCAAGAAGGATGGCAAGTATGTTAATCACATTTTTTTTCATTGTGAGCTAGTGACAGCTTTGTGGAATGAAATATTTCATAAGGCTGGCATTGTTTGGGTACTGCCTCTGCGTGTGATGGATTTTTTGGGAAGTTGGAATGATTCCTTGGGTAGGGGTGGCAATGCAGATTCTTGGAGACCGTGAACAAACTTTGGGGAATTCAAGGTTTTTTTCTTCAATACTCTTTTTTTTTTTTGGGGTGCAACACCTTGTAAGTAATGGGGATTCTTGTAATGTTTTGCTTTAGTCTTGTCTTTCTTTAGCTTGTATCTAGGTATTTTCCCTTATATACTTCCTATGTACTTGGTTATGCCTTTTTACATGGAATAAAATTCTTATGACCTATAAATAAAAAGAATCAATATCAAACTCAAAAAGGTTTTGAATTCCATGGATTCTTAACATTGTGAAAAGTAATAAAAAATAAATAAAAGAAAGAAAGAAAATATAATCTTCAATCAGGCAGTTGCTAGTGGCATGGAAGCAACCGACATGAATCTAGAAAAATCTCTTTCTTCCATTAACGTTTGGTTCCATTTTTAGGCTTATTAGTTTACACAAAAAACCAAAAAGTCAGCCTTGCAAACATGCATTGATACCCCACCGAGATATCATTTACACGAGAGATGTTTTAGCAGTTGAAATAATTCTTAGCTGATAACTTTTATGGCCAAAAAGCAAATAGAAATATATTTTTGGTCATGTTTCAAATCTAGGGCGCCCTAGTTTGGTTACCGAACCCTCATCAACTCACTTCATCTCATTATTACAATTTTTTCAAATCCCCATACACTTTCCCAAATTCTCATACAAAATATAATAAACAATTCAACTTTTTAAAATCCCAACACACTCATAATATTAAAAACTAATATTCTAACAATATTTTATTCAATTTAACTCAACTCAACTCAGCTCAGCTCGACATCCAAATGCACCTTGTCTCCCCTTTTCTATTACACCGAGTAAGGGCTCTGATTTGAAAAGGGAAATGAAAGAAAGTACAAATATGAGTGATTATTAGACAAGGTTGAGAGATCCCTAAACCCCATCAACAAACCTAAACCTTACATTTCAATCAACTATTGAGAAAGAACGCAAGCGCACATCTTATTATCTCTGGTGAAAAGAAATAAGAGAGGCAGATACAACAAAGGAAGAAGAGAGAGATAGGGCTTACCAGAAGAGAGAGATAGGCCGTGCGGTGGGACTCTCAGAGAGATGCGATCGCTGGTGGGATTTTGAGAGATAGGCCGTGCGCGGGGAAGGGGGAGGGGAAGCCGAGTAGCCATCCTAGCGTTAGAAATTAAGGGTGTAAAAATAAGTCGTTCGATCCGATTTTCGACTGATTGGGTCTGGAATCAATTCTTTCATTTTAAAATTCAGTCAAATTTAATTTGAAATCGATTTTATGTTGTTCAATACCGAATCGGCTCACATATTATATATATTTTATTAATTTTTTAATATTACATATAATATATTTTATAATTTTTATATACAATATATAATTATGTATGAAGTAATATATTATAATTTATAACATAATATTATAATTTTAAATATAAATATATTTTTTTCTTTTAAAGAAAAGTAGATGCATTTCATTAAAGTAAGGCACAAAAGACCTTAATAGTATTTATAAGACATAGCATCAATAAAAATAAAAAAAATCTTCACAACCTCCTATTATTTACACAACCTCCACACACCACACTTTTTTTATTTATTAAGTATTTGATATATGTATAATAAATAAAAAAAATTAATTTAATTTAAAAAGAACAAATTCAAAATAAAAATATTAAAAAATTAAAAAAATTAAAAGAAAATTAAAAAATGGCAGTGTGTAGAGGTTGGGGAGGTTGTGTAGAACTTTCCATAAAAATAACATTATCAATAAACGCAGTGATAGAATGCCACCACAATTGCATTTAAGAAATTGACAATGCATGTCTAGCTAAATGACGAGCAACGTCATTAGCTAGTCATGATAAAATGATCCATCAATCGTCGAATCTCAGCTATCATTGTGCACACGCATTGTGGAATGAGGTTTTGATGAACTTGAAATGTTCCCTACGAGATTAAGACAATTTGTTTCAACAATTAAATTCTAGATGTGAGTAGAAAGATAGACTTGCAGTCCCTTTATGATGGCCATAGTTTCCACATTTTCAGGTTCCAAAATCCCATCTCAACTCGACAAGATACCATTATCACTTCACCATGTGAATTGCATAGGATAGCCCCTACTCCAGTCTTGTTACAGTAAAAAAAAATAGCACCACCACCAACATTAAAATTTAACCAATCTGTTGGAGGGGGATGTCATTTATAATCCAACTTTTTAACTGTAAGTTGTGGTTTAGTAACACAGATCTTCTTTTGAGCAAGTGCATAAGATAGGACTTGTTGGGGAGGTAACTGAACTTTATTATGAATCATATGGTTCCTTTGATGCCAGAACCCCCAAGCAATTAGGATGAACTCAGTGAGCCCCTTAATAGAAGTAGACTTGTAAATCTCCTTTGATGTTAACATAAAGGATATGAAGGTTGTGACATCTTGTAATACAGCAAATATACTAATCGAAACTTGGTGAATGAAGGGACAAAAGAATAATGCATGAGCAAGATCCTCAGTAGTGTAAATACATAAGCAACAATAGGCATCTATTTGAACATTTTTCCTGAGAAGATTACTCTTCGTAGGAAGTATTTCTTTGCATGCTCTCCATGCAAAGATCCTGGTTTTATGAGTATAGGCAACTTCCACATAATCTTCCAAAATCTGCCATCCAACATACTACAATGCAACCAATGCCCAAGCTAACCAGAACTAGAGGAGGACTTTCCAAGAATAGGACCTGATAAGCTTTTAAAAATTTTATATGCACTTCGTACATTGTTTATGTCATTCCTCTCATGTTCCCAAATCCATTTGTCATGCTCATTGGTAAAATTGGGGTGAATTTTTAGTATAGCCTCACTTACTCTTGGATTGAAGAGAGCCTTATTTTGTTGATATTCCACCACTTAGAATCAGCATTAATAAGAGAAGATACTGTGTCATCCAAAGCATCAATGGTTCCACTAGTCTGGTTGCCATTAAATGATAGTTCCTTACTTAGATCCATAAAACCAGAAATTCATGAATCTTTTAAAATATGTATATCAGTGCCATTTCCAACACTTCATCGTCCTCCTCTAATCATCATATTTTTTGCTTCCCATAGTCCTCTCCAAGCAAAGGAGGGAGAACCATCAAGTTGAGCATCAAATAGATGAGCATGCGGAAAGTACCTAGCTTTGTAGATCTTGTAAAATAAACCTTCTGTGTTCTGGAAAAGTCGCTAGCTCTGCTTTGCTAACATAGTCAAGTTGAATGTAGATAGATCCTTGAAGCCGAGACCTCCCCTTACTTTCATCTAGCTTGTCCCCACCAATAATAGGTTATCATACTTCCAATACCAAAACATAGCTTTTGTGGAAGTTTGAAACAACTCATAGCATGGATATGATTGCTAATACCACTGCTTTGAGTAATATTTCTCTCCCCTCTTGAGAGAACATATTGCCATTCCATCCTTGTAATTTGATCCATATTTATGCCTAATATCAGCAAAAGCACTCATCTACCAAACAAATGAGGTAAACTGAGATATCTATCATAGTGTTCAAGTTGAGCATTTCCCCGTAGTCCCACAATGGATCTCTTAGTCATCTCATCAATGTTGTGACTGAAAATCATACATGTCTTGTTCTAGTCGATAAGCTGACCAGAAGCATCTTCATCAACAAATCAAGCAACCTATGATTTGAGTCAATTGTTGCTTTACAAAAAAAAAAAAAAAAATATCATCAACAAATAGAAGGTAATTAACTTTAGGGGCCAATCGACATAGTTGAACTCTTGATAGCCAAGTTGAAGCAACGACTTTCTTCAATAAACCACATAATCCTTTAGTACACAATAAAAAGAGGTAAAGAGAGATTGGATCTCCTTGTCTCAAATCTCTTGAAGGAATTATATGTCCAGTAGGGAAACCGTTGATAAGGACTGAAGAAGTGGCACTTGAGACACATTGCATGACAAGAGAGACAAACTTTTCAGAAAGCCCAATTTAAGCATAACAGCTTTAAGAAAGGACATTACACTTTATCATAGACTTTACTCATGTCTAATTTGATGGACATGATTCTTACCCCATTTTCCTTTTTAAACAATGGAGAATTTCTTGAGCTACAAGGACATTATCTGTAATCAACCTTCCTATAATGAAAACTGACTGAGTGGTTGAAATAATCTCGGGTAAAGCAGCTTAAACCTATTAGTGATGACTTTAGAAATTAGCTTATATAGCACATTACATAAGCTAATTGGTCTATAGTCACTGACCCTAACAGACTTCTTGATCTTTGGAACCATACATATGAAAGTATGGTTGACTGCACCTTAAAAACTACCATGGTTCAAAGCTTTAAGGACTACAGAAGAGACACCTATACCAATCTGTGACTAGTATTGCTAATAAAACAGTGGAGGGAGTCCATCAGAGCCAGGTGCTTTAGATGGATGCATATCATTTAAGGCTCGAGTCACCTCAACCATTGTATAAGGTTTACGCATATTGATATTCATAGAATCAGTAATTTTTCTATCAATGAAATCCAGCACAAGTTGCATATATCTTGGGCCTGCATAGGAAAAGAGAGTAGAAAAATGGTTAATGATAAGATTGGCACAAAGTTGTCCTTCTTGCCATGTATCATTGTTGTCAAGTAATTTAGAAATCCAATTCTTCTTAAGTCTTTGTGTGGCCTTAGAATGAAAAATTTTAGTATTCTGATCTGATCCCCTTTAGATAACCACAAAGCTCTAGACCTTTGCTCCAAAAGACTTGCTCTCTGCCCAGCCATGTATTGACATCATCATCAACCATTTGAAGCTCCTCATCACTGATTTCAGTAGGATCCTTCTCTTGGACTAATTGTAGTTTCTTCCTGGCTGCCTTCAATTTTACTGATACTATCGCAAACTGGCATTTATCCCACTGTTGTAGTTTTGATGAGCACTAAGATATAGTAGACAACACATCCTCCAGAATAGCATGATTACCAAGCCCCTTCCAATTGTCATTGACAATTTGAGAGCAAGCCTCCTCCTCTAGCCACATAGTTTCAAATCTGAAAGGTTTTGATCTTCTTTGTTGCTATTGAGAACCCATAATATCAATCCAAATGGGTAAGTAATCTAAATATGAGCATGATTTATGGGTGACAATAGCATTACCTAACATGTTACACTAAGGAATACTCCTTAGAAATATGTCAAATTTGTCAAGTCTTTCAAAAATGATAGCAAAATTATCCCTTCTATTACACCATGTATAACTTGAGCCATTATAACCAAGGTCCTTCAAATTACGATCATTTAGGAAATCACAGAAATCCATCATTAGATGAGCAGGTCTATCTCTCCCACCCCACTTCTCATCCATGGTGAGAATTTTATTAAAATCACCAAATAACAATCATAAATCTAGATATCCTCTATGTAGTCCCCTAAGAAGATTCCAAGTACTTATTCTTTGAGGGGTTTCGAGGTGGTCATAGACTCCAGTAAAAAGACCACTACCTAGACTCAATTTCCACTGGAGCATCAATGTGTAATGATGAATAACTTATCACCTTAAGCTTAATATCATTATTTCAAAGCATTGCCAAACTACCACTACAACCATTGACATTCACAGTAAGACAATTTACAAACTTAAGTTTGACTCTACACATTTCCATTTTAGAGGCTGTTAGTTTTGTTTATTAAAGAAATAAAAGAGTGAGAACTTCTCTCCTGACCAAGTCAGCGAGAGTTTGAATACCACGAAAGTTTCTAAGTCCTCGGGTATTTCAACTAAGCAATTTCATGGTGCTCGGTGGGACTAAACAGGTGGGACTAAACATCAGTATTTAAGAGAAGTCCACATTAAGTTATCTAAAAATAATAAATTTTGACCCAATTGAATAGTAATGCTAAAAAAGATTCAAAGTTGGAGACTCTAAGTAATGGTCAAATTCTTATTTTATTAGTTTTTTTTCTCTCTTTTTTTCTTCATCACATAAAATATGATTAGTAATTAATTTTCTTAACTCATAATTTAAGTAAAATATGGTTATTATTAGTTTCTCTCTCTTGTCAAACTTTTATTAATAATGTAATTTAAATAGAATGTAATTACTAATTAATTTTCTTAACTCATAATTTAAGTAAAATGTGATTATTAATTAACATATAATAGGTAGAATGGTAAAATATAATAAAATAAAATAAATTAATAATTACAAATAAAAAATATTTTTTTAATTGTTAATTACTCGTTACTATATATTTTTATAAATGAATAATTTAATATAGAAATTTGATGTGAATAATCAAAGTCAAATTATTGTTATGTTATTTTATTGTTATATAATGAAAAAATAATTATTTCAATACGAAGATTTGTGTGAATGAAATGGATATAAGCCAAATTATTTTTTATAATAACTAGAAATGTCTTTTAATTTTAGATAATTTAATGAGAGTGCGCTAACAAAATGTCAGGCTACCAAACCAAAATTGTAGGCTCTAAAGCCCAGTTGGTTTTAAAAAATGAAATGAGATCAGATCGGATAAAAATTAAAAAAAGAATAAAATATTATTGTAATATATATTTTTTAATTCTTAATTTTATTTTAGAATTCGAAAAAGTTGTTTTGAAATTTAAAAAAGTTCAATTATTTATTTTATTTTATATAAAAAATTTTAAAAATATAATAACAAATTTAAGATAAAATAAAATAAAATAATTGATAAAAACAAACAATACATGCATGTTTGGAAATAAAGAACTTTCAAATACTCTTAAATACTTTATATTATTATTCATCATTTTATTATTATTATTTATTTATTTTTCTTATTTTTCTTATTTTATTATTATTTTTTCTTATTTTTTAAATATAATAATAAATTTAAGATAAAATAAAATAAAATAATTTGTAAAAACAAACAATACATACATATTTAAAAATAAAAAACTTTCAAACACTCATAAATACTTTATATTATTATTCATCATTTTATTATTATTATTTATTTATTTATTTATTATTATTCATCAACAATCTCAACATCAAAACTAAATAATCTCACAAGTCATAAATTTGCATTTCCCAACTACCACCACCAATGATACCATAAAGGCCATAAACCCTAATGCTACTCCCCCCCTTTCACCTACTAAACGAGACCACAATCTCTCAATCCTGCAAACTCCATGGCTATGAGCTTCACTTTAGCCACATCGTCATCGTCATCGTCATCGTCATCGTCATCGTCGTCAATCAATTCCCTATCATCCTCCATCTCCACTACAAAACCATCATCTTCTTCTTCGTATCTACGTTTTAGCACCCCAAATCTGCAGTATCCCCACTCTCGCCTCAAAGTCTTTGCTTGCGCGACTCACACCCCAAATGTCACCACCGAAAGGAACCCCCATCCCATTGTTCGAACACTTGGTCGCTACACAAAAGCCGCACTTTTCGTCTGTGCCACGGCCGCAATGATAGCAAAGCTCTCGGTGTTGCCTGCCAGAGCGGAATCTCCTACCGCACTTTCCCAGCAAACCTCGATTCTTGAAGAAGAGCAGGACCAATCTCAAGCCCAAGCCGAAGCCGAAGCTGCAGCCCAAGATGGAGACCTGTCCTCCCCATTGTCCGAGTTACTCGAATCGAATTCCGAAGCCGTCGAGACCTTGAAGTCACTATTACAAGAAAATCTCGAGAATGGAGAGGACGAGCTAGCTCTCAAGGTCCTCAGACGCCTGGTTGCTGCACAGCCCTCTGCAACCGAGTGGAAGTTCCTGCTGGGGAGGTTGTTAAACGAAATGGGCGACCCTGAGAATGCGCGCAGAGCGTTTGAAGAAATTCTAGCTCTTGACCCGTTGTCGTTTGAAGCATTGTTTGAGAATGCTTTGATTATGGACCGGTGTGGGGAAGGCGAGGCCGTGATTAAGCGGTTGGAAGACGCGTTGAATATTGCGTTGGAGGAGAACAAGGCGAAGGAGGCACGGGACGTGCGGTTCATAATGGCACAGATACAGTTTTTGCAGAAGAATGTCGATGAGGCTTTGAGGACTTACCAGGATTTGGCGAAGGAGGATACCAAAGATTTTAGGCCCTATTTTTGTATGGGGATGATTTATAGCTTGCAGGACATGAATACTGAGGCGAGAGATCAGTTTGCCAAGTACCGGGAGCTTTCTCCAAAGAAGTATGAGGTAGAGGGGTACTTGAGAACCCCATTGTCGAGGATGAAGCTATTTGGTTCGAATGAGAATTAATTGTGGGTTGTTTAGCACTGGGAATATGCAGCAATAATATGGCATTCGGGCAATCCTATGCCTATGTTTAATTTTGATGGCACGTTTTGATTTGGTCCGTTGCTAGTGATGGGAATCATCGTTGGGATATCTACTTCACTCTTTGACTTGTTTTGTTGCAAGTGATGTGGATTATCGTGGTTATTAGTTTTCTTGAGGATCCTGTGAAGGTTTTCTTGATACCGATACTAAATAATCTTTTTCACCCGAACTTAGTTCTTCCCTGTTTTTCGGGTGCTTTGTCATTGCTGTGCTATGTGATATTAGGCAATTTTCCTAGTTAATAGATTAAACTCCTGTTATGTTTAGAATAGGTGGCATGGATGATCTAAGGCTACCGCAATGAAGAAACACGATGCCTGAGCACTTGGAAGTGCAAGAGTTATGTCAATTATATCTGAAGGTGACGTTGGAGGAATAGGCCAAGACAAAGGTCTTGATTTCCATGTGCAATCACAGTTTGCTAAAACTCAGATCTTTGAATGCTTCTTTTGGATAAATATAGGTTCAAATGTTGATTTTTGGCCAATTCAAGCTTAACGAGCAGATTAGTGTTATGGTTGTTAGTAGTTGATTGTCAGTGAAGCAAATGATGTTGCTGTGTGATGTTAGTAATTGTTCTTATTGGGTTGCTGGTACTGTGAGTAAAGTTGTCTTGTAGTGAACTTGGGAGTCTTTACGATTAACTATTTTTTCTCCTTTAATTGTTTACAATCAAGATAGGTAGATCATAGGAGAAAGCCACTGCTTTCCGTTCAGCTATGGATGAACTACTGTATCTTGTTGTTTGAAGTGGAAGTCAGGGCAAGCAAGGTGGTTGGGCAAAACATAAGAGATGTAAAACAATGGACGATCTCGGTTTTGATTAGTTACCAGTAGTTTTTTTTTTCTCTCCAATCCCCCGAGGGGCACTTCTTAGTTCTTTGAATAGGGAAGTAGTCAAGTAGGAAAGTTCTCATCACAAATTAGGGAAGTTCTGATCAAACGACATCAAATTAATCCGTGGCACCAAAGATTGCAAAAGTCTTATCTTCTACAATACTGGAGGGTCACGAAGCCATGCCAATGGAAGATCGGGGGCTTCTTGCAGTGTGGTACCCAGCTCGACAAGGCACAAATTGAGCAGATATCTAGGGAGATGCAAGGTGGGTAAGTAATTTAGATCGCTGCTTAAGTATCAAGGACATGGTGATCTTTGGGGCATTACAAAGTCGTAAGTAATTTAGATGGCTCCCTAAGTATCAAGGACAACTTGAAATGTTGCTTAGTCGTGTGGAAGTATGTTGCTCGTTCAGCATGTTGATTGTGTTGTAATGGGCCGACGCAAAGGCGCACTCAGACAAGGGTTCAAGCTGCCTGCAGGGCATCTTCACTCTCGGCTGTAAGTCGGACTAGCTTGGCTTTACAAAGCAAAGCAACAGCCTTCACGACAATTCTCTATATTAGACCTAGAATAGGATTAGACAAAAAGCTTCTAGTATCGTAGAACAGAAAGCATCATTCATTTGCCTTTTAAGTAAAGGCTGCCCCCAGGGAGGAGGAATTATTATGGGCAGATCAGTTTTCTGGTTGCTTGTTGAGCATTGATTTTTCAGTAGTTTTTACTTGTTAGGTTAGTAATGGAGGTCAACAATGCTCCGGGATAAATTGTTGAGCCTCAATAGAGTCTTGTTAAAAGCATTTGTTGAGGCTCATCTATATTAATTGAATGTGATGATTCTTAGGAGTTAAGCGTAGGGGCAGTGTCAATTGATGCTGATCGATATTAGTTTGGAGAAGGTGGTCGCATGTCTTTAATAAATTGTAAAACGATATACTTCTGTAAGTTATTTTATAAAATTTTCTTTAATTTAAAATACGGTTGAGTAAAAGGTTGTGAGAATGGTCGTATGGGTATCATTTTCCTTGATTAAACAACTAATTCTGTTCAATGCCCCTAAGAAATACACCAATAATGAAACATCTTTACTCCTAAACAATTTTGTCAATTATTTTCAATAACTTTTGAAACGTACTCCCACACAATTCTCTCACTAGTACCGTATTATTATTTTGAGTATTATTGCACGAGTGATGATATATATGCATTTCAATATACAGAGTATGAAGTTGTGGCTTCCAATGAAATATCACCACAACAATACATGTAGTGCATGAATAAAACCAAGTCTAAAACTTGTATTAAATAATTAGTCCAATTCCATAATTAGCCGCCCTTGATGTGTTGGAATAATTTTTTGTTCGGATTATTGAATTTCTTTAAGAATGTTGGAAGAAACATTATTATATATCATAATTGGAGAACTATTCATGGTCAAGTAACTGTAAGACCATAATATCTTGAAACCGAAAACACCCATTATCATAAATGGGAGAATTGATGGGTTTTCTCCAAATTAGAATGTTCAAAAGGGTAAGAAATTAAATGAATGATAATAAATAGATAATCAGGGGTCATTTGGCTATGAGAGAAGTAATCAAATGCTTGCAATTAAAAGAAATAATTCTTTCAAGGCAAAGTTAATGGTGATAGAAAAATAATAATGTTTCATATAATTGTAGAATGCGTAAACATAATGCAAACATTTTGAAAGAGTGAAATCTACTATTAAAAAATTATATATTTTTTTTACGTAGGATCCTTATGTTGCCCAGATGACTAATACAAGAGGGGGGATGAATTTGGTTATATTATAAAAATCAACACTTATAAATCAAATACACAATATAAAATATAAACAGAATATAAAGCAGCAAGAAATGTAAAGAGTAGGGTAAGAAGAAGCAAACTCAGTATTTTTACGAGGTTCAGCCCCACTGCCTACGTTATCGCCTCAAACTACCCCTTGAAGATCTCAAATTCACTATTCAATCTCCTTCAGGTGGAGATAGAAACCTATTACACTTTTGAACAACACCGCTACAAAAAATTCATGTAGAACACCCTCTATACTTGCAATCACCTCACACTTGGTGATTCAACTATTTCATGTGTAGAACACCTTCTACACACACAAGAGTTATACGCACCCTCTTACAAATACAAGAGCTGATAGTGAATAGATTATAAGAGTACACTCCTCAATGAGTGAAATAAGAACAATACAGCACAACCTATATCTCTCTCAAAATGAACAAGGATTAAGGCACAAAACTTAGAGAAAAGAGAATGAGGGCTTTGAGAAAATGATGCAAAACTTAGCAATTGATGTGTAAGCTCTTGTTGTGATTTTTACAAAATTCAAGTGAGCTATTTATAGGCAAATGAGTCTTCATATTCAAATTTGAAAAGGTTCACATATCGAATAAGAGCACTATTCACTTTTCAAAATATTCAAATAAAAACATCTCATTTTTATATTTGTCAAAGACAACTCCATTCATTTTTCAAAGAAATCAAACCTAATTTTTTACTTTTCATACATGACAAAATGAGCATGATTTATTTTTCAAACCAAATCATCTTCCTTTTGCATGTCAAAAAAATACACAACTACCTTTCAAGATTTTTAAACAAATCATCTATCTTTTGCATTTGTCAAAAAAATATACAATCACTCTTCAAGATTTTTAAACAAAATCATTTATATTTTGTATTTGTTAAAAAAATACACAACCACCCTTCAAGATTTTCAAACAATACATGCACATGTTAAAGATGACAATCAATCATCTTACAAATTCAAATATTTATGTATATGTGAAAAAATAATAATAATTTTCGAAATTAAATATTTTAATAAAGTTATGCAAATGTAAAAAATGCAATTTGATACTTTATGAAAAAATATTAATTTTGAGTCTTAATCCAATTTCAAATTTTAAGAAATTGACAAAATTACTCTTGAGCTTCATTTGTAGACTTGTTATTCTTTTTACTCATGCTTGATTTTTTGATGTGCTTAGCTCTCTTCATGCGTAGACAACTTGAGTTTGAGTTTTGAATTTATTTGTTATCATCAAAATCTATACGTAGATACGAGACTTGAAACCTTGGGTTCTACAATCTGTCCTTTTTTGATGATGACAAATATTTAGTAGAAATCTGCGACCTGCAGTTAATACTTAAGCTCCCCCTGAAAATATGCGTTAGTTTTTTAAATAAAATATATACATGATTCTAGTATATATAACATGGTAGTATAATACTAGTATAAGACTTTTCCCCCTTTTAGCATCATTAAAAAGAAACCAAAATTGGTTTCAGTAAAATTTCTTCCTCCATCCGTGTTCGACAAAAGCTGTAAAGGTTGAGGCCTAACTTTATCATCTCGGTGCAGAGATCCGCTTGATGTTGTTGACAAATAAAATATTATCGATATTTGGTGCGGAAGGAGATTTCTTCCCGCGTTCGTGTCCGACAAAACTTGCAAAGTCAGGAGACCTAGCTCTGGTAATTTGGTACGGAAAGAGATTTTGTAGAGAGTTAAAAAATTAGAGTCACCCGTGTCCGACAAAACCTGCAAAGGCTGGAGGCCTAGCTCTAGCAATTCGGTGCGGTAGTAGATTCAAATCCGCTTGAAGTTATTGACAGGCAAGATATTGCAGAGATTTGAAGTTGTGATAGTTTATCTTGTTTTTATTCCCGTCTCTATAAGAGCAATCCTTAACTTTATCTATTTCGCATCAAATGTTCTTCTCATCTTTGCAATTCATCTGCATTTTTATTCTACAATTTTGTAATGGCTCGTCAATTTCCCTTCAGTACTTCTCGTGATCAACTTATTTCTACTTCTATCGTAGGTGCCATGAAGTAACAAGAAACTGATTTAACTAATAAATCAGATCATGATGCCATTTATGAGCTTGTGGGTTTCGGGACTCGATACTCATCATCCATTGTTGTTTTTTCCGCTTAGTTGCAGTCCAAAACTCGCGAAATTGAGAAGTTTAGCGAAACGGTCTCTGTACTTTAATGACTTGTTTATGAGTCAAACAAAAAAATAGTAGAGTTAAAGCAACAGAATAAGAATTTAAAATCCTTACTTGCCTCTTCATTTCGATTGCCTAATCCTTTAGACAAGGATGGTATGATGATTTATAAGGAGCAAATACATTTGAATGATGAGGTTAAACGTCTCAAGTTTCTGTAGGTCATTTGAGATAATGGAATAAAAGTATCTAGTAGATATTCATGACATGCATCATTCTTATTTCTCTTCTAATCATGCATAGTCTATCTTCTTGTAGGGGTTTTGTGAAAATGTCTGCCAATTGATCGTGTATGCTTGTGAATTCTAGTACAATATCACCTTTCTACACATGATCTCTAAGAAAATGATATCTAATTTTAATATGTTTGGTCCTAAAATGTTGTATTGAATTCTTTGAAAGATTTATAGCACTAGTATTATCACATTTAATAGGAATATAATTGTACATAAGTTTAAAATTCTCAAGTTGTTGCTTTATATAAAGAACTTGAGCACAATAACTACCTGCAGCAACATACTCTGCCTCAACAGTAGATAATGCAACAGAATTTTAGTTTTTACTAACCATGAAACAAGTGCAGACCTAAAAAATGACATGTTCCACTAATACTTTTTCGATCAATTTTGCAACCAGCATAATCCGCATCTGAATAACTAATAAGATCGAAAGAAGTGTGTTTAGGATACCATAAACCGAGGTCAATGGTACTGGCAAGATATCTAAAATCCGCCTGACTGCAATCAAATGAGATTATGTTGGAAATGATTGAAAACGTGCACATAAACATATACTGAACATAATATCAGGTCTACTTGCTGTCAAATATAATAAACTACCAATCATACCTCGATATACCTTTGAGTCAACTGGCTTACCGCTTTCATCTTTATCAAATTTAGTGGTTGGACTCATTTGTGTTACAATTACTTTCGCACATTTCATCTCAAACTTTTTGAGTAACTCTTTGATATATTTTGACTGATTAATAAATGCTCAACTTTTTGCTTGCTTGATTTGCAATCCGAAAAAGAAATTAAGTTCTTTCATCATGCTCATTTCAAATTCTTCCTGCATACTCTTAGCAAAATCTTGGCACATATTTTCATTAGTAGCACCAAATATTATATCATCCATATAAATTTGAACTAGAAAAATATCATCCTGTTCATATTTGATGGAAAGAGTTGTATCGATCTTTCCTCTTGAAAAACATTTTTCAATCAAAAAACCACTAAACCTCTCATACCAAGCTCTAAGAGCTAGTTTGAGTCCATATAATACTTTTGCGAGCTTAAAAACATGATTAGGAGAAATATGATTTTCAAAATCTGGAGGTTGCTCAACATATACCTCTTCATTTATAAAACCATTTAAGAAAGTACTTTTAACATCCATTTGAAAAAGTTTGAAATTTTTATAACATGCATATGCAAGTAACATTTGAATAGCTTCTAATCTTGCGACAGGTGCATACGTTTCATCATAATCGATTCCTTCCTCTTGATTGAATCTTGGACTACAAGTCGAGTCTTGTTTCTAGTGATGATTCCAGACTCATCTTTCTTATTTCTGAAAATCCATTTTGTTCTAATAACAGCATGATTTTTAGGTCTACGAACAAGTGTCCAAACATCATTTCTTTCAAATTGATTTAGCTCTTCTTGCATAGCTAGAATCCATGATTCATCAATAAGTGCTTCATCAATATTTTTTGGTTCAATTTGAGATAGAAAAGCAGTATGATTACAAATATTTCTAAGAGATGATCGAGTACTTACACCTCGTAAAGATTCTCCTAGAATTTGTTCCACTAGATGATCTTTCACATGTTTCTACTGTTTGGTTGTATCTTGTACTAAATCTTGATGATCTTTCCTTATGTCTCCATGTTGGATTTCTTCCATTGTATTCTCTTCATTGAGATTGAGACTATTTGTGCTATTTGTACCTTTTATTTTTTCATTAATAGTTTTCTTGGAGAGTAGAAGGTTAGATTCATTAAATACTACATGCATAGATTCTTGTACAGTCAAAACCCTTTTATTGAATACTCTATAAGTTTTACTATTTGTAGAATACCCAAGAAAGATACCTTTATCAGATTTTGCATCAAACTTTCCTAAATTATCCCTATCACTAAGAATAAAACATTTGTATCCAAATACATGAAAGTAACTAATGTTGGGCTTCTTCTCATTCCAAATCTCATAAGGGGTTTTATCTAATTTAGACCTTAACATAATTCTATTTATAACATAACATGCAGTACTTACCGCTTCGGCCAAAAAATAACTAGGTAAACTATTTTCATTAAGGATTGTTCTTGCCATTTCTTGAAGAGATCTATTCTTCTTCTCTACTAACACATTCTGTTGAGGAGTTCAAGGAGCAGAGAAATTATGCAGAAAATCATTTTCATCACAAAAAGACTCAATATCTTTATTGACAAACTCTTTTCCCCTGTCACTTCGGATGTTTGAAATAGTATAGCCGTTTTCATTTTAAATTCTCTTGCATAGCTTGGTAAATGCATTATGTACCTCATCTTTATGAGCGAGAAAAATGACCTAAGTATATCGAGAGAAATCATCAACAATAACAAATGCATAATATTTTCCTCCCAGACTCGCAACTCAGTTTGGTTCAAAAAGGTCCATGTGTATTAGTTGCAAAGGTCTAGTAGTGGAAATATGTTTCTTGATTTTGAAAGAAGTTTTTGTTTATTTATCAAACTGGCATGCATCACAGATTTTGTCTTTAAAAAAGTTTGATTTTGGCAAACTTCTCACAAGATCATTTTTTGAAAGTTTGGAAATAAGTTCCATGTTTGCATGACCTAACCTTCTATGCCATAACCAACTATTTTCATGTTGAGCTGATAAACAAATAGTATCTTGTGAGGCAATTTCTTCAAATTCAATTGTATAAACATTATTATTTTTAAGAGCAATAAAACAAACATTGCAATCATGATTATTCAAAATAATGCACTTATCCTTTTTGAAGGTAACTGTAAATCTTTTATCACATAATTGACTTATACTTAAAAGATTATGTTTTAGACCTTCAATAAGTAAAATATCTTCAATTATGAGAGAAGACTTATTACCAACTTTACCTATTTCCACGATCTTCCCTTTGGAATTGTCTCCAAATATCACGTGTCCTTTTTCTTTAAGAGTGAGATCAATGAATTTAGTTTTATTCTTTTCATGTGTCTTGAGCATCCGCTATCTAAAAACTATCTTGTTTTACTTACGGAAGATTTCTTACATACCTACAAAAACAACTAAAATAATTTTTCTTGGTACCCATGTTCTTTGGGTCCTTTATTTATTAGTACTAGAAAAAATAAGATTCTTTGGTACCCATATGGCCCTAATAGTCATTGTATGTTTTCTTCTAATAGGACAAGCATGATAGTTACGACCATTTCTATTGTAAAAATTACAAATAATATGTAACATACATGAAGAACTTGAGTGATTATAATAATGTCTTTCTTTGACAAATATATTTTTAGGAAAAGAATTTTGAAAATCTGGTTTTGATTTAATAGGTTTATCAAAGAAATTTTTATAGGATTTGAGTTTTTCTTTTGGCATGTATCACAAGCCTACCTTATTAAAAACAAATATTTGATTTCCAAAAAGTTTTTCGAAATTTCTTTTTCTATTTGTGAAATTTTCAACAATCTTTTCTAAATCAACTACTTTCTTTTTCAGTTCATCATTTTCATTTTCTGAAACTATATTTTTTTTTATTAAAACTTTAATTTCATTTATTAAAGAAGAATTTTTCTTTTTCAAAGCAGTATACTTAATATCCAATTTTTCAAATTCCTCATATACCTCTTCCAAAGCATTTTGCAATTCTTCATAAGAGGAATTTTCAAGATTTGTTACCTCAAGATCATCTTTAGTCATAAGACAAAGATTTGCAGATTTTTCATTACTTGCGTCGTTGTCTAAACTACTTGAATCGTCATCTCATGTAACTTTCATTGCTTTCTTGCCTTTGTATCGATCTTTTTTTAGCAGGGGACAATCTACCTTGATATGTCCTGGCTTTTTACATTTATAACAAATTAATGAATCATTTTTACCTGTATCTTTGTTGGAATATTTTTTGAAAGGTTTCCTTGGAGGAGTTTTATTTTTCAAGAATCTCTTAAATATTCTTGTGATCATTACAATCTCTTTGTCATCGCTTTCTTCATCTTCATCGCTTTTACTTTCATGAGGAACGGCTTTGAGTGCCAAGCTCTTCTTTTACTTTCCTTCTTCTTCTCCTCTTTTCAATGTATACTCATGAGTAATAAGTGACCCAATGAGTTCATTTATTTCGAGTTTTTTAAGATCTCTAGTTTCAAGAATTGCCGTTACTTTTGATTCCCAACGTTTTGATAAGGAGTTGAGAATTTTCCTTACTATCTCCAAGTTGGAATAAACTTTACCAAACGATGTCAAACTATTTATAATATTTGTAAAACGAGTATACATAGAAAAGATAGATTCATCATCATTGATTTTGAACATTTCATATTCATGCGTAAGAATATAAATTTTTGATTCTTTGACTTGTGAAGTTCTTTCATAGGTTACTTCCAAGTTGTCCCAAATTTTTTTTGCTATCCTGCAAGTTATTATTTTGTTAAATTCATTACCATTGAGAGCATTATATAGAAAATTCATAGCCATTACATTCATAGTATAAAGTCTATCGTTTTCGCGATCAAACTCTTCCTCTTCCTTTTTGACCTTTACTCCATCAACAGTTTTTGTTGGAATATAAGGCCTATTTACAATACATTTCCAAAATTCTCGACCTTGAGACTGAAGAAATATTCTCATTTTAGCTTTCCAAAAAGTATAATTATTTTCATAAAATAGCGGAGGTCGACTACTGGATTGGCCTTCAACAAAAGTAGCTGCAATGTTAGCCATTTGATCTTAACTCAACAGATAGTTAATCTTATAACAGAGCCCTTACTCTGATACCAATTGTTGTCCAATGACTAACACAAGAGGGAGGGTGAATTGAGTTATATTATAAAAATTAATACTTATAAATCAAATACACAATATAAAATATAAACAGAATATAAAGCAACAAAAAATGTAAAGAGTAAGGTAAGAAGAAGCAAACTCAGTATTTTTACGAGATTCAGCCCCATTGCCTATGTCATCGCCTCAAGCTACCCCTTGAGGATCCCAAATTCACTATTCGATCTCCTTTAGGTGGAGATAGAAACCTATTACACCTTTGAGCAATACCGTTACAAAGAATTCGTGTAGAACACCCTCTACACTTGCAATCACCTCACACTTGGTGATTCAACTATTCCCTATGTAGAATACCTTCTACACACACAAGGGTTATATGCACCCTCTTACAAATACAAGAGCTGATAGTGGGTAGATTATCAGAGTACACTCCTCAATGAGTGAAATAACAATACAGTACAACCTATATCTCTCTCAAAATGAATAAGGATTAAGGCACAAAACTTAGAGAAGAGAGAATGAGGATTTTGAAAAAATGATGCAAAACTTAGCAATTGATGTGTAAGCTCTTGTTGTGATTTTTGCAAAACTCAAGTGAGCTATTTATAGGCAAATGAGTCTTTATATTCAAAATTGAAAATGTTCACATGTCAAATAAGAGCACTATTCACTTTTCAAAAGATTCAAATAAAAACATCTCCTTTTTATATTTGTCAAAGACAACTCTAATCATTTTTCAAAAAAATCAAACCTAATCTTTTACTTTTCGTACATGACAAAATGAGTATGATTTATTTTTCAAACCAAATCATCTTTTTTTTGTATATGTCAAAAAAATATACAATCATCTTTCAAGATTTTCAAACAAATTATCTATTTTTTGCATTTGTTAAAAAAATACACAACTACCATTTAAGATTTTCAAATAAAATCATCTATTTTTTGTATTTGTCAAAAAATACACAATCACCCTTCAAGATTTTCAAACAACACATGCACATGTTAAAGATGACAATCAATCATCTTACAAATTCAAATTTTTATGCATATGTAGAAAAATAATAATAATTTTTAAAATTAAATATTTTAATAAAGTTATGCAAATGTAAAAAATGCAATTTGATGCTTTATGAGAAAATATTAATTTTGAGCCTTAATCCAATTTCAAATTTTAAGAAATGATTACTCTTGAGCTTCATTTGTAGACTTATTCTTCTTTTTGCTCATACTTGATTTCTTGACGTGCTTAACTCTCTTCATGCGTAGACAACTTGAGTTTGAGTATTGAATTTATTTGTTATCATCAAAATCTCTACGTAAATACGTGACTTGAAACCTTAGGTTCTACACTTTATTTACTCATTTTTTTTAAAAATGATTGTATAATATTTGCATATTTCACGACTGCAAATATTATTTGATATTGCTCACTGAGAGAGTTCACTCTCTTCAGCTCAAAGTATATGAGCAAAACTTAAAACTTGAATAACAATGCTTAGCCAGGACAAATTCTCGTCTTCATTGATTTTCTTGTCTAATTTTCCATATTCGATATTGCTCACTTTGTTATTTATCAATTTTCATAGCACTTATACGAGAATTAATTTTTTTGAGAAAATTTGGGGATCGGTCCATCCGATCCCCTTGAAAAACGGATGCCGGCAGCTCCAGTGGTGGTGGGCGACACCGTCCATACCATCGTGACCGTCAGCCTCCAGCCACCCCACCCCTGCGATGGCGACCCTTAGCGACCTCTGGTGTGCCCCACGCAGCCTTAAACCCGTTTCGGACCTCGCCCACCACTGTCGACGCTGGCTCCGTCTGGGCTGAGGCCGAGCATCCTTTAAAATTATTTTCATTTTTTTATTTTTTTTATTGTGTTTTCTTTTTTTACCGTGTTTTTTAAATTTTATTTTTTATTGTATTTTTTAGAATTTTTTATTATGTCTTTATTATATTTTTATTGGAGGACTATTTTTAATGGGGATCGAATGATTCGAGAGTCTCCCATTTTTTCCAAATGAATGATGAAGACTTCTACACAACCTCACAATCTCTACACACCATTATTTTTTATTTTTTATTATTTATTTTTATTTTTTAATTTTTTAATATTTTTATTTTGAATTTTTTCTTTTTAAATTAATTTAATTTTTTTATTCATTATTTATATACAAAATATTTGATTAAAAATAAAATAAAATAAAATATAGTGTGTAAAAATTATATAAATAGTAGAAGTTGAATAGATTTTTTCGTGAATGGTATGGTCTCTCACAACCTTCACGTCAGCCAGCTTATTTTATTTTATTTTATTTTTAAAAAAAAACGAGAGAAATTAAAAACGGGAAACACAAAAAAGCACAGATTTGAATCCAAAGGAGCGAAAACGTGCTTGGGGAAAACTCACTGCGCATGACCACGAAGACCCACCCCGTCGCCGTCCGACGCCCGTCCGGCGTCTTCTGAGGGAGAGCCAAAATCCATTTCAGTGCCGCAGGACCTACAACGTTTTGGAGAAAACTCATTTGGAGAACCCATCATGCGGGACCTGCCGGTTGCCCAGTCCCATTCCGTCGCAGGCGTGCGTCCGTCCGGCGTCGTCTAAGCCCAACCGCTTGAGCCGTTGCCGTCTGAGCCCACTTGGGAGAAAACTCATCGCACGGGATCTGTCCAGACCCGTTTTCGTCGCAAGCACCCATTTCTTGGTTTGCTGTGATTCCTTCCTGTTTCCGTCGCAAGCACCCATATTTTTGTAACTTGTAAGAAAAGGTTCTTGCACAGATTTTATATGTTGGAATGAGTGTTTACTGGGGCAAAAATTTTGTGAAAGTTGAAAGATTTTACTAGTACTCGACAGAGTGAACGTACATGCATTTCTTTGACTTATTTGTTACTGGAAGCAAGTGTGCTAGGCTGCTAGCGTACTTGAAAATAAAATGAAATTATAATTGGTATCAGGTATAGTGGATTTGTTTGGCGTTACTCATGAATGTAAAAATGAATATGACTAAATTACATCAAATCTTCTTGTCTTATGTGGATGTTTCCGTTTTATTTTCTATTTATTCTGCTTCTGCTGGCCTGAAGTACCTAACAATTTTCTTTCAGGATACTAGTGGTAATTTGAAGATGCAGGAAATCAACCGGAATTTGTTTGATCCTTTCTGACATTTCTTTTAGGCTCATCTTAGCTAGAAAGATACAGACATAATGTTTTACTTTATCAGTTGGTATCCTTTTTTTACATAATCCAGGTGCAGAGTTAGTGCGAAGCAAGTTGGGTTGCTTAGTCAATCTCTTAATTGTTCCCTGCTGTTAACATTGCTTGTAGACATGATGTGTGTGGTGACTACATCCATCTAACCAATGTTTTGTTGCTGTGCCACTTCTTGATTACAAGTATTTAACTGATGTTATTACTGCTCATTCCAAGTTTAGCAAACCTACCTTTAACAGATTACAGATGTTGTGGTCGCTGCCCGTATACTAAATGCTACTCTTGTTGTTCCAAAGTTGGACCAAAAGTCCTTCTAGAAAGATTCCAGGTTGGTATTGCTCTGCAACGTCTCTTTCAAACTTGGAAGTTGCAAATACTTCTATCCGTTCAAATTGGATCTATTTGCATTCTGTTCTTACATTGCAAGATAACAAATGTCTTACTTTGTTTTGCAGTAACTTTTCAGAGATCTTTGATGTCGATTGGTTTATATCATTTCTTTCAAAAGACGTTAAAATTATTAGACATCTGCCTGGGAAGGGAGGGGAAACTTTCTATTTATACACCATGCGTGTGCCAAGGAAGTGTAGTGAAAGATGTTATGAAACTGTGGTGTAATTTTCATGTAGTTTTTATGATAGTTTGAAACTATGGACTGATTAATGTAATGGTTTGCTTTGAAATTGTGGACTGATGTTAAGCCTGAATGTTATTATTTATGGAAAAAGATCTTATTTATAAAAATCTGTCTCACCATACCAGAATGAATCTGTAGTGGTAAAGAAAGGTGATCCATCATATGCTAGGTAAATATCTATTACAAAAAGGATACCTAGTAGCCTCAAAATAATGAATAGAATGTTGTTACTCTAGATTTGATCAATGCTGATACAGATTTACAACTCTTAAAAACAAAAAAGATGACAGTTGAATATATTTTGGGAAAGAAAATATGAAGACAATGCAAGGTACCATATCCTTGTTCCATCCTATATCTTAGTACGTTGATATAATATTACTCATCAATCCTTGAATTTGTTATTCAAGGAAAAAAAAAAAAAGAGGTGATATAATACTTGATAGACAATATCACGTCAGTATCTAGGAAGGAAATGGAAAGAAAATCACATGTTCTTATTACCACATGAACCACCTGTTTTGTTCTCATTGCTAGACTAATATCACTAAAATATTAAATAGATCCCTGAATAAAAATTAAAATTTAACTCAATATCCATCATAAAAGGGTGTTCAAGCTATGTCCATGAGCAATTCACAATAAGTCATTGAACTACACTCACCCCACAACAAATACATTAACTACACAAGTCCATCCTTAGAATAACATGAAATGGATATCATTTTTGCGGTTGTGTTCCATCCAACCCAAAGTCTACTATTGTAACAAAACCCAAATATTAATGTCATATCACTATTTAGCATTAAAATCCCACATCCGCATTTTCATGACTATCCATGATCTTACTTCAAGAAAAGGACAATCGAATTAAGGAAACTCACTTTCTGGCAAACCCAATTTCAGCTAGTTGGTACTCTGCAATTGAGTAAACATTTTGCATTCAAGCTTTTGGTCAAATAGATGTAATGGTATATACAAGTGACTCTAGCAAAGATCTGGTCCGGGCAACTGATTACTTCACTGATTTTGCATGTTCATACCCAACTTGAAAAGCTCTAGTTGAGTAAAGATTTCTGTTGTGTTTTCACTTGTTTTGGACATATTGGAAAATATATTTCCAGTCTTAATTTTTATGTCTTGGTTTGAAGTTGAACGTAAATAATGGGATCATCTTGAAATACTTACTTTTATAGTAAACATATTGATATGATCTTTGACATGAATCTTAAAAAGAAAATACAAACAAAAGTGAGACGAAGTTCTCTATTAAGAAAGTGAAAAATATATGTTTTGAGGACGCTCAATACTAAGATCACTCCTAATCTCCTTTCACAATATAATTCATGAGGGCATTGTTGGGAATCGATTAGATTAAACAAGAAGAAAAATGACAGTAACACTCGGCCTTGCATTTCCACCATAGAAAAGCTGCTACGTGATGTTTTAGTAAAAACCAAAAAATTACAAAGATCTTAGATTATTATCAATGTTAGGCAAATTACATAGACACAAAATTAAATAAAAATCAAAAAGTATAAAACAGAAATGAATCATAGCAAACCAAGAAATGGGTGCTTGCGACAGAAACGAGTCTGGGCAGGTCCCGCGCAATGGGTTTTCTCCAAGTGGGCTCAATCAACGACTCAGGCGATTGAGCTTAGACGATTCCAGACGGACGCACTCCTGCGATGGATGGGACTGGGCAGCTAACAGGTCCTACACAAAGGGTTCTCCAAATGGGTTTTCTCTGAAACGCTGCAGGTCTCGTGACACTGAAATGTATTTTGGCTCTCCCTCAGACGACGATGGACGACAATGGCATGGGTCTTCGTGGTTGCACACAGCGACTTTTCCCCAATCTCGTTTTCGCATTTTCGCTCCTTTTGGATTCAAATCTATGCTTTTTCGTGTTTCTACCGTTTTCAATTTTTTTTTTGTTTTTTTAAATAAAATAAGTCAGTTGACGTGGATGCCACATCGGCCGAGGGCGCAGCAGAGCTCCAACACCGGGACCCATATCATTCCTTTTTTTTTCCAACACTTTTTCCCCAGAATTTCCAATTCCTGTCCTCTCGACCCATTAAACAAAGTTTGAACCTTAGCCATGGTCATAAGGTGCACTTATCTAAGTTCAGTTTTCCTAAAGAATGTTCACATTATACTTGATGGAAAATTACTTGCATAAATTTCTTCACAAGCTTAGCAAAACCACGTCTTAGTTTTTACACCAGGATTGCATGATATTAAAAAAAGCTATGGTATAGGAAGCACAGGCTTTTTTACACAAAACAAGAGACATGAACAAATTAAAAAAATGACACCAAATACATAGGCAAGCAACAGAATACCTCCATCGCGTAAAGTATTTCAGATTTTAGGAGCACCAACCACAACATGAAAACGAGGAAGGGATGCGACCAGTTCGGCGTATATACTCTGTTTGTTGCTCAGTTTTTAAAGCTTGCCAGTTTCTCTTAGTTTCGGCCGCTGCTCGCTTTTCTTCAGCCTTGTGCCTTGCAGCTGCTAATCTATTCATAAGCTTATCATGTGCTTGCCCCCTCATTCTTTCAACCTCTACCTGAAAACCACAGAGTGCCAAAATACAGTGTAAACTGATGGATTTTTGTGATATCATTTGTGTGAAGTTAGAGTTTACCGAAATACTTGAACTTTACAACTTGACAATTGAGATTTCAGAAGAAATTGAATACTCATTTAACAAGCAATTTGCAATAGGTATGGTTAACATTCCAAAATGGTAAATTTAGGCTTCATGAGGATCAAACTAACCCTTTCTTGGCTCAGCGACAACCAGAGATCACTCCTCTGGAATCATAATTGATAGTTAAAGTAAACCCAAGGGATTGTCCCCAGTGGTGAAGACCTTGGTCTTGGGATATCACTACTTTCAAGGTTCAAAGTTTAACACCTCATGGGTGCAAATAATCCTTTGGGGCGACACCAACATTTTGAATACCATACCAGTAGGCGTACCAGTCAAGACTCTGGAATGAAATATTTCAGTACCGGTACCGTTTCAGAATACTTTCTATATAAATAAATTATATATATAAACATATATAAATTATGTTTCGAAATAATAGTTAATATATGAATAAATTATATATATATATGCAATTAGTCTAGTTTGAATTGAGGTAATAAAATAGCATAAAATGAAAAAAAAAAAAAAAGACTGAATGGCCAAAATCCGGTACAGACCGGTGTTGCCGAAATACCGGCCAGTACGAAACAGGCCCTAACTTGTACTGGACGACCGGCCAGTATGGTATTAAAAGCATTGGGCGACACCCGTTGGTGAAAAGCCAGCGATTTAACAAAGCCAGTATAGGGAAACTTCCAAGGGTGCAGTGCATGGGATTGAAGTTTACTCTGCAGGAGAGTCTGAAGAGTCTTGTTTTGGAGAGGTTCCTTGACATCAAAATAATAATAATAATAATAATAATAATTGATAGTTAAAGTCATTTTAGCTCTCTTCTGTATTAGGCCTGATGTATAGAGGCTGACCCATGATGATAATGCCCCACTTTGATTGCAATGGGAAGAGTCATAAACTGCTCGTCAAAGCCCTCACATGATAACTGCACAAAATGTTGAATTTTCTTCATTTTTTTTTCCTACTGGAAAACTTAATACCAGAACACGTCATGCTATCATTCAGAGGCAAGAGCTCAAGAATTTAGTATCGACCACTGAGACCACATTTCCACTAGCACTTGGCTTCCCATGCTTGAGCGGCAAGCATATTTTCAATGGTTTCCAATTTTTTGATAAGCAAATGGTTTGCAATTAATAATTTCATCGTGGATCCATCTCCCACCCTGAAAACTCAATCCAACACCACTGCCCAAACCATACCCCACTCCTATTTGAATTATTTCCTTTTCCTAATCACAAATTTCCATTCTGAGCCCTGAGACACATCCACATCAGCCACTAACTTTTATTTGAGTCAATTGCCACAGCCTCCTACAGCTCACCCACATCCAGGGCTTCATTAGTGACCAACAAGCCTTTAGTATCATCGCCAACGCTCATGGGTCTTCCCCAGAACCCCCCAGTAACTCATAATCAAAACAAATTACATAGTTGATTTATAATATACCCAGAAGGCAATGACCATAAAAGACAACTACTGTAGATATTGACTTCTATACCAAAATAATAAATACAAAGAATCCTACAGTATATAATTACCATCATCTTCAAGCATCGAATGATCATCATTGTCATAAAAAGATTTGTGACACACAAGTGCACCTCGGGTGATCTAAGGGGAAGTTTCCCTAGTCCGATGGCCCATTGAAATTATTTGCACCCAAGAGGATTTGAACCTTAGACCAAGAGGGAGCAATACCACCAAGACCAAGGCCTTTACCGCTTGAGCCAACCCCTAGAGGTTATTTCCATGTAATTTCTAATAAAGAAATACAAGAAAGTGTTTACATCTTGCACTGAGTTCAGTTTAGAAAGATTATGGCATAGAGAAATGATGGACAAGTTGATGTAGGGTCTACCATCCACAAGGAACTAGAAAAGGCTCATATTTGATTGCAGCTAAATGTTTGGTTTTGAGAAATCTTTTGCAGATTGTTCAAGGCAGAAACAATCTCTAGGATCTTGGATGTGAGGATGAAGGATCAATGTAGAAAGAAGATGGGTTATCCCATTATGCAAAGTAATGTTTTAAGTTCAAAAGATTATACGGCTGTTTTCACTTCTTGGGGTTGGTGGTATAATTAGGTACAACAGCGTCTCACTCAAATATGCAAAAGAAGAATATTAACCAAATCCAACATGTCACCACAAACTTATTCCTAACTTTATGTGTCCTTGGTCTTTAAGAAAACTCTATCCTGAGCCACTTGTCTGCATTGTAATAATAACTAGGAAAACAAACCAGATTTTGCCTCAGATTTAAGAATCAGCTCAGGATATATGAAAAACTTTCAAATAAATTTGAGGCAGGGCATTTTTTTTATAGTAGCTTCACAGTATATTGTAAGACTGATCAACCCCCCCTTTTTTTCTATCATTCCCTTCTTTACTGTAACAACATCCAGAAACATTATACTTGCGCATCAAAACTTCTTTCTTACATCGCAACATCTCAGTCACACTTGAGTTTCTTTTACAAGAAATACCATCTAATCACCTTCCTTCGGATAGGAGTCAGCATATCAGACAACATTCTTTCTTATATTTAAATAATCAGACTAGTATCATCTTTATGCTCACGGAGAACATCAAAACCAAATGAGAGGAAGTATTAAGATGTAATATCTGCTTTGCTATCGCAACCACCAGATCCTCAAGTCCCTAGACATTGGGTGCTGATGTACAAGATTCTGCGGTGTTCTTGGCATGAAATGGGATATCTTATTGAAAAGGCCAAGCAAGAGGTCATAGTGAAGCAGAAAAGCCCAATTACATGGCTGATTGTCTAGAAAATATATTTTCGACAAGAGAAAGGCTACATGTAAAAGTAAATGAGATGATAATAGCTACAACAATAAAGGAATTGGCAACAAAAGTATAGAGTACCTCAACTTTCCTCATCTCAGCTTCTGTTTTGGCTTTTTGATGATTCTCCCATGCCTGAATTTTCATCTCTTCACGTTTGAACCTGGAGAATTTAAGCCAAGATATGCCATTTCATACCACATACAGTGAAGTAATTACAAAAACAACTCCTTTTGATAAGTAATAAAAGATTTTATTCCATAGAAAAAGGCATATGCTTTAGTACACAGGACGTATACAAAAGGAAACACCTACTTCCTTCATACAACAAAAAGGCCCCAAAGCTCTAAAACAAAATCTGAAAATCATCAACCATTACAAAAGATTTAACCCAAGAACCCAAAGTGCTCAAGAAGAAGCCCCTAAGATCATCCCAAGAGCGCTCTTTGTCTTCGAAGCATCTCCCATTTCTTTCAAACCATAAGCACCACATAAGACAAAGAGGGATCATTTTCCAAACAGTTTTCACCTTTTTGCAATTCTTGAAACAAATCCACCCAGCCAATAAATCCATCACATCTTTGGGCATAACCCATTGAAAACCAGTCCAACTCAACTTCATGCTACAAGAATCTTGCCACTTCACAATGGAGGAATAGATGGTTAATGGATTCCCCATTACTTTTGCACATAATACACCAATCAGCAATGAACATACCTCTCCTTCTAAGGTTATCGGTTGTTAACACCTTTCCCCACAAAGCCACCCAACAGAAAAAAGCAACCTTAGGAGGGACTTTCACTTTCCAAAAATTTTTCAAGGAAAGACACAAGAACCATGGCTGGAGAAAGTTCTATAAAGAGAAGAAACAGAAAACTGTCCATTAGCCTCAAGAGTCCACACCATGCTATCCTCTCTTCCCACCAACAATTTTGAACTATAAACCATGGCCAGCAATGTTTGAATTTCGTCCACTTCCCAATCATTGGCATCCCTCTTAAAAACAACATTCCAATCAATATTATTATTGCCCCAATAGTACAAATCAGAAACTGCAGCTTGTTGTTCCCTTGCGATTCTAAACAGGGCTGAAAATTGATCTTTAAAAACTACGTCCCCACACCATTGATCATGCCAAAAAAGAATCTTCTTCCCATTCCCCACCTTTAATTTGAAATTTTTTGCAAAAGCATCCCATCCTTTTCTAATGAATTTCCACAAACTTTTCCCATAAGCTCCACTAGACTCTTTAGAACACAACCTCCCCACTCACTACCATATATTGCATCTATCACATTTTTCCAAAGAGCACTACTTTCCGATTGATATCTCCAAAGTCATTTCCCAAGAAGGGCACTATTAAAAACCCTCAAATCTTTAATTCCCAAACCCCCATTATCAATTGATTGACAAACTTTCTTCCAACTAACCAAATGAAGCTTTTTATCTTCACCTATGCCTCCCCACAAAAAATTCCGAAATAAAATTCCAATTCTCTTTTCAACACTAGCCGGGAGGCGAAAAAGAGAGAAAATAGGTGGGAATATTTGACAAAGTACTTTTAATAAGAGTAACTCTTCCCCCCTTAGACAAGTGTATCTTTTTCCACCCGGCCAACCTCCTCTCAATTTTTTCTATACAACTCAAGCATAAATGTTTTCAAGATTAGCACTGGGTGTCCGAGACAAAGTACAACTCAAGCATAAATAATGCAGGCATTTCTTTATATGGTTCAGATGCTCCTGCTTATAAGGATCCTGTTCCACCAACTTCGTAGATTATAGTAGAATTTTAGGCATAGACTCATCTCTTATTTCCTCCCTTAACAGATGTGGTAATGTCTCCATACTTATCAAGCAAAAGACAATGCACAATACGTGAGCTTCAAAAGTAATACACACTTTGGTCTGCTGTTCCTAAGTTTTCAAATTGATCCCCACAATATTCTGCCCAACAAGGTGACTACAAAGCTCAACAATTATTGCAACTGAACTAGCACACTTAGGCGACACTCTTGTATATGTCCCGTATGCCTGGGCTTTTGCCTATTCTTATGATCAATAAAATTTTGTATAACAATAAAAAAAATCAATTATTGTATAATCATTCAGGAATTTGTCAGACCAGATGTTATATTATTTGATTAAAAAAAAAGTTTTTTTTTTCCTGACAAGTGACATGCCATAACTAGTCACTAGTTGACATTTGAAATATAGGGTGTGATGGTGTGGGACATACATTAGCCATCCATATGGAGATTCCATAATGTTAACGCTAAAACAGGGGGGAAATCTATGGCTTTGTGATTTCACCTGGCCAAATATTTGGCTTTCTCCGCCTCCTCCCAAGCTGCTGCACGTGTCTCTGTGACACTCTTAGCTGGCTTTTCTGAAGCTATAGTTTTCAGTGAAGTGGATGCATCCTTATCCTCATCTTTGCTAGCCCAAGCAGCAATATTCATTTTCCCCAGCTGTGTCCCAAGAACCATTATCTCTCTCCTAGTTTTCATCTGTAGCTCCTTTTCAGATAACTCATTCTTGTTAAGTTCCAGATGATCACTACATAGATCAGATGGTGATGAAGCAGGGGCAGCTCTGCCTGGAGTAGTTGGCCTAGAAGAAATTGGGCTGCGCATTGGTGTTGTTGCCCTCACAGGAGTTCCAGTCCTGGAAGGCTCTTGGCTAGCAATAGGAGTCATTTCAGTGCCCATATCTCTCATTGATACAGACCGAGCTGTTGAGGGAGGCGGTATAAATGTAGTTGCACTCAGGACGGCTATAGATGAATCATGTTGGCTGATATTAACTGCATAAGAAACAAAAACATAAAGCGTTTAACTGATAATATCCAAGCTATTATTTTCAGCGCTTTTTCTAAAATATATTTTTTTTTATATAAGTAATAAGAAGTTTGATTAAAGCAAGTAACTAGGCATAGCTTTTTCTAAATACATTATGCATGGAAGTTACTTTATGTTCAGAGACAACATTCCACACTACTTAAATCTGGAATCTTGTTGTTACAATACTTTCTCTGAGAGGAATTGCGACACTTTATTATAAGTTTCTTAATAAAGGGGCGATGGAAATAGAGGATTTTCGCCCAATAAGTCTAGTGAGTGGGGTTTACAAGATTATTTCAAAAGTACTTGCTCTTAAGCTGTGTTATGGGGAAAATCATCTTTAAAACCCAGAATGCCTTTGTGAGGGGAAGACAGATAATTGACTTTGTGCTCATAGCCAATGAGTGCTTGGACCATAGGTTGCAGGAAGGCAAGTCTGGCATTCTCTGCAAGCTTGATATGGAAAAAGCATACGACCATGTGAATTGGGAGTTTCTCATTTACATACTTGGAAGATGTGATTTTGGTAATAGATGGATATAATGGATAAGACATTGTGTCACTACTGCTCGCTTCTCAGTGTTAGTGAATGGCACACCCGCCGGTTTTTTTAGTAGTACCCATGGTTTACAGCAAGAGGACCCGCTTTCTCCTTTCCTTTCTGTCATTATTATGGAAGCTTTTGAGCGAATGGTAAAGGCAACAGTTGATGGGGGATTCATCACTGGCTTTTCAGTGGGTAGTGGTACTAATGGCTCAGTAATGATTTCACACCTTTTATTTGCAGATGACATTCTTCTCTTTTGTGAAGCAGATCAAGGCCAAATCCAAGTTTTGCGGGCTCTCCTAGTAAGTTTTGAAGCAGTTTCAGGACTTAAGGTAAACCTTGGTAAATCTGAGATGGTGGCGGTGGGTGAGGTGCCCAATATCAGCAGTCTTGTCAATCTCTTGGGTTGCAAGGTGTCTTCTTTGCATATGACATACTTGGGCCCGCGTTGGGGGTAACTTTCAAAGCTAGAAGAGCTATTTAGGATGGGGTCCTTGAGAAAGTGGAGAGAAGACTCGCTGGATGGAAATGGATGTATCTTTCAAAAGGAGGGTGGCTTACTTTGATCAAGAGCACTTTATCTAATCTGCCTACTTATTTTTTATCTCTATTCCCGTTACCTGTAGGGGTGGCGAATAAAATTGAGAGGTTATTTCGAGCATTCTTATTTTTTTTTGGGGGGGGGGGGGGTTTGGGAGAGGAAACAAAATTTCATCTTGTTAAGTGGAATCGAGTTTGCTCCCCAATCCAAAATGGAGGCGAGGGAGTGCACAATTTGAGGCTCTTTAACAAAGCACTATTGGGTAAATGGCTATGGGATTTCACAAGGAGGGGGAGTCATTGTGGAAGGAAGTTGTTGTTTCTAGACATGGAAGAGCATGGGGGGGTTGGTGCACTAATGTCGTGAAGGGGAGGCATGGTAGGGGTTTGTGGAAGCATATTAGGGGGGGTTGGCAATGTTTCGAAAATAATATCCGTTTTGTATTGGGGGATGGCACCAGAATTAGATTTTGGCAAGATGTTTGGTGTGGGGTGCGCCCTCTAGCAAGGGCATTTCCAACTCTTTTTAGCATCGCAGCGAATAAGTAGGCTTCAGTGGCAGATTTGCTTGACATAGTTCATGGTTCTCCTCAGTGGAATATCCTCTTTATCAGGGATAATCACAACTGGGAACTGTCCATTATTTCAGAATTTTTCAACTTGTTACACTCCTCAGGAAGTAGAACGACACAAGGTAACAGGATACAGTGGCAATCTATAGATAGCAAGAAATTCACAGTCAAAACCTATTATAAAATCATGGCTTCCCATGGTATTGTAGTTTTCCCATGGAAAAGCATTTGGCAGACTCGTGTACCCCCCAAAGTAGCTTTCTTTGTGTGGACTACAGCCCTTGAGAATATTTTTACCTTGGATAACCTAAGAAAGAGGGGACTCATTGTGATGGATCGGTGCTTTTTGTGCAAAAATCATGGGAAATCAGTGGACCATCTATTACTGCATTGTGAGGTGTTAAGAGTTTTGTGGAATGAGATATTTAGTAGAGTAGATATGGCTTGGGTGATGTCGGCAAAAGTAGTAGATTTGCTTGCCTGCTGGAAGAGTATTCATGGCTGTCCACAGGTGGTCGATGCATGGAAGTTGATTCCTTTGTGCCTTATGTGGTGTATTGGTTGGAAAGAAATGCGCGGTGCTTTGAAGATAGAGAGCGAACAGTGGCAGAGCTTAACTCTTTTTTTATGCACACTCTAATTCTATGGTTTTCAGCCATTGTATCTAATGGAAGCAATGTGCATGACTTTCTTTCCTTAGTTTAAAGCACCTAGAATGTATTTAGGCATTTTCGTTTGTATACACCCCATGTACTTAGGCTATGCCTTTTTATATTCACATCAATAAAGTTACTTCTTATTTATCAAAAAAAAAGTTTCTTAATAAAGGGACATCATTTCCTTGTTTTCTTCATATTTTGGAAATGCAATAAAATGAAAATCATTTTCCTGCAGAAGGAGTACATTGTTAGAATATCTCATTGCCAGCGCAACCACTTCTTACAACTTTATGCCACACTTGAATAAGAGAACCTGTATCTAAATTTGGCGGATAATTATAAAAACATTAAAAAGCCCATGAGTAATGTAAGATCACATTAAATTTTAAAAATTCCACAAAAATGGGGTCCATGCTCTCCACCATAACCAGCAACGAAGCCAGAATTTTATATTAGCGGGGCCAAACCATATAAGAGAAATTCAAATAGGATAAAAAAAATAAAAGATACATCAAAAGTATGCATAAAAATAGATCTGGTAAATTGAGGGCTCATTTGGACACTTGAAACATCTTTCTATGAAATGTGAATAGTAGTGAAATGGTTTGAGTTAAGATGTTTTATTGGGTTTTGGGAAAGAAGAGAGAAAAAGCTGAATAAGAATACTTTTTAAGTTAAAAATTGTTTAAAAATTATTTTGTAATAGATTTTTGTTTTAAAATTTGAAAAAGTTGTATTGTTTTTTGCATTTTATTTGGAAGTTTGGGAAAGTAGTATTGGGTTTTGTGTTTGGATAATGGTTAAGTAATAGTTAGATGAAAAAGTTGAAGATTTAAAATTTAAAAGTGTTTTGGGTTTAAATGATGTTTTGGAAGGAAATTATGAGAAGTTTTGAGAATATCTAAGTGTCCAAACAATGCACACTCAATGAGAGAAAATAGCATCAATTATGCTAATTGAACTTGACATTCTTTTAATGAACAAAAGTCATCAGCTATCACATCCATACTACATCTAACTAAATTTTTCTTTTCTTTTCAAAGACTTTGAACATGAATGGTCTAATACACACACACAGAAGCATATACATATGAGATTGGAAAAAATTCAAATCAAGTGCTCCTTACAACAAAGATCTGTCCAATCCTTTATGCAATATGTTAGAAGGGTAAGCTCAATGTAAAAGAGAGAAATTATTTTCACTTTTATTAAAAAGATCTTAAAAGTAAAAGAGAAAGAAACAAAGCCTTCAGTGCTACTCTCTTGCCAGTTCATTCCATTAGATTTCTCACAGAAAAATAGGAAACTAATGCTAGAAACAAAACAAAACAAAATAGAAAAGAAACAAAAACTGGTTGGAGAGCAGTTCTGTACAGCCAGAAACTCACTCCGTTAGTAATGATGCAGGGTACTTCAACAGCTTAAACTCTCAAGTAATGGGAGATATGGGAATGCCACAAAAAAAACCAAATGTAATGTAATGACTCTTAATGTTTAAGAAAACATATAAAAATAATAGCATAAAATAGTTACAATGTACTACATGAACACAAGTGCCTCAACATTAGGTGATTAATCCTAGAAAACACAATAGATACCGTCCTTGACCTCACAGAATAGACTAAATATTAATCCAATGTGATTATATTGTTGGAATTGTCCTGCAAAGAATACAAAGAATGTAACTTTCCACAAAAGATAAATAAGAATATGAACCAATCTTTACACTAAATGTAATCCTTACTCACTGACTCTCCGACGGAGTTCTCAATCATGAGGACAGGCTTGCCATATGAATCTGCAATTGGATAGGGGTGGTCTACTTCCCAACGAACAAACTGCATCCCCGCACATTCCATCTTAGCTTGATTTGTATCAATCCACTTAGTATCTGGCTCTTCGAAAGAAGCAACTCTTTGTTCTGGAACTTCAACAACAACCTTAGCAGACAGCTGATAACCAACATTAGCCGCCTTTCGTGGTCCAGCTCCTTGCCCACCATGCACTTGAGCCAGCCCCATCTTTGGCTGGTTTGAAGGAGGGCTTGCAATCCACTTTTGGGCATCATCCCATTTGGATGGTGCCGGTTTTGAGAATGGCCCAAGAGGCACTCTCTGGGGGGCCCGCTCAGCTTTCTGAAACTCAAAGAGGGCTGAGGACAGAGTCATGCCGTCGTGCCCACTATCACAATCCAAAGTAGAATCTTCTTGAGTTTTATGCCTTGAATTGATTAATGTGTTCGATCTGCGGCCAGTAACCATGTCCGAGCCTAATGAGTAGACTGCAGTTGAAGTGGAGCACTCAGGAAGAACAGTCACAACACCTACATCTTTGCAATTATCAGAACCGCTATCACCTGAAAAAAGTTCCCACAAGCAATTAATGGATTTCAAAATCATCTCTTTGATCTTTTACTTGGTAATGTTTCCCGTTCTGACATATAAATAAAGCATCCAGACAAAGAAAATCAAGATTTGTGCTTAAAACTTAGACCAAAATGGGCAATGGTTACATGGGAAATATTTCCCTGGAAAAACATGTATATAAAGGTATATAATAGCAGGCACAAACAAGATGTCCGCAAACCAAACAGTACCAATTCTTCCATTACGCTCTTGAGATGTCCTAGAAGATGAAAAGGAAGAAATGATAATTCTAAGGGTTGTTTGAATTGAGAATTACTCTCAACTTATCTCATCTCATCTCATTATTATAACTTTTACAAATTTTCACATAAAATAAATAAACAATTCAACTTTTTCAAATCTCAACACAGATAAAAATAATATTCTAATAATATTTTATTTAACTTTCAACTTCACCATCCCATCTCATCTCACTATCCAAACAATCTCGAACTCTTAAGCCTGGTTTATTTTCACAAATCATTCATCTAATCATTACAATCTTTCCAAATGCTCAAATAATATACAAACAATAATTCAATTTTTTTTTAATTCTAAAAGAAAATTAATATTAAAATAATTATATTCTAACAATATTTTATTCAATTCTTATCTCATCTTTATAACCAAACATGCCTTAGTTATCAAGTCAAATAGAATTTCCAACAAAAATATAAATCGACGCATAAAGTACACTAGAAATATTTTTTCTTTTTTCAGTAATAAGTGAAATAGTAGTGCAATAAAAGCACAGAATGGAGTAATAAACAATGTGACTCCTACCTAAGTTCAAAGAATTCAAAATTTTAAGAAAGTATTTCCGGTGGAGTAGAAAAGAAAGAACTCAATTTTAATAATCAGATAAACAAGGTAAACGCGTAGAAAAGTAAATACCAGCGTCATGAATCTGAGGAGGAGAAGAAGAAGAAGACGAATGAGATCTGGAGGTGAAATTAGAGCGAAGCCCTTCCTCTTGGTTTGATTTCCTTTTCGCTCCAAGTAGCATGGTCTTCAACTTCCCAGGCGACAATCCCCCACCCTGGCCACCCCCAGAATCCACATTTAGATATAAAAAATATGCATTTTCTATCAACTAACTAACAAAATGCCAGCAGATCAGATGCTATTTCCGGGATGATAAATACATTGGGAAACGGGAAACCATAAAGATCATCAGCTAATAAGATGTAAATAGTACACTCCCAGCCAGATTCCATGGAAATGGAGTACATTTTTGAAAAAAAGAAAAAGAAAAAGAGAAAAGCAAAGGAAAGAAGAACCTGAGGCTGATGGATCCTATCGTACTCCATGGTTGTGCCCTGTTCAGAAAGCTAAACTCATTGTAAAAGCTGCGTTTTCTTGTTCACTTTTGTTGATGCTGGGAAATGGTCCGATGGCACCAACAGTCGAGTGATGGGGAAGAGAGAGACAAAGAGACCTTTTGAGTGTATGTGAACACTGAACTTTGCAGTCAAATTGTTTTTTTATATAGCTCTGACTTGCAAAATCTAAATTAGAAATATAAAATTGTTTTCTTTTTTCTTTTTTTTTTCGACACTTTTTTCTATTCATGCTCCAACTTCGACCGGCGGTGGCGGCTTTCAATGAATTCTTCATTTTATTTTTTAAAATATATTATTAAAATGTATTTTTAAATTTTTATAATAAATCATTCGTCAATTTATTTATTTTTTATATTATTTAAATATTTTTGTATTCTTCTTAAATATTTTCACATTCTCATATTTTTAATATTTATAACATCCTCATATTCTCAATATCTTCTCAAAAACTTATATGGGACAAAATATCTTCTAATTTGTCATCATGCAAATCCCAAGATAAAATAGACGTCATATATTGCCAAAAATTTTAGGGCGAGTCAAGTGGGGACTCGACTGACATGGCGTTAGCCAATAATTTTTTTTTTAAAAGAAATCAAATTCGATTTTAGGAGGAGAAAACGCAAGATGAATTATCGCATTTCAAATCCGTCATCCCCAACCTTTCAAAGAGAGAGAAATTCTCTACCCCCTCTGTGTGCTAATTTCGCTAAAAAAATAAAAATCCATCCCATTTTAGGGAGAGAAACCGAGATATTTGAAACTTTAAATCCCTCCCTCCCGCAACGTGCAAAATCGGCTCATTTTCATCAGCACCTAGGGTTTTCGCCATACCAGAGGCAGAGAGATGCACGGTGGTGGTGATGTCTTGTGGGCTTGGTCAATGCTTTTTGTCAATCAAAAGGACTATTTTTAGAAGGTTTCTTGATCTCATTTCTTCCTTATGCCATGATGCTGTAATGGGTTTTGTGACGCCTCCAACTCCCACTTAACAAAGCACGGAATCAAGGCATCAGAATGATGATAACACAGGTCATGCATCCCAATGTTGTGTGCTAAAAGTGTGTGTACACGTGATAAGTATAAAATAAAAGTCGCAGCGGATAAATTAAGTCAATAACTAAGTATCATAATTTTTAGAAATAATACAAATCAGTTTTACTCAAATTCTCCAACAGGAGATTTAATACAGTTATCCCAAAGACAAATAATAAAAAAATACATATTTATCAAAAGGAAAAAACATTTACCAAGATAACAAATTATAACAATAGTACTCAATGGTGAAGTCGCCTCCTCAGGCTCAACCTCCTCAATCTCTGCATTCAAAAACTACGATACAAAAAATGGCATCGCAGGTAAGTACAACCCAAATAAATTATAATATATAAAATATACTCATATAACAACACAACACATTAATGTGACACCATATGCATGAAGAAAAACATCATTATCAAGATACATACTTTTCCACACACATCAAAATCTCAATTCGGCAAAAAAAAAAAAATCCATTAAAAACTATTATCATTTTCCTAGAAAATAGAACACATAAAACCATTTATCAAGATTCGTCATTTTCCCAGAAAATGACTCACAAAACCACCAATTGACACTGTAGGCGGGAATTGCAGGTGGGACTCTACCAGCATCTCTGCTTACTCCCATAATCAAGCTAGTCATACGGGCGTTATGTATCGTCGTCCCCGTAATGACATAAACACTTCAATCATAGCGGGCATTACGTATCCCGATTTTCGTTATGACAACCACACACACCAATCATATCGGGCGTTATGTATTGCCGTCTCCGATATGACATACACACATACCAATCATAGCGGGCGTTACGTATCGTCGTCCCCGTTATGACAACCACACACTAATCATATCGGGCGTTACGTATCGCCGTCCTCGATATGACTCAATCAAAACCATTAAAATCCACAAATCCAATAACACAGTAGGCGGGATTATACTACCATCCCTGCAGTACCTCTCTTTTAAAACCATTTAACCAAATCAATTCAATATACCAAAATCAAGTCTCACATTAAAACTCTAAATATCAAATATACATACTAACAAGCGTGCAATTACACAATGCGTACCACCATGTACCAAATATCCAACATTCAATAAGTCCAATCATCAACCAAATACTAAGTTGTTAATGCAAAATATATTTAAATCTCAAAGTTATTTGAAAAATACTTATCATATGCTCAATCTAAATTTTTGAATATAGCAAACTGTCAAAAAGTGATCTCGTGCCTCTATTAGCGAACGCGCTGCTATCGTAGCACCCAATGCACTACCAAAAATAAAATATCATAAATAAAACAAGTATTATTATCAAAAATAACTAAATCAATTAAAATCAAACATAAATAAAATCACATATATAAAACACTACAATTAACAACAAATAATTTGAACAAATACTTATAACAACTAAATGTAAATAAATAACCCACATAAATAAATTAAAAACAATACTTAAATAAATTAATCAATTTAAATGTTTAAACGTTTATCGAAAGATATCTCAAGCAATGAAATACGACGAATGAAATGGAGATTAAAACACTAACAAAAACCCACTTTGAATTTTCGAATTTCAAAGGGTTTGAAGAGGAGAAACTTAAACTTGAGTTGAGAAGGAAAAAAGCTCTAAAAGATTACTAAACGAACGACTTTTGAAGAGAAAAAAGAAGTATTTTTGGTGTGGTTTGAAGCAAGGGTCAACTACCATTTTATAGGCTGAAATGGTGCATTGTGACTTCGATTTTGGGTGGCAAAAATGCGCGTGTGAAACACAAAGGAACGAGCCAAGACAACCACAAGGCTCCATGGAAGAGATTCTCCACTTTTCAGATGAAAACAGAGGAAATATAGGGGCTAGACGCTCATGGTTCGAGATGGAAACTAAGCATGTGATGTATTGATTTGAGAAGAAAAGAGGGGAAATGATCTGCAGGATGCCAGGGCTTGATGGAGCAACACGTGGATGAAACAAAATGGAGGAAAGCCTCAAAGATTCGTGCTTTGAGGTCACGGGTTGCATCGCCGAACAGAGGAAAAACGAAAAGAAAGAAGAAGAAAAAGAAAGAAGGCAGGCTTGGCGTTCGTGTGATGGAGGAGCCGCTTGGTTTTCATTAAACCATTGAAAAACACATCACCATTTTAGATGCAAAAAGAAGCTGAAATATGAAATTACGGGCTGGACCAAGTAACTCGTTTAAAGGCTACGGGCTGGCTGCAAAACAAACTTAAACATGACCCTAAACATGATAAAACCCAAACACTTCATATAAATATATGTATATATATAAAAGCCCATCATATATATATATATATATATATATTTATAATCCCACCGAAAATTATCTAAAATAAAATTAATAGAACACATTAAAATAAAATAAAATAAATCACAATACTTTAATTTAAATACCAACACAATAAAATAATGAGATTAAATTCAAGTATTAAAATAAAAGCATCACAATAAATTAATAAGAGAAAATAAATTAGCTCACAATCTAAACATGGAAATAATTTTTAAATGAAGATGAAATATCCAAATATATAAACACAAGCACACTAAAATAATATTAATATCAACCAACTCATAACACCTAATATTTATATTAACAAACCATACATATTTAATATTAAAATATTAAATTACAAATGAGGTAAAATTACGAATCCTCACAGGTTTCCTTTTCTTCAACTTTGGCTTCCAAAATCTTACTGCTTAGCTACATTATGGTCTAGCCTCTATTTATTCCATCTGGGTTGTCATTAGAATCTTCTGGGTTTTGAACTCTCCATCTATGATGGGCTATTAAAGCGCTTAAGGTTTGTTGTTGGTAGATTGTAATTGTTTTGCAGACACTTTGGCTGGTTTTCATCTCATGAGATAATTTTGAGTTTTGAATTCTCGGCATCAAGACTTTAGAATTGGAATCTGTTTATAGCATAATAAAATTGAAAAAAAAAAATAGATTGAGGGAAAACTACTTTGCTAATTTTTTAAATGTATCTAGCTGGAATCTCTTTTCACATATTATAAGCAAGATTGCATGATTTCATTTTAAAACTGATTACTATTCCATAAATAGAATGATGTAACTTAATTATCTGTATATGTGTTTGTGAAAGAGTTAAAGCAATTTATGTGTATATGTGTTTGTGAAAAAGTTAAAGCAATTTACAGGAATGTAGCGATGTAACTGAATATGAGATTTTGGTTATGTAGTACATTGAGGTTCTGTTTTGGATCAATGTAACTGAATATTGAGGTTCTAGTAGATAAAGTGATCCCAATGTTTTTTTTGGGTAAGTAGTGCTTTGTTCTTATGGTTGTTGAGTTGGTATTTATGTGTTGGTGATGGCTTACATTATAAATTTGGTATAACCTTGTTGGTTTTGTGATGGCAGGGAACCTAACTTAAGGCCTATTGCATCAAACTTCCTACATGTAATCTCTAGGGATGTTATGTTTAGTTTAGGTTTGGCTGCGCTTTGATTTATTGTAAGTTATTTTCTTTCTGGTCACAAGTGGTTGGTCTCCATTTTGAATTAGTGTAGGTTAAGGCCAATAATACATTTTGAATTAGTAGACCAAGATATGGTTGGTCAATTAACATGGTCTTTTGATTGGTTTGAATTTCATTATTAATACAGGGCAGCTTATATTCCAAGAGGCAAAGGTGGTGCCTACCTGGAAGTGGAAATTGGTCTACAATCATTTGACACCCATTTTACCATTTTTGTTTCAGTGGATGGATTGCTCATGTACTTGTCTACTTTCAAGTTATTTAAACCTTTTCCACATAATTGTATAAAAGGTTAATTTCCACTTCCCTGTTTATACATTACTACTGCCAATTAGAGGTTCTATGCATACATACATACACACACACACACACACATACACTTGTATATAAATATACATAATGTAAATTTTTTTTTTTCCTTATTTTGCACATTCTTGTAAATCATTTTTTAGGTGCGCTCTGATGGGAAGCCAAATATCTCTTCATGTGGTGGAAAAGCTAACGTGACCGATATCTACAATATGTAAATTATAGTCAATTCCATTTTCTTTTTCTACCAGGAAGGATTTGTAATAATGGGGTGTATGCAAAGCATACATGGTAGAATACTATTGCATTTGTCTACTCAAATTTGATTTAGTTCTTTCTTACTATCACATTTACTAGCATCCTTTATGGATTTCTTTACTGGACTGATCTGCTTACTAGTAAGTTTCCTAGCATCCTTTATGGATTTAGTTCTTTCTTACTATCACATTTACTAGTAAGTTTCAATATTGACTCTCTCCTTGTTCTAAAATTTGATATGCTTTTACCATGAAACAGGGATTGGGTTAAGCTGTTGGTTAGCTTGCATTCTGCACCTGCAGAAAGTAAGCTGAAGGAAGTGTATAGGAAGTTTGAGTGTTCAGAAAGGAGTGTTGTTGCTCTACAGATCCTAGCCAAAAGCCTTTCAAGCAAGTCTTTGAGCATATGAGATGACTTACATTTTGATGGGGCTGCTTGGCTTTTAACTAGTTGCTGGTTTCCTCCTTGAGCATATGAGATGACTTACATTCTGAATGTCACGTTTAGGCTGTTGTTATTAGTAGAGAGGAGGAGGAGGATGGGATAGATAAGGACTATTGATTTGATGTAATTAGTTATTAGGTGTTGCTTACTCCACTTTATTAACTTCATTTCGTGAAGGGATTTATCCCACACATTTAAATTTGTATAACCATAGACTTGTCGATGCATGTAGGCTTGATTTGAGACCTAAGCCTACTACCGTTGCTACTTCAAAAACATATGATCATGATGAATTTTTAATTTTTTTCAATTTAGTAGCCACTTTTTCCAGTTTAAGCCTTTTTACATCTCGAGCACTTTAAAATTGTTATACAAGGCAAAAGATTTCTCGATTTCAAGAAATTTGAATCCTATTAATCACCACCAGGAGAAAATGGATTATATATAGTGCCATGCTATGCCATGGGGCCACACGTGTTGGACTTGGACGGGTAGGTTTTGCAACGAGAATATTATATTCTTAGGATACTCCACAATTATTCATTACTTATTAAAACTTTTTACTTATTTTTTTTATTATTATTCATTACTTTTTACTACTATTTAATATTTTATTACTTAAAAAAAGAATATGATTCACCATCAGAAGGGAGAAAAAATCTCCCTTCTAAGTTCCAAATATATCAATCATTTTACTCAAAAAAAAACTTTTAAATTCAATTGTGATACTTGATTGCAAGGAGTGCGGGTTAAAGAGTTAGATATTATAATTATGTGAGAAACAGTAACTATATGTAAATCAAATGAGAATAGAACACGTGGATTACTTGGAGGAAATGTTTTATGTAATATCCCGAAATTTCTAAGATGAAGTTTTATTTGGATTTCTTTAAAAAATTATATTTTGGGTATATTTTCTAGGAAAATAGAGTTGGAGACCTAAATGAGAGTATTGGATTTAGAATAAGTGAGATCATGTATTAGAGAAAATATTATAGAGAAATTTTTGAGATTTGGAACAATGTGTCAACTAGAGAATTTCATTTTAAACTTAGAAGGAGTTGGATTCTCAAAAATTTGGGTGTAAATGTAAGAGGAAGTGATTGAACCAAAGATCAAACACTTGGTGCACATTCTTAGATTAAACTGTTGAGTTTTAGTGTAATGATCATAAGTTACTAATATGAGGTCCAAATGAGGTGATTCTAATTTGTATAAAATCCTAAGAGATAGATCTAAAACTTTCATGTTATGAGTTTTTGAATATTTAGACAGTATCAATGACTTATTTTGGGAGCAAGTGGATAACTCTGGACTGTACATAAACAGAACTCGAGTTAGAGAATATGGATCCAAATGAGATTCTATCCTAACTAAATCAGGAAGGGGTCTTCTAGAACTTGTTAAGTAGAGTCCTAAGAAGGTTAGAAAGTAACTAAATGGGTTAGAGAAAGGCTAAGGGGCGTGGCTAACAAGATGAAGGCTGAAAAGGGAGATGCATGCATGGTTAGGTGAGATGTCACCTCATCCCTTATCCCATAAGCTTCTACCCCAACCATTAATCAAATGGTTTGTAAAAATATCTCAAATACTAACTATTGGATGATCATTTTAGCTGCAAAGTTTAAGATTTTTGGAGGATTTAGTTAATCATGAAAAAAGGCTTAGGAGGGACACATCATCCCATGCAAACCAGAAACCTGTTGTCTTTACCAAGTTGCCCCCCTTATTTCCTTCACATAAGCCGACCACCACCTTTATAAATAGACATTTGAGAGTCTTTTAGCTCTCTTTGGTAATGTAGCACACGAATCCCTTTGAAGGAAACCAAAGAAAACCCTTCTCTAGTCCCTTAACCTTCATATACATCCTAGGTGAACTTAGTAAGTGTTTTGAGGAGAAAGTTTGCAAAGATTTTGTTTGATCATTTTCAACCAGATTTAGAGATTGTGTAAGTTCATATTCTAACTTAACTTTAGCATGGAGATGGTTTATTTAAATGGTTGGACTATACATGTTAGTATTGAACCCTTATATTCTTGTTAAAGTGTTATAATAAATCTAAGTGTTGTTTGAAGTGATTTTTGTTAATGGAAATGTGTTAAATGAAGTTAGAAAAACAACTGCAAACTCTCTCGCTAGATGTTTGGCTCGAGCGAAGTGCAACCGAGACTTCACTCGACATTCGCTAGATGTTTTGCTCGAACGAGTTCTAATCCAAGAATTCGCTTGAATCTCGCTCGAGCGAGATACCCAGTTTGCTCAATGTTCGCTTGATACTCTGCTCGAGCGAGTTCCCACCTGAGACTTTGCTCGATTCTCGCTCGAGCGAGATACCCTGTTTTGCTGAAAATTTAAGACTTTTGTTTGGATAAAAGTGGACATTGAAATAAGAAGAAATTATATGTGTTATCTAAGTATATAGCCTGTGTAAAACACTTTGCAGAATTTAAGATACATACTTTTGTAATCATGTGATAATTTAAGATTATATGCATGTTCTAGTATATGGTAAGAATTAAGAAAAGTGATACATCATGTACTTGAGAAACATTCCTAAGAATAAGAGATAAGGATAAGTTAGTTACGTCGTGATGGGGACGGTAAGACGTAACGCCCGAATGACTGACGTGCCGACAGGGACGGCGATACGTAACGCATGTCGTATAATAAGAGTGATATGTATTATCACGAGGACGGCGATACGTAACGCTCGTGAAAATGATATAATTGGCGGGGATGGTGAGACGTAACGCCCTCTATGTTACGTATATTCCGTGTCAAGACGGGGACGGTGAGACGTAATGCCCGAAAGATTGACACGAGACTCATCATAACAGGAACGGCGATACGTAACGCCTATTGAGGATAATAATTGAATAAGTTTTAAGAAGGTGTTGATGGTTAAGAAAAATGAACATAAAATATCATAAGAGTATAAACCTATGTAGGTTATGGATAAATCACATGAAACATGTTTTTGATAATGTTTTGTTAGTTTGTTTTCCTAAAAAGATTAATGATGACCGTATCTATACTTTATTAAGCTAATTATGTACTTATTGAGATTTCTAAGAAAATCTCACTCTTTTGTGGTTTTATATTTCTTTTTTGTATGTATAAATTATACACAGGATATGATGGCCAACAGGGGGAAAACTCCGATGACGCAGGAGACTCTGAGGAGTCCTAACGGACTTTTTAAATACAGTCCTTATGTAGATTTCACTTTTGCATCTCTGAGATTTTTTATATATGATCAGCCAGTGGAGTTGTGGTATCATAGTGCCCCCGCTTTTGCTGAGGAGGAACAGCGTATAGATTGCTGTTTGACTTTGGGATTGGATGGTTCCCTATCTATATATGGAGTTTATTCGACACCACATGGACAATATCTTCAGTAAGACCGTTGTCTTAGCTTGAATATGTTCCGTTATGGAAAGGAATTTCTCGAAGTTAAGAAGGAACCCAAGTGACCATAGGGATGATCTTTTGATATGTATTACTATTTTGTTAACGCTGATAACTATTTTGTGCATGTATATATAACAGTATAATGTTTAATGAATGAAAGGAGAATGTGGAAGTTGGAAGTTAAAATTTGCCATATGTGATCTTTAGAATCTTTTTATTTTTATACGTAATCCACTGCAAATTATATGGCTTATGCTAGTAAGTCAAGATATATGCTTTAAGTTATTATTACATACGAGGGTGAGTAGCTTAATGTTACTTATCCTGACCTTTTGATTTACGTTAAATCCCAGACGTGAGTTGGGAGCGTCATAGAGTGGTATCAGAGCTATTACGTCTTTGGGTGAAATCCACATTGTCCTAGGAAAAAAGGGATCACATGGCACAAGAATAATTTTAAATCTTTATAAGATTGGAATTGGAGTGAGATGGATGAATAATTTGTGCTTTAGAAATTTGGAAGTTTCTAAAATAAATATAGCTCATGATGGAGTTTGGTATGTTTTAGGAAGATAAAAAATGACAAGAGGTCGTCCTGCTTCGAAACGAGTAGAAACGATAGTACCAAATCCTCCCCTGGTTACTCCTCCAAGGATGGAGGAGCAGATGGCACCAAACCCACCTTTGGAAGGGGGACCGATGGCTCAGAACCCACCTTTGGAAGGAAGATAAGAGGTGCAAAATCCTCCATTAGAAGGAGGCCAGGCGATAGCCGAAACTATTCGGCAGATGACTGAGGTGGTGAGAAATTAGATAGAGCAGAGTCGTTATCGTCAGCAGGATGAGAATAGAGGAGAAACCCAAGGATGTCCGTATGAAAATTTTCTAGTTTACCGATATCCACATTTTATAGGAACGGAAGGAGCATTAAATGCTGATAGATGGATGATTGACCTGGAACGTATTTTCGAAGTCAGTGGTTGTACTGAAACTCAAAAGGTGCAGTATGCGGGACATTTGCTGCAAGGAGAAACATGATTATGGTGGGATACGAAACGGAGGCTGCTGAAGCTAGAGTTAGGAGAAAATGTAGTGCCTTTATGGGAACGGTTTAGGAAAGAATTTGATAATCGATTCTTTCTAGAATCGGTGAAGCGGCAGAAAGCATTAGAATTTGCCACATTGGTACAGGGTGGCATGACGGTGGAATAATATGCAGCTCGGTTTATGGAACTGGCAAGATTTGCCCCACACGTAATGGCTACTGAGAAGATGAGAGCACAGAAGTTTCAAGAAAGATTGTAGCCACGGATTCGTATGCAGGTGGCGTGCCTACGAATGGAGAATTTTTAGGAATTAGTAAACATAGCAGCTATAGCTGAGGCTGAACAGAGGAGCGTGATGGCGCAAACTCAAGTAGTTGGAAAAAGAAAATTTCCTTATTTCAGAGGAAAATATGCTGGAAGGAAACGAAATTTTAGATCCATGGATGGAGGAAAAGGAATAGCTGGTAATTCAAATGTAACGGTTTTGTTTCCAATATGTACCAAATGTGGGCGTCGACATAAGGGAGATTGTAGAATGGATACTAGGGCTTGCTTCAAGTGTGGCCGGCCAGGACATTTGATCAAAAATTGTCCTCAGAATGTTCCTTAAGGCGTAGCTCTCCCAGGAGGAAAAACCAAGGTGCCCATGAAAGCTAAAGTTTATGCAATCACGCCAGGAGAAGTGGACATGGAGGCTAATGAGACTATAGATGCTAATGTTATTACTGGTAACTTTCTAACTTTCTTTTTTTTAGTTAATGAAGGGATTCTTTGGATTAGTAATGATAACAGTAGGATAACTTTCTTAGGTATGGTTAAATTGAAGCAATACATGGTCTATGCTCTGTTTGATTCGGGAGCAACAAGATCTTTTATTTCATATGAGTGTGTCCAAAGATGTGAATTAGAGGTGGAACCCTTGGACCAAAAAGTTATAGTAGTCATGCCTGATGGGAAGATAGCAGGATGTCACCGAATTGTAAGAAATTGTTCTTTGGAAGTTGGGAGTTTTCAGCTAGTCGCTAATTTGATATAATTCCATTTAATGGAATTTGACTTAATTTTGGGAATGGACTGGCTAGTCAAGTATAATGCTAAACTTGAGTGCCGTAAAAAGGAGATAGTTTTTGACTTACCAATGAAGGAGAATTTTTGTTACAATGGCGAAATAATTGATTCTGTTTCTTCCATAGTAACAGCCAAGCGAATGAAAAAAATTCCTCAGAAATTGTTAAGAGTATCAAAGGAATTCCAGTTGTGGAAGACTTTCCTTGAGTCTTTTCTGATGATCTACCGGGATTACCTCCTAACTGGAAAATGGAGTTCACTATCAAATTGGAACCAGCTATGGCTCCAGTTCATAAGGCACCTTATAGGATGACACTGGTGGATTAGAAGAGCTAAAAGTCTAGATTGAGAAACTTTTGAAGAAAGGATTCATCAGACCAAGTTCGTCTCCATGGGGAGCACTAGTGTTATTTGTAAAGAAGAAAAATGGAACAGTGCGGATGTGTATAGATTATCGAGATTTGAATAAGGTCAAAATCAAGAATAAGTATCCGTTGCCACGGATAGATAATTTGTTGGATCAACTAAGAGGAGCTGCAGTATTCTCAAAAATAGACCTTCAATATGGTTGTCATCAGTTGAAGATCAGGGAGCAAGAGTACCCAAGACAGCCTTTCGAACACGATATGGGCATTTTGAATTTTTGGTTATGCCATTCGGATTGACAAATGCGCTAGCGGTATTTATGGATCTGATGAACCAAATATTTAGACTTTATTTGGATAATTTTGTGGTAGTTTTTATTGATAATATTTTGGTTTACTCCCAGAATGATGAGGATCATAAAAAGCATTTGAGAATTGTAATGGAGATCTTGCAGAAACATTAATTGTATGCCAAACTTAGTAAGTGTGAGTTTTGGCTACGAGAAGTAAAATTTTTGGGTCACATGATATCGAGTGAAGGAGTTTCCATGGATCCAGCAAAAATAGAAGTAGTAATGGATTGGCAGCAACCAACCAATGCACACGAAGTACGAAATTTTTTGGGTTTAGCCGGATGTTACAGAAGATTTGTGGAAGGATTTTCCAAACTATCTGCGCCCTTGACAGCATTGACCAGGAAGAATGCTAAGTACGCTTGGAGTGAACAATGTGAGAAGAGTTTCCAAGAGCTAAAAAGGAGATTAACTACAGCACCAATTTTAACTTTACCAGAACCTCACAAACCCTATATGATATATAGTGATACCTCAAAATGGGACTGGGGTGTGTATTAATGCAAGAAGGAAGAGTAGTTGCGTATGCATCCCGACAGCTTAAGGATCATGAACAGAATTATCCCACTCAAGATTTGGAGTTGGCAGCTGTGGTATTTGCACTAAAGATCTGGAGGCACTACTTATATGGAGAGAAATGTGAAATATTTATGGACCATAAAAGTCTCAAGTATCTTTTTAGTCAGAAGACTTTGAACATGAGGCAAAGAAGATGGATAGAGACCATAAGTGATTTTCAATGTGAAATTAAATATCACCCTGGAAAGGCAAATGTGGTAGCTGATGCTTTGAGCAGGAAAATTTAGACTGAAGAACTATCGGTGCTGGCAGCAATGCAAGAGATTCTTGTAGATAAGTTATCACAAGAACTCAAGTTAATGGTGATTCAAGAAATTGTTCCTTTAACATATGAGGAGATCAAGGAAGGACAACGGAAGGATGCTAAGCTGGAGACGATAAAACAACAAATGCGAGAAGAAAAAGGATCCTCACATTACATGATTTCAGGTGATGGGATGTTATACTTTGGGAAAAGGAAAATAGTACCCGATAATTCAGATTTGAAAGAAAGATTGATGAAAGAAACTCATGGTACACCATATACTGCCCATCCTGGAAGTACTAAGATGTATCAGGTTTTAAAAGAAAAGTTTTGGTGGGAAGGAATGAAGAAAGATATTGCAACCTTTATAGCCAAATGCCTAGTGTGTCAGTTAGTGAAAGCTGAACACCAAAAACCAGCCGGTAAATTACAATCCCTACCAATTCCTGAATGGAAATGGGAGGATATATTTATAGATTTTGTGGTAGGATCACCAAGAACATCAGCGGGGAAAAATACGATTTGGGTAATAGTTGATCGGTTGACAAAGAGTGCTCACTTTTTGCCTATTTCAAACACGGAATCTATGGAAAGATTGGCAAAAATTTATGTAAAAGAAGTAGTTCATCTACATGGAGTACCCAAGACCATAGTATCAAATAGAGATCCAAGATTTACATCTCGATTTTGGCAAAGTTTACAGAAGATGATGGTACCAATTTAAATTTTAGCAGTGTATATCATCCTCAAACGGACGGGCAAACAGAAAGAACTATTCAGACTTTAGAAGATATGTTGAGAGCTTGTGTATTGGATTTTGGTAAAGATTAAGAGAGTCTGTTACCATTAATCGAGTTTGCTTATAATAATAATTTTCAAGCTACCATACAAATGGCGCCTTATGAAGCACTTTATGGAAGGAAATGCAGGTCTCCTATATATTGGGACGAAGTTGGGGAAATTAGTATTTTGGGACCCGAGTATTTACAAGAAGTTAAGGAACGGATTACAAGGATTAGATATCAGATAAAAACGGCACAAAGTAGGCAAAAGAGTTATGCAGATAATTGCAGAAGAGCCTTAGATTTTATGGTAGGAGATTGGGTGTATATGAAGATTTCGCCTATGAATGGAGTTATGCGATTCAGTAAGAAAGGAAAGTTAAGTCCTCGTTATATTGGATCTTATGAAATTCTGAAAAAAGTAGGTCCGGTGGCTTACCGCCTAACATTACCTGATAATCTGCAAGGAATCCATAACGTTTTTCATGTATCTTCCCTGAAGAAGAGTTTAAGCAATGAATCAGTGGCAGTGATGGATACAAGTCCTGTTAATTTGCATCCCAACTTAATCTATGAAGACTGGCCAGTGAGGATTGAAGATACAAAAGAACAGACCCTTCAGAATCGCACAATACTATTGGTAAAAGTAATCTGGAACAATCTTGTTTTTCAAGAAGCTACTTGGGAACGTGAGGATGTGATGAGAGCTAATTATCCTCATTTGTTTGAAACTTAGTTGTATTAATTTGTGTTTTATGTTTGAACTTTGATATATGTATATAAAGCTATTGGTATGATGTTTGTGTTCTTTTGGTATCTATAGTTTTTGATAATTGGTTTTACTCGGGATTATGGCTCCAAAAAGAAAAGCACGAATGTTAGTTACTACTGTAGATCAGTTAAAGAAAAGATCGGAAAGGATTAGAGAGAGATTTTGTATGGAAAAGCTGAAACAATGGAAAGTAGATAGATTACGTTGGTTGAATAAGAGTGAAAAACATAGAACACATATCATGGACATAGATGAAAAAGGTAATCCAATCTATAGACGAGTTTTGCCAGGTGAGGAGAGACAATCCACACAAAAATGGTTACAACCAGAAAGGAAATTGTTGAAAAGAGAAGATAAAGGAAAATCCATCATAATGGAGTTATCTGATAGGTCTGAAGATAGAAAACGTTGATGTGAGGAGGGACCAGTCATAGAAGAAACAGAATCTAAAATACTGCATAAATTACAGGAGATTAGTGTGAATATGTATTTCGATCAGGATGTCAAGATGATCTTTTACTATTCTCAAGATTCACTGAAATGAGGAGAAAGTCCCTATCTCTTCAGAAGAATCTACTGCTGCAAGCAATCGAGATATTAATTCATTGAACCCTTAACTTATATTTTAGTGATTTCGGGGACGAAATCATTTTTAAGGAGTAGAGAATGTAATATCCTGAAATTTCTAAGATGAAGTTTTATTTGGATTTCTTTAAATGATTATATTTTGGGTATAATTTTAGGAAAATAGAGTTGGAGACCTAAATGAGAGTATTGGATTTAGAATAAGTGAGATCATGTATTAGAGAAAATATTATGGAGAAATATTTGAGATTTGGAACAAGGTGTCAACTAGGAAAATTCATTTTAAACTTAGAAGGAGTTGGATTCTCAAAAATTTGGGTGTAAATGTAAGAGGAAGTGATTGAACCAAAGATCAAACACTTGATGCACATTCTCGGATTAAACTGTCGAGTTTTAGTGTAATGATCATAAGTTACTAATATGAGATCCAAATGAGGTGATTTCAATTTTTATAGAATCCTAAGAGATAGATATAAACCTTTTATGTTATGAGTTTTTGAATATTTGGACATTATCAATGACTTATTTCGGGAGCAAGTGGATAACTTGGGATTGTACATAAACAGAACTCGAGTTAGAGAATATGAATCCAAATGGGATTCTTTCCTAACTAAATCAGGAAAGGGCCTTCTAGAACTTGTTAAGTAGAGTCCTAAGGAAGTTAGCAAGTAACTAAATGGGTTAGGGGAAGGTTAAGGGGCGTGGCTAATCAGATGAAGGCTGGAAAGGAAGATGCATGCATGGTTAGGTGAGATGCCACCTCATCCCTTATCCCATCAGCTTCTACCCCAACCATTGATCAAATGGTTTGCAAAAATATCTCAAATAATGACCATTGGATAATCATTTCAGCTGCAAAGATTAAGATTTTTGGGAGATTTAGTTAATCATGAAAAAAAGGCTTAGGAGGGACACATTATCCCATGCAAACCAGAAACCTATTGTCTTTACCAAGTTGCCCCTCTTCTTTCCTTCACATGAGTCGACCACCACCCCTATAAATAGACATTTGGGAGTCTTCTAACTCTCTTTGGTAATGTAGTACACGAATCCCTTTGAAGGAAACCAAAGAAAACCCTTCTCTAGTCCCTTAACCTTCATATACATCATAAGTGAGTTTAGTAAGTGTTTTGAGGAGAAAGCTTGCAAAGATTTTGTTTGATCATTTTCAACCAGATTTAGAGAGTGTGTAAGTTCATATTCTAGCTTAACTTTAGTATGAAGATGGTTTATTTAAGTGGTTGGACTATACATATTAGTATTAAACCTTTATATTCTTGTTAAAGTGTTATAATAAATCTAAGTGTTGTTTGAAGTGGTTTTTGTTAATGGAAATGTGTTAAATGAAGTTAGAAGAACAACTGTAAACTCTCGCTTGACTCTCGTTAGATGTTTGGCTCGAGCGAGGTGCAACCCAAGACTTCGCTCGACACTCGCTCGATGTCTTGCTCGGGCGAGTTCTAACCCAAGAACTCGCTTGAATCTCGCTCGATACCTCGCTCGAGCGAGATACTCAGTTTGCTTAATGTTCGCCTGATACTCTATTCGAGCGAGTTCCAACCTAAGACTTCGCTCAATTCTCGCTCGATATCTCGCTCGAGCGAGATACCCTATTTTGTTGAAAATTTAAGACTTTTATTTGGATAAAAGTGGACATTGAAATAAGAAGAAATTGTATGTGTTATCTAAGTATATAGCCTATGTAAAATAATTTGCAGAATTTAAGATACATAGTTTTGTAATCATGTGATAATTTAAGATTACATGCATGTTCTAGTATGTCGTAAGAATTAAGAAAAGTGATACATCATGTACTTGAGAAACATTCCTAAGAATAAGAGATAAGGATAAGTTAGTCACGTCGTGATGGGGACGGTGAGACGTAACGCCCGAATGACTGACGTGCCGACAGGGACGGCGATACGTAACACCTGTCGTATGATAAGAGTGATATGTATTATCACGGGAACGGTGATATGTAATGCCAGTGGAAGTGATATGATTGGCGGGAATGGCGAGACGTAACGCCCGCTATGTTACATATGTTCCGTGTCAAGACAGGGACGACGAGACGTAACGTCCGGAAGATTGACACGAGACTCATTATAATGGAGACAGCGATACGTAATGCCCAGGTGATTGATGAGTTATATACGATGGGGACAGCGATACGTAACGTCCATCGGGGATAAGAAATAAATATACTGTAAAAGAGTTATCTGCAATGGGGACAGTGATACGTAACGTCTATTGAGGATAATAATTGAATAAGTTTTAAGAAGGTGTTGATGGTTAAGAAAAAGGAACATAAAATATCATAAGAGTGTAAACCTGTGTAGGTTATAGATAAATCACTTGAAACATGTTTTTGATTATGCTTTGTTAGTTTCTTTTCCTAAAAAGATTAATGATGGCTGTGTCTATGCTTTATTAAGCTAATTATGTACTTACTAAGATTTTTAAGGAAATCTCACTCTTTTGTGATTTTATGTTTCTTTCTTGTATGTATAAATTATACACAGGATGTGATGGCCAACAGGGGGAAAGTCCCAATAACGCAAGAGACTCCGAGGAGTCTTGAGGGACTCTTTAAATACAGTCCTTATGTAAATTTCACTTTTGCGTCTCTGAAATTTTCTATGTATGATCAGCTAGTGGAGTTGTGGTATCACAGTGCTCTCGCTTTTGCTGAGGAGGAACAACATATAGGTTGCTGTTTGACTTTGAAATTGGATAGTTTCCTATCTATAAGTGGAGTTTATTCGACACCATAGAGACAATATCTTCAGCAAGACCATTGTCTTAGCTTGGATATGTTCCGTTATGGGAAGGAATTTTTCGAAATTAAGAAGGAACCCCAGTGATCATATGGATGGTCTTTTGATATGTATTACTATTTTGTTAACGCTGATAACTATTTTGGGCATGTATATATAACAGTAAATATTTGATGAATGAAAGGAGAATGTTGAAGTTGGAAGTTAAAAGTTGCCATATATGATCTTTAGAATCTTTTTATTTTTATACCTAATCTGCTGCGAATTATATGGCTTATGCTAGTAAGTTAAGATATATGCTTTAGGTTATTGTTACGTACGTGGGTGAGTAGCTTAATGTTACTTATCCTGACCCTTTGACTTATGTTAAATCTTAGACGTGAGTTGGGGGCGTCACATTTTACTTCTAATTTCAAGAGAAGAGTACACATAGACAAGGGTATTTTAATCTATCGCATTCTTCTTCTCTCAATCTCTCTCCATCCAACTTGGGGTGCTTATAATTAAATTACCTTTTCGTCCAAGAAGAGTGCACATAGACAAGACTATTTTAATCTACAACCTTAAACAAAGGGTGTGTACAAAGCTGATCATCTGAAAGGTTCAACAGGTGCAGATTCATCAAGAAAAGTTGTAGCCTTAAAGCATTCAGCAGCTTCTAGTTCCGTTGCCCCGACGTCAGCTTTGTAGAGCAGCCCAAGATTGTACCAAGCCAAAGGTTTGTTCTGTCGAGTCGAAGTGCGTCCGTCAGAAGGCTTCTCACAACTGGCAATGATTGGCCACCAAGCTCTCGGAGGACACAGGCAGTAGATATCAAGCTTGGGGCATGGGGTAGGTTCAACATCTAATGCCTTTCGAAATGATTTCAACGCTTCTTGGTGGAGACCTTTGGCTTCATAGAGCAATCCTAACAAATCACCAAGTTTTAAGTTCCTTTAGATCAGAACAAGAAAATCCTTAAGACTCAGTTAAATGTTAAAGCAAACGTTTATAATCAACTGCAGTTTGTGGTTCCATCATGAAGAAAGAAATACATAGGTGATCATTCCAGTTCGAGTCAGGACACTTCTATTATAATTGACATATGGAAGAGGGTGGTAGGATAAATCTGATGCGTATTAAAATTTGATATTAGTTGCCATAAATATTCAAAAACTAGAGTTCCAACTTCCAAGTCTCCAAGGGTATCAATAATATTAATTTTCTCCTAAAAAAAGGTCTCCTAGGGCATTAAAGCAATTTTTGAAGCAGAGTGTCCCTAAAGAATGCCATCTAGAAGCAGAATAAGGATTGATAGCCTGAGATTTTGAAAGGCAAACCTCAGCATCCCGCCACTATGATAATCTTGTGTATACATTAGCGAAATCATGACATATTTCCAGTTCCAAACTTCGGTGATGGTTTCCCTATTCTACAAGAAAAAGTGTAAGTAAATTGGCGAAACAGTATTCTGTAAATATTAATTATGCAAGCTTCAGTCGTATTTGTAACATCTCAATCCCAATTTTTATATTAGATTATTATTATTGTTTTAAATTTTATTTTTATTATTATTATTTAAAAATGGATTTTAAATAAGTTTTAAGATATTTTTAGTGCTAATATTTGATTTAAGTTTTCCCTATCTAGCCACGTATTGATACGTTAGATTTCTATTTAATTGATTTTCAAATCAAATTCAAACTCAAGACACTTCGAATTCTTATCTTCACTATTTCGTTTTCCAATTCAAAACCAACTTCGGATCTACTTCAACTCCAAAACTCTTATCACTCAACTCAAATACTTAACTGTATCCTCTCATAAATTTCAGATTTCGAATACGTGTTTAATTTCAAACTTCAATCAAACACGTAACCTCCTTCCCCTACATGCACGTCTATTGCGTTATGGTCTCTCAGGCATCTATAAATACATGCATGCATGTAGAAACAAGTCACCAAACCACTCTCGTCGACCCTGCACACATCAAACACCCTCATGGTCATCTCTTCCAGCCCTCAGACCCACACAGCAACCCGCCACCCTCCACAAACCAAGAACACAAGCAGTCGCAGCCCTCTCGTACCCCATGGAAACCTCACAGCCTCTCCCCTTCCTCCATCGATACCTTAGGACGCTCCCCACCGCCACCCCTCAACACAGCCTTCCTTCCACCCTGCCATGCACATGAAACTCCACTACAACTAGTTACCGAATTACCACCATTAATCCCCTGTTTTGCTCCAACTGAAACAGAGCACCACCGTTGCAAATCATCCAACCCAGCCATCTTCTTTCACGCCGAAAACCATCTTAAAAGCTACAGAAACCGCCGATCACCCTGAACCCATCAGAGTCGCCGTCGTTGTCCCCCCAGACCCCATTCGATCGCGCATCAGCCCCTCTCAGTGAGTCGCATGACTTTATGCCTTGTTTTCCTCATTATTTTGGTCTTCCGTAAACTGCAATGACTCATTTTATTTCCATTGTCCATGGTATCAATCTTCCCATAAAGCCCTCTTGTAATCTCTAAAGTTACAATTCTACCATTAACTATGCCTCTCTTTGTTTCTATACGATGGGTGACTTTTATATTAGGCTTTTGGGCCTTAAACCAATCGACTATTATTCCCTTAAAGTTCTGGGTTGGTGTTTAAATAAACTTGCTAAGTTTATTTTAAATGGGTTTGTGCTTTATGATTAAGCTCGGCCTGTTATTTTAGTAACCAATTTTATGACTCTTACACTAGCCCAAGGTATTACTTGAATACTACAAACCCACGTACACGTCTTTATGAAATAAAAGCTTTGAAAGTATTCTTTTATGCTATTTTGAACATATTATTTCAGTTAATACTTCGTGTGATTTTAACTAGATTTAAATAAACTTATTAAGTTATATTTTTAAATAAGAATTTGTTATAAGTTTTGATTATTATTATGTTCTAATCCTAATTTAATTTAATATTTATGATTTCAAGTATTACGACACGTTTTTCTAGAAAATTAATGACGATTAGTACTTCGCATAGGTTACAAGCTACGATGTGAAATCAGGAAGCCATGCTAAGAGGTAAGTAGCATGATCATACCCTTCATGCATGTGACGCCTCCAATTTACGTTCGTAATTCAACACAAATTGAATTGTTAGGGTATATAACACTTAGTTACTTACCCACGTACTTATCGAAATTTGAGGCAAATCGCAATGAAAAAGTAAAAATAAAAATTCTAGAGATCATATGGTTACACAAAACCTTAGTATTCATATCATCCATTCTTAAAATATCATTGTATCAGTACATGCATAACCCAGTTAGTTTTCTCAGTCGAAATACAAATTTATCAAAACTTTTGTCTTAAAGCAGCCTAGGCATCTTCTTCTTCACTTCGGGAAACTCTTTCTTCATGCCCGTGCTAGTCCTTATTACTACCAACTGGTCATAAACTTTTACGGAGAGAGAGTACTTCGGGGAACCCTCAGGGTTTCTCCAGGTCTCTCGAGTAACTAGGGTCTAGTCCATGACCATCATCAAACCCTGCAGCGAAAATTATATCCCAAAAGAAAAGGAACCATACAAGAATGAGATTTTTAGGGAAATCTCAGTAAGTACACATTTAACTTAATAAAAGTACAGACATCGTGAAATAGTCACATATAAGAATCAAAGTATATGTTTATGACATGATTCATGTGATTCATGTATGAATTAAACTTATCTCTTATGTGGACTTACATAAACTTGTATCATGCATGAACTTTTCATTCTTAGTCATATCATTTTCATATCTGTTTATTATAATCCACTATTATTACCCGTGGTTGGGCCATGCCACTGTTATTACTCGTGGTTGGGCCATGCCACTGTTATTATCCATGGTTGGGCCATGCCACTATTATTACCCGTGGTCGGGCCTTGCTATTATTATTACCCGTGGAAGGGCCATGCCACTATTATTACCCATGGTTGGGCCATACCATTATTATTACCCATGGAAGGGCTATGCCTTATCTTTTCTTATTTCATTTCTCATATCCTTAACCTTATCATCATCTCATAGTGTCATAACATAACAAATAATACTTGAATAACAAATTATCATAAAATCATGGATGACCAATCACTTTATAAATTCAACATCTTATTTTCCTTTACTTGAATCATAAACTCTTCAATTAATAAAAATCTCAAAATAAAACATAATAGGGTATTTCACTCGAGCCAAACGTTGATTAAGGGTCGAGCTAAATTTCTGCCTAAATCTCGTTCTTCCAACTAAATCTAGCTTTTGTCCTTTATTTATTTCTTATCTTGTAAAACGTAAAACACAAAATTTGTAGATCTCTGTCTTAGATTTCCATAGCCTCTTGAATCAGTCAATTCTGATATAACACTAACAAGTTATGACCATTTTACCATAGGATGTTAAATCTGTCAACTTAACCCTTTTTAAGTCCGAAAGTTGATAGGGTTGATCTATCAATTTTTCCCAAATCAAGACCTCATATTTTCACATAATCCTCTTAATATATCATCATAGAATATGTTTCTAAGATCTCATAATTTTCCTAACATTTTATCATAGCAAAAACCACTCCAAAACTCAATAGGCTTCAATTTAACACATAAACAAAGATTAAGCTCAAATAAATATCAAACATAATCCAATTACCAAACCACTTATTCTATGCCAAGACTAAGTTAATATATGCACTTACAAATTTTTCCAAAGCTAAATGATTAGTCTTGAGTTGGTTTTGTACCACACTTCTCTCTAGCTCTCTTTTGGCATTTAAGTAATGTGAGTGGGTTTTTGTGTATTTCTCTTGGGTATTTCTCACTATGGCCGACTGGTATCTTGCATGAGGAAAGAAGAGAAGCCCATGCATCTATTTATAGGCATAATAGGCGTGGGGTGCAAGGGAAGAGGGCTTGGGCATTTCAGCAACTCCATTTGGCTGCATAGGTGAGGTGTCCCTTACTTGTGGTTTTATGATCACCCCTAATCCTATGGGGATTTGCTGATATTTTAATCCCATGGTTGAGATTAATACACCTATAAAATGATCTTGATCAAGGGCTCAAAGAGTTCCAACATATGGGGGTGAAGACAAAACACCATCATAGGAAATCTTCTAAGGGGTGCATCTGGCCACTTGGCCTCTCCAAGGGATTAGCCACGTTCCATCCCTGATACGTTATTGATAAAATTCGATTCTTTCAAAACTCAAAACATAAAAGTTTAAGATACTCCTCTTAGGGTTCTACAGGATTTTGAATCACCTTATTCTGATATCATATGAGAGAGATATGATTAGTTTACTGAAACACGTCAAAACTTACCCGAGAATATCCAATCCGAATTCTCTATTTGTTTTCCTTTGTTTTCTTACCCACCAAGGCTTCTAGATGAATTCTTATCAAATTGCCACATGTTTCCACACATGTCAAGACTTCAGAAATTATGGTAGCTAATCTTAATTTTCGTCACATGGTTGAACCTAAGACAACTCATCTAAGTCGGTTACCAGTTGACTCCTATCTCTGTCCGTTTACTTCACACTAGATTTAGTTCTTGATAAATTCCTTATCTTCAAAAATTCAAAACATATAAGTTTTAGATCTCTCTCTAGTGGTTCTATAAAAATTATAATTACCTTATTTGGACCTCATATGAAAAAGTTATGATTATTACACCAAAACTCGACGGTTCAGTCCGAGAATCCGTTTTGGCACACCAAGTGTTTGATGTTTTGTTCTTTCACTTCCCTTTGAATTTCTTCCTCAAATTTTGAGAATTTATCTCTTTCTAGGTCTAAATTAAATTTCTCTAGTTGATACATTGCTAAAATTCTCAAAATTCCATTCAACATTTACCTTAGAATGCATCTAAGTCTCCTATTCTTTTTCTATAAAAATATCATTTCCAACAAATTTTTTAAAATAAATTCTCAAGAAAATCTTATATCCTAAAAATTTGGGCTATTACAATGCATGTATAGTAAACATGTTTTTATAAAATTATTATATATGTATGACCATCATTTGAAAGCCCCTTTTATGTACCCAAGTCATGAAAAATTATGAAAAGTCATACATGATTTATGAAAAGTTTATACATTAAGAAATTTATGAAACATCATGATTTTATGTATTAAAGTTAGTTATGAAAAGTCATAGTTTTATGTAAGAGTGCATAAAATTATTTATGAAAGATCATAAATTCATGTGAGGAAGCATGCATCACAATATGTTACGAAAGTATGCGATTTCTTTTGAAATCTATGTTATGATACGTATGTAAGTATGATAAGATATGTAAGCAACCTATGTATGATAAGAAGTCGGTCTCTATGTATGGGCATATTGCATTGCCAGGTTGTACATACTTGTAGTGCATATAGTATGTCTTCCTTATGTATGGATTCCACAACTCACGACTACGAGTGGAATTAGAATAGTTTTAAATTCGCTAATTCTAACTCATGAGGGTCAACAGTGGGTAATGACCTATGATATGAAACGATATGATATAATAAGATAAGCTCAGGTTCATATTCATGTTTTTACAAAAAGTTCATGATTTATGAAAGCTCATGTGTTTCAGCATTTATGAAAAAGTCATGTTCAGCATTTATGAAAAAATTATATTATGTTATTATGTATGTATTTATGAGTATGAATGAAAATCGATGATTATTATTTTTATTGTATGATGTGTTACTTACTGAGTATTCGACTCAGTTTGTTTTTATCTCTATATTTTTCATATTTTCTTTTAAAACCATCCCAGGTAATGAGGATGTACAGATGATAAGATTTGACTCAGGGAGACGATGTAGAAGCCTAGACAGTGTATTAGTTATAATTCTATGATTCTTAGTGAGTAAAATATTTTTGTAAATACGTGTGATTTCAAAATTTTAAGCAAATGCTTCTGCTGACACTCTTTAATTTTTTTTATAAAGGTTGTTTTATTTATTATAAAACGTTCGTATTTGATGCATTTTTGTAAAGAAAAGTTTTAGTAGTATACTGATTCCCTAAATATTTTAAGAATGCTATATTCGAGAGCAGGGTGTTACACTGTTACCAAGAAATATTTTAAGCTTCACCAATCACTAGTAATCTTCTATTCTATGAGAGAAAAATGTAAGTAAATTGGAGAAATAGTATTCTATGAATATTTTAAGCTTTACCATTATTCCATTTATGGAATAGTAATCAGTTATAAAATGAAATCATGCAATCTTGCTTAATATGTGAAAAGAGATTCCAGCTAGACACATTTGAAAAATTATCAAAGTAGTTTTCTCTCACTTTATTTTTTTTTCAATTTTATTATGCTATAAACGAATTCCAATTCTGAAGTCCTAATGCCAAGAATTCGAAACTCAAAATTATCTCTTGAGATGAAAACCAACCAAAGTGTCTGCAAAACAATTATAATCTGCCAACAACAAACCTTAAGCACTTTAATAGCCCATCATAGATGGAGAGTTCAAAACCCAGAAGATTCTAACGACAACCCAAATGGAATAAATAGAGGCCAGACCATGATATAGCTAAGCAGTATGATTTTGGAAGCCAAAGTTGAAGAAAAGGAAACCCATTACAACATCATAGTAGAAGGAAGAAAGAAGATCAAGACACCTTCTAAAAAAAGTCCTTTTGATTGACAAAAAGCATTGACCAAGCCCACAAGGCATCACCACCACCGTGCATCTGTCTGCCTTTCGTATGTCAAAAACCCTAGGTGGCGATGAAAATGAGCCGATTTTACACGTTGTGGGAGGGAGGGATTTGAAGCTAAGCTTCAAATCTCTCAGTTTCTCTCTAAAATGGGATGAATTTCTAGTCATTTAGCAAAATCGACGCACGGAAGGGGGCGGAGAGTTTCTCTCTCTTCAAAAGGTTGGGGACGACGAATTTGAAATGCTATAATTCAACTTGTGTTTTCTCCCCTTAAAATCAAATCTAATTTTTTTTTAAATTATTAGCTGATGTGACAGGACGCCACGTCAGCCAACTCTAAGGGTTGACCCCCCAACTTGACTCCCCCCTACAATTTCTGTATAGATGCCGTATTCAATTTATCTGACCATTTAGAAATTTGGAGATGTAGGAAATGAGAATAAATCAAAATATTGTAATGAGGATAATAACACTCTCCTCAAGAAAAACAAAAATGTTAAAGGCAAAGGCAAACAGCTGATGCAAATAGCATATAGTTGATGCAAACAGCATATAGTCGATGCAACGACAATGTGATATTCCTTAGACAAATTTACCAAATTGGCTTGCAAGTCCCATCAAATTTTCATCAAACTACCCACAGCTTGTGAATCTTGTCAACAAAGGCTCAAAGCTGCATTTTTTTTCTTCTAATCTTCAAAGTTGCATAATTTGGTACCGCACTAATTTAATAAAATTAACACTTCCTCTTCATTTCCCTCTTTGATGGGCATTATGGTGGGCTGAGTTTTAAAATTCTTTGCAAGTTTGAGATGGGCCAATCACAAGATTGAGAGCTAAGAGGATCAAGGAAGGAATGTAAGGACTGATGCAATCCACTTGAGCCAAATTTGCAAATTCATTGAACAAGACCTCAACATTCAAGATGGGCTTGAAAGAAAAAGAACTATATTTAATCCATGTGATACAAGTTACAGAGCAGGATGACAAACCTAGTAGTTTAGTAAATACTTTTATTTTAATAAGCATAGGCGTGTGGATCTATTTTTATATTTATATAGTTATAGGCATTTGGACCTATTTAATTCATTAATTGGACCTCTTTTTTTAGTTATAGGAGTATGGTTTAGGAGTTTTGAACTTAAAAGTGTTCAGTTCATATCTTTAAGTAATATAGGCCTTATTAGGCTCTAGGATTTCATTAGGGGCTATAAAAACACACGCCTATTTATTTTTATAGCAATTATGAACATGAATAGTATTTTTTTCTAGAAAGAATTATTGTTTTCTCTATTTTTTCTTGAATAAACTAAAAACATATCAAAAGCAAACACTTTGTGACATTCTCTCTATAATTTAAGTTCTTGAAACAAGTTTTCAACGAATTTAGATAATTTTGACTTAATTCTTAGCTTTCTTGGATGGATTTCAATTTGTTCATGGGTTCAAGGGATATTCGATCTCACGGGTTCACATCAGTTGGTATCAAAACTCAATTTCCAAATCAGGTCTAATTTATCTTTTTAATCGTTATATTTAGGTTTTTGTGTTAGGCGGGCTTTAGGGTTTTCTATTCTTATTTCAAATTTCTTTCTTTATTCTTGTTAATTTCATGTGCTTGAATTCAGATTTGTGATTTCAACAAATGATTATTTGTATACTTCATTCAAGATCTGTAATATCGTGTGTTCTAGGATTTTTTATTCTAATCTCAAATCCTTGCTTTAATTTTCAGATTTATAATTTCTGATTTGAATTCAAATTTCATATATATTCTGACCTATTCTTATCCAAATTTGAATTTAAAATTCATATCTATTCTGATATTAATTTTAAATTTCAGATCATTGCATTGAATCTGCATAAAAAGAAAAGCCAGCAAATTCAAAAGGTTTCTGCATTAAAAAAATAAAAATAAAATTAAAAAAAAAAAGAAGAGAAATTTCGAAATTGGTTATTTGATATAGGTTGCAAGTTGAAATTTGATATATCATCTTTAGTAGTTTGTTCTCTTGTTTTCTAATTACTCCTTTCTTCGTATAAATTTCCTGAATCTGAATCTCTTGTTTACTAATTGTTATTTTCTTTTTTTCCTAATTACTATGTTTCTTGTTTTCTAAATTGCTATTTTCCTTGTTTTGTAACATTTTATTCCATTCTCTTATTCCTTGAATCTATTGTTGGTTGGAATAATACAACGTTACGTCTTGATTTAATTCAAGTAGTTCTTAAAGAACTTGAAATGGAAAGCAAGTGAGATAATAGGCAAAAGTGGTGAGACTAGTATCGAAAAAAGCTAAAAGTGTGAAACACGAGTTTGAGCAGTTGAATTTGGTGTTAGGGGAAGTGAGGGATAGGGTGGATCAACAAGATCTAGTGATTAAAAATTTACAAGGTGTGCGAATTAAGAGAAGACGTGAGCCAAGTATTGAAAATGAGTATGAGAACAACAAAGATAATGAGGATGAGGAAGATATAGCACCTGAGGTTAAAATGGGTGGAAATGGCAGACCTAGAGGAGATAGGCACGGAAGATGACCTAGAAGAAATCCAAGGGGTCGAGATGGGTAGATGAAAACCTTGGGAACATCAAAATAAAAATAGCATCTATCCAAAGTAGGACTAATCCTGAAGCCTAATTAGAATAAAAGAAGAAAATAAAGTTGATTTTTTATTGTCACAATTATTCGGAGGAGTAGAAGGTGAATTGGCAGTAATTGAGTTAACTGATCATGCAATTATTTGGTGAAATCAATTAGTGACCAATAGGAGGAGGAATCGTGAGATGTAAGAACCCAAATTTTCACTTGTCCTTTGTAATTTACATGCTTAGTTTGATCATAATTTCTTTAAAGTAATTTTAGTGGACCTTTGGAATTTTTAGATATATATTCATTTTGGACATTTTCTTATAGGAAATATTGATAAATTAAGCTTAAAATGGTAAAAGAATGCAAATAGAGGAATTTAGTGTAAACCTTGATAATTGTAAAATATTTGACAGATTTGACATCCTCCGATAATTTGGACATAACTCTTTCATTTGATTTCGAATTGGGATAATTCAAGGTGCTATGGAAATTTAAGAGGAATATCTACAATTTTTATGTTTTGAGTTTTAAGAGATACATACTCAATCAATTAAGAAATTGTGATTGAAGTGGCAAAACTGAATTGGACATATAGATATTGATTTTGAATTGACTAATGACTTTGCTTAAGATTAAGTCTTAGGAATATTTTCTTAATTATCCTAAGATTTCGACAAGTGTGTAGAAATATGGCAAATGAGAAGATTTTATCTAGAAAGTTTCGATTGAAACAAAAAGGATTAGCTAGCAAACACTTGGTGTGCCCGAATTGGTGCTCTCGGGCTGATCCGTTGATTTTTAGTAGAATAATCATAACTTTGTCATATGAGATCTGAATGAAGTGATTTCAGTTTCTATAGAACCTTAAGAGGGATATATAAAACTTTCAATTTTTAGTTTTTGAATATTCTAGCTGTATCAAGAACTTAATTGGGAAAGAATTGAACTGCTCTGGATAGAGCGCAATTGGTAACTGATTTAGAAAAAGTATCCTAATTCCGGCCATGTGAAGAAAAATGTGATTGGTTCTCAATTTTTCTCATATCTTGACATGTGTAGGGATATGTGGCAAGTGAAGATAAGTCATTTAGAAGCCTTGGTTAGCAAGAAAACAAAAGGAAACCGTAGGGGGGCAAAATCTGTTGACAGCCAACCAAGTGAGCTAATTCCAAGTCTTACTCCAACCAAGTCTTGGAGTGGCCTTCTTCAATGTCACAAGTGTCTTCTTAGGAGGCTAAAAAATTGACCAATGAGGAGAGGAGGTCTGGAAAACGTTGGATGGCCTTCGGGGATGCAAAGAATCGTTGCATGCATGGTGGAAGGAAGGGCCAGTTATGTACAACTATGTAAACCCCATGTGATGGCATCTCTTAAGCCATTGATCAAGATAATTTTTTGGCAGCTCAAAAACTAACCATTGGATCAAAATATGACTCACCAAGCCTAAAATTTAGGTGTTATCATGAGCCAAGGAAGTAAGATAACACACACACGGCAAGCCCAATCCATCTAGATTATCTCAAGCCTCTTCAACCTTTTTACTTAAGTAGTTTGACATATATATATATATATATATATATATATATATAGGAGGGTGACTTTCAATTGTTCATTTGGAAATACACGTCAACTTTCACCAAAGAAATACTAGTCTTGCTAAAAACATTACTCTTTCCCCTAACCATAAAATAGAATCATTTAGATACTTTGAAGAGGAGATTGCAAGGACTTGGTTCACTAATCAATTCAAGTTTGGAGAAAATTAGTAAGTGCACAAATTAACTTAATCTTGGCATATAATTACTGAGTTGATGATTAGATCATGTTTGTTACTCCTTTCATCTTAAGCTTTGTGTATATGATTAAATGAAATCTTGTAAGTTTTAACTTAGTTTTTGTTATGGAAAAATATTAAGAAAAATTGCAAGAACTTAAGAATATGTTCTATTTTGATATATGAAGAGACTTATGTGAAAATAAAAGGTTTTTGTTTGACAAAAAAAAAAAAGAGAAAACCAATCCTAGTGAATTTTGGCCTTAATAGGGTTATTGGTGAATTTTTTACTCGAAATTTTTATCTACTTCATTTTAATTATTTGGATGCTATTTTAATAATTATAATGAGTTTAGGAACTCTAGTTTACTTGAAAAATTTTCAAGAATCATTGTAATAACCCAAAATTTTTTAAAATAGAGCATTTACTTGAGAATATTTTAAAGGGATTTATTGGAATGATATTTTTTCCATGAAAATAGGATTTGAGGCTTAGATGCATTCGAAGAAAAATTTTGGATTGATCTTTAGGAATTGTAGCAATATGTCAACTAGAAAAATTCAATTTGGATCTAGAATAAGATAAATTTTTGAAATTTGAGGAAGAAATTCAAAGGGAAGTGATAGAATAAAACATCAAACACTTGGTGTGCCAAAATGAGTTCTCGGGTTGATCCGTCGGGTTTTGGTGTAATAATCATAACTCCTTCATATAAGATCAGAAAGAAGTGATTCCAATTCGTATAACCTTAAGAGGTATATCTAGAACTTTCATGTTTTGGGTTTTTGAATATAAGAAATTGATCAAGGACTAAATCTGGTGTGAAGTGGACGGATGAGAATGAGAGTCAACTGGTAACCGACTTAGATGAGTTGTCTTATGTTCGGCTATGTGATGAAAATTGTGATTGGCTATCAATTTTTCTGAGGTCTTTAAATGTGTGGGAATATGTGGCAAGTTGATAAAAATTCATCTAGAAGCCTTGGTGGGCAAGAAAATAAAGGAAAACAAATGGAGAACGAGCTCGGATTGGGTGTTCTCGGGTAAATTTTGACGTGTTTCGGTGAAATAATCATATCTCTCTCATATGATTTCTTAATAAAGTGATTCAAAATCCTATATAACCTTAAAAGGATGATCTTAAACTTTAATTTTTTAAGTTTTCGAAGAATCAAATTTTATCTTGGACTTATTTGAGCTGGAACGTAGCTGACCCCCAAGAGAGGCCAAGTGGCAAGATACACCCATTGGAAGATTTCCTATAATGTTATCTTGTCTTTACCCCCATGTGTTGGAACTCTTTGAGCCCTTATTCAAGATCATTTTATAGGTGGATTAATCTTAACCATGAGATTAAAATATCAGCAAATCCCCATAGGATTATGAGTGATCATGAGACCACAAGAGTAGGGGACACCTCACCTATGCAGCCAAATGGAGTTGCTGAAATGCCCAAACTATTTCTCCTTGCATCCCACGCCTCTTATACCTACAAATAGATGCATGGGCTTCTCTTCTTTCCCCATGAGAGATACCAGTTGGCCATAGTGAAAAATACCCAAGAGAAATACATAAAAACCCACTTACATTACCTAAGTGCCAAAAGAGAGCTAATCGAGAGCATTGGAGAAGAAGTGGTACAAGACCAACCATAGACATCTAATTTAGCTTTGAAAAAATTTATAAGTGCATATATTAACTTAATCTTGGCATAAAATAAGTGGTTTGATGATTGAATTATATTTGATATTTATTTGAGCTTAATCTTTGTTTATGTGTTAAATTGAAACATATTGAATTTTGGAGTGGTTTTTGCTATGAAAAAATGTTAGAAAAATTATTAGACTTTATAAATATATTCTATGATGTTATATGAAGAGAATTATATGAAAACATGAGATTTTTCTATGGAAAATAATGAAGAAACAACTCTAGTGAATTTCGGCCTTATTATTATTTACAGATTTGACACATTTTGGTAAATCAGATATAACTTATTCGTTTGATATCAAATTTGAATAATTAAAGAGGTTATGGAAAAATAAGAGAAAGATCTACAATTTTTATGTTTTGAGTTTTAAGAGATAAGGACTTAATAAAGGATGAAATTAGGATTGAAGTGGCAGAACCGAGTTTACCATAGTAAGCATTATTCGTTAAGTTTTAACGTTAAGAATTTATGTGACGTGAGTGCATGTATATATGATGTATATTCTTGGGATATGTTTTTATATGTCACATGAATTATGAAAACATGAAACATGCATGTCATAAGCCTAAGTTATGTGTATATTGCATTTTGTCACATACATGTGTCATCATAAGTCATGACGTCTGTTTTAAGAAAAATCTATGTTACATGTTATCAAGTAAGTGTCGTCATAAGTCATATCAAGTATTAAGGAAATAAGAAAGAATATGACATGGCCCGACCACGGGTAATAATAGTGGTATGGCCCGACCACGGGTAATAATAGTGGCATGACCCAACCATGGGTAATAATAATAGATATAAGTAAAGATTTATAAGAACAAGAATTTTAAGATAAGAATGAAAAGTCCATGCATGATACAAGTTTGTAAGTCTAAGTCATGCATGAGCCATATGAAGCATGTCATAAATGCATACTCTGGCTGTCTGACTTGTATATAATTATTTTATGTTGTCTATGCTTTTATTAAGTTACGTGTGTACTTATTGAGATTTCTAAGAAAATCTCACTCTTGTATATTTCTATTTTTGGAAATATAAAATTATGTTGCAGGATTAATAACTGAGATAAGAGAAGGCCCGATGACTTAAAGAACTCAGAGGAGCCTAGATGAGCCATAAAGTTAGTCTAGGTTTTGAGAATAATTATGTATATGACTGACAAAACTAACTGGGTTATGTATGTAATGATACCATGTTATTATAAGAATGGATGAGATGGATATTGTGATTTTAGTTCACCATGTAATCATTAAATTTTTTTTATTTAGAACTCTTTTGCTGCAATTTTGATAAGTACGGGGGTGAGTAGCCTAACGTTACTTACCCTGACACTTTAATTTGCGTTGAATTACGAACGTAAATTGGGGGCATCACAAAATGGTATCAGAGCAAATTGGGGGCGTCACAATCATCATGCAAAAAATTATTGAAAAATTAACCAAAAAAACAATATAGTTTAAGCTTGAATTTATTTATGAAAGCTAAGGAAAGTTTAGTATTTTATAAATGAAGAGTTTGTCTTAGTTTGAATAAAAGAAAATAAGGTTTGAATTTCTAGAGTGTTCGGCCAGCCTTGATTCTATAATATTTTATTAATTAATTAATTAAGCATTATTTGTTATGTTTTGATATTATGAGATGATGTAACGTAAATATATATGCACGTGATATATTTTATTGTGATATGTTTCTCCATGTTATAAGACTCATGAGGACATGAAATATGCATTCAAAAGTCTAAGAGTATGTTCATGTTTCATTACGTCACATAAATGTCGTCACAAGTTATAATGTTTATTTTAAGAAAAGTTCATGTTACATTTTGTCAGATAAGTATCGTCATAGGTCATGACAAGCATTTAAGAAATAAGATAAGAAAATTATATAAGAGAAAAGATTTAAGAATCAGTCATGTCATAACGGGGATGACGATACGTAACGCCCGTATGACGGATATAATAAGGCTCGTCACAATGGGGGCGATGATATGTAACGCCCAGACGACTGACGAGAATATGGATATGGCCCAACCATAGGTAATAATAGTGTATATGGCCCAACCATGGGTAACAATAGTGGATAAGGCCTAACCACATATGATACTAGTGGAGATCTCGATGGGGACGGCGATACGTAACGCCCGTCGAGGTTAAGAAATAACTAAGACTCATAAGAATAAGAAAGAAAACATAGAGAAAATAAACTTTTAAGGATGAAAATGATAAGTACATATACGGTGTAAGTTTATGAACATAAGTCGTGCATGAGCCGCATGAAGCATCTCATGAGTTGCATGTTCTTACTATCTGTCTTGTATGTTGATATGTTGTTATGTCTATGTATTTATTAAATTATGTATGTACTTACTGACAAGGAAATCTTATTCTTGTGTATTTCTTTTCTTTTTGAAAATTTAAATTTCGTTGCAGGATTTGATAATGGACATGGGCAAGACCCCAGCCACTCGAGAGACCTAGAGGAACCTTGAAGGGCCCTCCGAGTACTCTTCCTAGGAGTTTTGACCCGTTAGTAGTAGTAGGAATTGGTGTTGGCACTGGAGAAAACTTCAGAAAATGAAGAAAGAGCCGAGGTGGTCTTAAGAAGATATTTGAGAAATTTTGTAAATGTTATATATAAGAAAACTAACTGGATTATGATATGTAGTGGTATAATGAATGGAAGGATGTGATCATTAGACTTTTGTGATTAAATATTTTTATCTAGACCCTCTCCGCTGTGATTTGCATTGCATGTGCTAGTAAGTTTAGGTGCATGCATTAAATTTTGATATGTACGGGGGTGAGTAGCCTAGTATTATTTACCCCGATGTTTCAATTTACGTTAAATTCTGAACGTAAATTGGGGACGTCACATGAGACCTATAAGAACATGGCGTGAGTTGAACGCTCTCATGAGACGGAGATTTATACCTAACCATTACCATAGAGGCCTCTACCAAAAACTACAAAATCTTATACAAGGGTTTAGGAATGTAGAGGATTACCATAAGGAGATGAATGCAGCTATGATTCGAGCTGATGTACAGGAGGATTGGGAGGCCACAATGACTAAATTTTTAAGTAGTTTAAATAGGGACATAGCCAATGTAGTTGAGTTGCAGCATTATATAGAGGTAGAAGATATGGTGCACATGACTTTGAAGGTGGAGAGGCAGTTAAAGAGAAATGGGGCAGCAAAGTATATTTTGGTTTCTATCACTCCTTGAAAATCAAAGTGGGATAGAAATGATCAAGCTGTAATATAGGGTAAGACTGAACTACCTAATGGGGAAGATGAGAGAACTAGCAAAAATAAACCCAAGGTAGATTTCCAACATTCAAAGAATAGAAAAATTAAATGTTTCAAATGTTTGGGTTCAGGGCATATTACGTCTCAATTCTAAACAAAGAGGTGATGACTGAGAGTGAAAATGATAGTGATAAGATGCTCGAGCTAGTAGCTGCTAGTGATAATAATGGAGTAGAATACCTCGTAGAAGGTGAGTCTCTTATTGCAAGACATGCTCTCAATATGCAAATTAAGATAGATGATATAGAGCAGCAGAGAAAGAATATACTTCATACTAGATGCTTTGTAGATAACAAGGTGTGTAGTATGATTATAGATTAGGGAAGTTGCACCAATGTAGCTAGTATCACTCTAGCAGAGAAGTTGAGCTTACATTTATTAAAGCATCCTAGACCTTATAAGTTGCAGTAGTTGAATGAATGTTGGGAGGTCAATGTTAATAAGCAGGTTTTGGTGGCTTTCACCATTGGGCAGTATAGTAATGCAGTACTTTGTAATATAGTTCTTATGCATGCTGGCCATATTTTGTTGGGGAGGCTGTAGCAGTATGATAGGAGAGTGATTCATGATGGGTTTAGGAACAAGTACAACTTTGTAAGGATGGAAAAACAATCAAGCTTGCTCTTTTAACCCCAAAGCAGGTCTATAAGAACCAATTGAAGCCAAAAAGTGAGATTGAGTAAAAAAAGAAAGAGTAAGGCTTAAACACAAGAAAGAAAAATGAGAGAAAATAAAAATGAGAGTGAAATTGAAATCTCAAAAAAAAAAAAAAGTGAAAATAAAAATTGAGAGGTGGCTGAGAATAAAGAAAAAAGAGTGGAGCCAAGAGAGAAAAAAGAAAAAAAGCTTGCAGAGAGAAAATGAAAAATAAAGCTGAGTTTTTGCACAAAAGTGAATGAGGTTAAAATGACCTTCTTAGCAGATCAACCAATCTTACTTGTTTATAAAGAATCTTATCTTAATCTTGATAACACTAGCCAATCTCTTAATAGTTTGGTTGTTTCTTTATTGTAGGAGTTCAATGATATATTTCCAGAGGAGAGATTTCGAGTGGGTTGCCAGCCATTAGTGGCATTGAGCATCAAATTGATTTTGTACCTAGAGCCGTTATTCCAAATCAACCATCCTATAGGAGTAGTCTGGAGGAAACAAATGATCTCCAAAAAGAAGTTGAAGATTTGATGAGCAAAGAGTACGTAAGAGAGAGCATGAACCCATGTGCAGTACCAGTACCACTAGTGCCTAAGGAGGACGGGATTTGAAGGATGTGCGTTGATTGCAGAGCTGTCAACAATATTACGGTGACGATTCGAGGTAGAATCCTTTTGAGGAGAGAGGGAATAATGGGCACCATGGTGGGCTGAGTCTTAAAGATTCCTTACAAGTTTCAGATGGGCTAATCACAAGATCGAGGGTTAAGAAGATTAAGGAAGTAATGCAAGAACTGGTGCAATCCACTTGGGCCTAGTTTGCAAATTCATTGAGCAAGACTCCAACATTCAACATGAGCTTAAAAGAAGAAGAACAAATTTTAATCTATGTGATACAAGCTATAGAGGAGGATAACAAAGTCTAGTAGTTTAGTAAAAGCTTTTATTTCAATAAGTATAAGCGTGTGAGCCTATTTTTATGTTTTTCTGGTTGTAGGTATTTGGGTCTATTTAATTCATTAATTGGACCTCTTTTGTTAGTTATAGATGTATAGTTTAGGAGTTTTAGGTTTAAAAGTGTTCAGCCTATGTCTTTAAGTGATGTAGGCCTTATTAGGCTCTAGGGTTTCATTAGAGGTTATAAAAATACATGCCTCTTTATTTTTCCAGCAATTATGAACATGAATAGTATTTTTTTAGAGAAAATAATTATTTTTTCTACTTATTCTTGAATGAACTAATAACTTATCAAAGGCAAATCCTTGGTGGTGTTCTCTTTACAATCTAGGTTCTTGAAACAAGTTTTCAATAGGTCTAAATCATTTTAACTTGATTCTTGGGTGTATTTCAATTTGTTCATGGGTTCAAAGAATATTCAATCTCACGGGTTCACATCACTCTCCCTTTTCCTTTTATTTTTTTTCAAATTTTGGTGTTAACCCACAACCATACAAGGCAAATGATGAGTTTTATTTTATATGAGCTGGATAAGCAGACAATGATGGTGAAAATTATTCAATCCCTAAAAGAGATCCACTGATGGCAAAAAAGAGCAAATCAGCCTACATAAATTTAAACTCATTTCTTTAAAATTGAAATTAGGAAAGAAGAAAAAAGTTGTAGAGATGAACAATGGCAAACGTTGAATGAAAGTAAAAAATGCCAGAAGTCGTAGAGAAAGAACCCAAGGGAGATAGGTCCCTTCTTCAGGTTATTCCTACGAACACGAACACACAAGATTCAGATGAAATGAAGCAAAAAAACCAAACCTAGAAGGTAGAAGAATCAAAAGAAAAAAGAGAAGAGAGATCTTTAAGACAAATTATTTGAGAAAGAGAAAAACTTCTTGCCAAAGAAAAACTTTACTCTGCACTTTGCTTTGCTCTTTTTTGTTTTTATGTTTTTTGGTTTTCATTCTTTTATTCCACGTATGCAGCCGTTTGCTTCCCATTTGTACGTTATGTCTGTCCCTACCAGAATTGCAAGAAAAAAGTGAGTGAGGGGATGGAGAACAACAATAATACCAATTGAAAGGGATTGTTGCATGACGAAGACTGAGGAGTGGCGTCGTCATTGTGATTGACATCGTCATCGCTTACAAATGAGAAAGCGATGAGTAAGGAAAAAATTAGGGCCGCAAAAACACGGGGATAAGGGCAAGAAGAAGACGATGCCATGGCCGCCCAAAAGGTGGGAGATTTGATAGGGAATCAGGAGAGAGAGGGTGAGAATAAAGGGCGAAGAAAGCGCGAGATGATCCTTGTCTACGATTTCATGGCCAACAGCCCGTTCGCGACCACCTTCACAACACTGACAAGGCCACCCTTTTGGGGACACAGAGTCTCCAAATTTGCATCGGAGCGGCGCGTGGCCGATGGCCTGCACTACCTACACATGGAGAGCCTCTAGACCCCACGCAGACAACGAAGAGCAACGAGGAGAAGTTGTCTTAGCTGGACAATGTAATTCTCGAACTGGACTTGTAGATTTGATGGAATCAACGAGAATTGGGGAAGGGAGCTTTGGATGGGCTTTTGTGAAATAAGATGAACTTTGGATGCAGAGGAAAGAGTAACAGAATTTAGAGAAATAAATTTTAAAATGTTTACGTTCGTGAACAATGCACACTATATCTTGCGGCAATACTGTAGCAAAATGAAAAATAGAGATAAAATAAAGGATCGGTTGGATGTGCATTTTAAGCTAATTTTTTTAATTTTATCCAAATAGATTTTACACAATCCATTAGGAGTGTTCTTACTTTTAGAAGTTACTTCTTTTATTTTGAAATTTATTATTTTTAATTTATGTGTTGTCTTTTAGATAAATTATTACTTAAAATAAAAATAATTAAAAAAGTGTGATGTCAAATAGCCTATTAAAATTGATAGACATGGCTAATATTTGTTCTAAGCTCTAAGTTTAAAGAATATAAACACAAAAAGTAAAAATACAATTTATTTATTATTAAGTATTTAATATTATCTTAAATATTCATATGAACAATAATAAATATTATCAATATATACTTTACTGATATTTCGAGAAGAATAATCATATTGCATTGGGCGCGTTTCACTGCTAACTGAACTCGATCGCTAACCTGCAAAAAAAAAAAAAGGGGTGGCCAGGCCAGTCTCTAAGTTAGAATATGTGTGTATTGCCTTACAATGAGGGGTCTGAATCTGTTATATTGGGTTGCTAGCGTTGGTCCTTTATATAGAGGTGGATTGTAGCTGATAAGGATTTTTCAACCATTTCCTATATATAAGAGTCTTGATCTTCAAAGTCCCAAAAAATGATTTCAGAAGGTTTGGATTAACATATCGAGGATAAACATCTCAAATATCTTGTGTTTCCTTGGGAATAAATATTTTTGATCGGTGATGGTTATCATCTTAATCCTATCGGGTAGTATGAAATTTTCAAATTTCAAGGACGAGATTTTTTTAAGGAGGGTGGTTTGTAACATCCCGACCAAATTTGAGATTTATTTTAAATCTTTTATTTTTTATTATTACTATTGTTGTTATTATTATTATTATTATTATTATTAACATATTTTACAATAAGTTTAAAGATAATGATTTTATTTGTTCTTCTCCTAACCGTATTTCTCTCTATTAGATTTGATCAATTCTTTTCTAATTAAATCATTATCCAATCCTAGCCTAAACTCTTGATTTAAATTCAAAATCCCAACTTGGAATTTATGACCAAAGAAACCAACACCAAATCTATTCCAAACTCAAACTCTGATTCTCTCAGCATTTGTCTATCCTCGTAGATCAGATTACAAAATCAAAACTAAACTCTTCCGATCTCTAACTCCAAGTTCATCCAAATCTCAGAAATTCAAGCTCAAACTCCCGATCAAATTCGAATGAGCCCTCTCCTGATACATTACGAAAACTCCTCTCCTCTCTCTATAAAACGCAGCTGAAATCCCACATCAAAGACCAGGAAAAACCTTCACATAATTCCATCGAAACAATCTCGACAAAAATAGAGAAAATCTATTCCCCCATCAGTCCGAAACACCACCCTCATAGCAACCATAAACACTACTCGACAACCACCAGTAGCAGCACCACTTACCTTGTCGGACCACCTCGCCTTAGCCACAGAACTCGCCGACCAGTCTTCCCCCACCATCCCAAGCATCTTTCGGCGAGCCCCTCCCCTATTTTGCCAGCAAACCGAGACCCACATTTTTCACCCAAGCAACCCACTCACCTCGCCGGAAACTCAAAACCGGTGCCCACGATTTTCGGACCTACCCAATTGCTGTCGCGCGCTCAGTCTTCTCACTCAGTGAGCTCCTTCCCTCTTTCACACATGTTTTATTCCCTTTGTAATGGTTCTTTCTGCAAGCAAGTTGAAGAAACTATGTTTATAAATTGTTTACTTCAGCCTCTCTAGTATGCACTCATCTATTAAGATATTCTCCCCTTAATGCCCTTTTAACCCTCAAAGCCATCCTCCACATCCTTTGATTTTAAAACGGGCCTGGGCCTTAAAGCCCAATTAGAGCTAGTGCTTTTATTCTAAGTATATTGGGCTTAGTTGTCTTAAATATTTTAGAATTTGTTTTTGGGCCTTTCTATATTTTAAAGGAATTTAAAATATTTTCAAAGTAGATTTTTAATAAATTATTATATTATCTTTATTTATGATTTTAGACAATTAGAGTTTTGTCATGATATATATATTTTTAAAAAAAGATAGTGACAATTAGTATCTCATACAGATTACGAGCTACGAAGTTGAAATCAGGAAGTAACATTAGGAGGTAAGTAGCATGATCATACTTTTCAAGCATGTACGGTAAATATGTTTTATAAAAATATTATGTATGTATAACCATCATTTCGAAGTCCCTTTTTACGTACCCAGTGATGATACAAAAAATTATGAAAGATCCATGCATAATTTATGAAAAGTTTATGCATTAAGATATTTATGAAACATCATGATTTTATGCATTAAAATTATCTATGAAAAGTCATGATTTTATGTAAGAGTATGTATAAAATTATTTATGAAAAATCATGAATTCATGTGAGGAAGCATGCATCACGACATGTTATAAAAGTATGTGATTTCCTTTGAAATCAATGTTATGATAAGTATGCAAGTATGATAAGATATGTAAGCGACCTATGTATGATATGAAGTCGGTACCTATGTATGCCTTTAAAAAAAAAAAAAGTTGATACCTATGTATGGGCATATTGCATTGACAGGTCTTACATGCTGGTAGTGCACCCAGTATGTCTTCCTTATGTATGGATTCCACAACCTGCAACCACGGGCGGAATCAAAATCTTTTTAGATTCGCTGACTTTAACTCACAGGGGTCAACAGTAGATAACGGCATATGATACGAAATGATATAAGATGATAAGATAAGCTCAAGTTCATGTTCATATTTTTACGAAAAGCTCATGATTTATGAAAGCTCGTGTTTTTAACATTTATGACAAATTCATATTTATAAAGATTTGTGAAATGCTCTTGTTAAGCATTTATGAAAAGACACATGTTCAGCATTTATAAAAATAGCATGTTCATATTATTATGTATGTATCTATGAGTATGAATGAAAACCGATGATTATTATTTTTACCGTATGATGTGTTGCTAATTGAGTATTCGACTCATTTTTTTTTTATTTCTATGTTTCCATGTTTCATTTTAAAAATCATCACAGGTAATGAGATGCACAGTTGGGAGAATTTGACTCAGGGAGGCGATTCAGAGGTCTAACAGTGTATTAGTTTTACTTTGTGGTTTTCAGTGAATAAAATATTTTTTTTTTTTGTAAATACGAGTGATTTTCAATATATTTTTTAAGCAAATGTTTCCGCGAACTCTCTTTAAATTTATAAAGACTATTTCATTTATTATAAAACGTTCGTATCTGGTGCGTTTTGTAAATAAAGTTTTAGTAGCACGCTGACTTCCTAAAATATCTTAAAAATACTACATTTGGGAGCGGGGTGTTACAATTTGGTATCAGTGCCAGGTTCAAATATGTGGTTTTATTTTCTTCAATATAAAGAGAGGAAAACCTTTTCAAAATTTTTGTAAAATTAAAAATAAAAATAAAAATGAAGAAAGTCTAGGCCATCTCCTCTCCAAATTAGGTTTTGCATTGTGTAAGTATGATATAATTTTCTTTTAGTTTAAATATATTTTGATTGAGTTTTTGTTTTTTTAAACACACTGCTAGAATGACACCCACTAGGAGAAACCCACATACTCCCCACCCTGAAAGCGACATGGTACATAATGGGAACTCTGAAGTGCTCCCTGCTACGGCGACGCGTTTATTTCAAAGGATGATCAATGGTGATATGGGGGCAAGTAGGACCCCACAGGCAGGATGCACACTAGAGCAGTTCTCCCACCAGCTTCCCCCTACCTTCGACGGTAGAGCAAACGACATGGATGCGGAAAGCTGGGTAGAACGACTAGAACAAATTTTCAAGGCACTTGGCTGCATGGATGAACCGAAAGTCATTTATGCCACTTTCAACTTGACAGATGCGGCAAACAAATGGTGGAAGTCAATGCGAACAATCTTGCAGACGGAACTGGGGAATGAAGTCCCTATCAAATGGGAGCGTTTCAGGAAGGTATTTTTGGAACGATACTTCCCGCAAACTCTCCTTGAATCAAGGGCCGTCAGTTTATGGACCTTACCCAAGGAACAATGACCATAGAGCAATACGCCGCTAAATTCATGGAGTTGTCTCGCTTTGCCACTTATTTAATCCATGATGAGGAAAAGAAAGCTGAAAATTTTGAGTGTGGTTTAGATCGTAGGATTAGGGAGCGCGTACGTGCTCTCAAGATTCGAAATTTCATAGAGCTGGTTGCCCGAGCTACTATTGCTGAAGAAGACATTCAAGAGAATATCAACTTTAGGAAGCGTCAACAACAACTTCAATCAGAATCAAATAGGGATAAGAGGCATTGTCGGGATGATGATCAGAGGCCACCACATCAGGGTGAGTCAAGATGGCTCTCCATGTGCGAGAAGTGTGGTAAGAGGCATGGAAGAAGATGTTTGTTGGGCACCGGAACGTGCTTCAAGTGTGGAAAGGAAGGACATCATCTTCAAGACTATTCTGGGAAGAACGCAGTTAATACTCAAGCTACAAGAGACGAACAGAAGAACATGGGTCAAGCTTGAGTTTTCTCCCTGACACAGTTGCAAGACACTGGTGCACCTGTCAATGAGGATATGGGCAATGACCTTTTTGGGGATGGAACAACAAGTCAAGATTAGAATGGAGACAAAACCTTAGGCACTTTAAGGACACGATCGTTTCACTTAGTTATATTTTTATAAGCTATTTTTTTTTTTTTTAGGCATGTTAGACTTGGTTGATTTTTAAGTGTTTTCACAAGTTACTGGTTGGTTTTCCAGTTTTTGTTTTTAATAGAGATTAGTATTTTATTTTAGCACTTTCAAATTTCGAGGAAGAGATTTCTTTTAAGGGGGTGGTTTGTAACATCCCGACCAAATTTGAGATTGATTTTAAAAGTTTTATTTTTTATTATTACTATTGTTATTAATATTATTATCATATTTTAAAATATGTTTTAAAATAAGTTTTGAAGATAATGATTTTATTTGTTCTTCTCCTAACCGTATTTCTCTCTATTAGATTTGTTCAATTCTTTTCTAATTAAATCATTATCCAATCCTAGCCTAAACTCTTGATTTAAATTCAAAATCCCAACTCGGAATTTATCACCAACGAAACTAGCTCCAAATCTATTCCAAACTCAAACTCTGATCCTCTCGGCATTTGTCTATCCTCGCAGATCAGATTACAAAATCAAAACTAATCCAAATTTTTTATTTCCAACTCCAAGTTCATCCAAACCTCAAAATTTCAAGCTCAAACTCCTGATCAAATTCGAATGAGCCCTCTCCTAATACATCACGGGAACTCCTCTCCTCTCTCTATAAAACTCGGCTGAAATCTCACATCAAAGACCAGGAAAAACCTTCACATAATTCCATCAAAACAACCTCGGAAAAAATAGAGAAAACCCATTCCCCCATCAGTCCGAAACACCACCCTCACAGCAACCATAAAAACTACTCGGCAACCAATAGCAGCACCATTTACCTCGTTGGACCACCTCGCAAACCAGTCTTCCCCCACCATCCCGAGTATCTTTTGGCAATCCCCTCTCCTGTTTCACTAGCAAACCGAGACCCACGTTTTTCACCCAAGCAACCACTCACCTCGTCGAAAATGCGAAACCAGTGCCCAAGATTTTCGGACCTACCCAGTTGCCGTCACGCGCTTAGCTTAGTCTTCTCACTCGGTGAGCTCCTTCCCTCTTTCACATGAGTTTTGTTCCCTCTGTAATGGTTCTTTCCGCAAGCAAGTTGAAGAAACTACGTTTTTAAATTGTTTAGTTCAGCCTCTCCACTATGCACTCATCTATTAAGATATTCTCCCTCTAATGCCCTTTTAACCCTCAAAGCCATCCTCCACATCCTTTGATTTTAAAATGGGCTTGGCCTTAAAGCCCAATTCGAGCTAGTGCTTTTATTCTAAGTATATTGGGCTTAGTTTTTTTAAATATTTCAGAATCTATTTTTGGGCCTTTCTATATTTTAAAGGAATTTAAAATAATTTTAAAGTATATTTTTAATAAATTATTATATTATCTTTATTTATGATTTTAAACAATTAGAATTTTGTCATGATAAATATATATATATATATATATATATATATATATATAAAGATAGTGACAATTAGTATTTCGTACAAGTTATGAGTTACGAAGTAGAAATTAGAAAGTAGCGTTAGATGGTAAGTAGGATGATCATACTTTTCATATATGTACGGTAAACATGTTTTATAAAAATATTATGTATGTATAGCCATCATTCGAAAGCTCATTTTTATGTACCCAGTCATGATACAAAAAATTATGAAAGATCTATGCATGATTTATGAAAAGTTTATGCATTAAGATATTTATGAAACATCATGATTTTATGCATTAAAGTTATTTATGAAAAGTCATGATTTTATGTGAGAGTATGCATAAAATTATTTATGAAAAATCATGAATTCATGTGAGGAAGCATGCATCACGACATATTATGAAAGTATGTGATTTCCTTTGAAATATATGCTATGATAAGTATGCAAGTATGATAAGATATGTAAGCGGCTTATGTATGATATGAAGTCAGTACCTATGCATGGGCATATTGTATTGCCAGGTCGTAGATGCTGGTACTGCACCCAGAATGTCTTCCTTATGTATGGATTCTACAACCTGCGGCCACAGGCGGAATCAGAATCTTTTTAGATTTGCTAATTCTAATTCACGGGGGTCAACAGTGGGTAACGGCTTATGATACGAAACGATATGATATGATAAGATAAGCTCAAGTTCGTGTTCATATTTTTACGAAAAACTCATGATTTATGAAAGCTCGTGTTTTCAGCATTTATGACAAATTCATATTTATAAAGATTTGTGAAAAGCTCATGTTAAGCATTTATGAAAAGACACATGTTCAGCATTTATAAAAATAGCAAGTTCATATTATTATGTATGTATCTATGAGTATGCATGAAAACCAATGATTATTATTTTTACCGTATGATGTGTTGCTTATTGTGTATTCCACTCATTTTATTTTATTTTTATTTCTATGTTTCCATGTTTCCTTTTAAAAATCATCACAAGTAATGAGGATGCACAATTGACAGAATTTGACTTAGGGAGGCGATGTAGAGGCCTAGATAGTGTATTAGTTTTATTTTGTAGTTTCCAGTGAGTAAAATATTTTTTTGTGTAAATACGAGTCATTTTCAATATATTTTTTAAGCAAATACTTCTGCGGACTCTCTTTAATTTTATTAAGACTGTTTCATTTATTATAAAACGTTCGTATCTGGTGCTTTGTGTAAAGAAAAGTTTTAGTAGCACGCTGACTCCCTAAAATATCTTAAAAATACTATATTTGGGAGCAGGGTGTTATAGGCCGAGACCCTCCAAGACAACTTCCTAGAGTTTTCTTCTTGTATCTTCCTCCATGTACTCACCAAGCCTTAATTAAATTAACTAAACATTTTTAGCACCACTAAGAGGGGTTGACCGAACCCTATAGCCCTTAGGATTAGTATTTTCATCAATTTTCTCTCAACCAAAGTAGCATACTTTCTCCTATATAGGAAAACCGAATTTCATGCTATTAGAACCTTTTAGTTTCATACTTCTAAGTTTTCTAAGTATTCAAGGCATAATCATCATATGAAATAATAGTGGGTCATTGAGAGGCTCAACCCTAAAACCCTTCAAATTCGAAACCCATATGTGCACCAAATCAAACCCTTTTCAATTCCAAACTTTATTTTAACATACGTGCATTTTATCACCATTTATCATATTAATCATGCTCTATTTTTCCTTTATAACAAAGTAACTAAATCCACCAATAAAATGTACATCCCAAGCCTATAATAATATACATTGCTAAGCATGGATCATAACTAAACATACAAGGTAAATCTCCAAGCAATCCAACCTAGTATCACTAATTATTCAACAAATTTCATCTTAATCATGCATGCATTCTTATCACTATATACCATATCAATATGCTTCGTTTTCCTTTGCATCCAATTGGCTAACTCCACCAACATAATATAATTTTAAGCCTAAAATAGCATATATACTAAGCATGGATTTGTAACTAAATAAACAAAGCATTCAACAAACAATACATTCACATTCACTCAAATATATACATAAAATGCTAAGGTCAAGATAAAGGTGCACTTACAATACTCCAAGTAGAAAAAATAGCTCTGAAAAATATATAAAATAATCTATTAAAACAAACTACAATCACATAGTTAAAGAGAAAATCTTAAGAATATAAACTTGGTGTGTGTATGTGATCTAAATAAGTTTCTATACATGAGATATGTTAGGATTTTTGCTTACCTCTTCAAGTATGCTTCCACTCAAGATCTCTTTGTTCAAACTCCACTAGACTTAGGATATTTTGGAGTTTAGAAGATAGGGGAATGCAAAACAAGGTAAGAGTGAAATAAGAGAGCTTGTTGTCGTGGGTATGGTGTAGGTGTGTGTGTCCACAAGGCATAAGGCCATTCGGCCAAGAGGATTCCTAGGCTTTTAGACACTCATTTCTCAAGCTTAGAATTGACACTTGATGAGTTGAAAGACCCATTTGATTGACCTCCATCACTACAGCACAATCATGCCTAATTTAGGTGGTACTTGGATTGAAACTTCTCCCACCTTTTTCTTCTAAGGCCGGCGCCCATCATGGGTTCAAACCTTTCATTTTTCTTTCACATCACTCCTCCTCACACACTCACCAATCACCTCACAAGTCTCTCACTAAGATTTAGAATCAAAATTTGGGAAAATGGGTTTGCAACGCTCGACTATACCCTTTCTAGCTCCAATCGAAACCCATTCCTCTCTTCTATGGCTTTTCCTTCCTTTCATATGTTTTATCAATCACCACTCAATCATACACTCTTCCACACACAAGCCTCAATACTCTTACATAATCCAACTTGTCCAAATCACCTAGATTTAGCAAAACCCTAGGAAGACTAAAATGATGCATTCGGCTACACCCCTCACCTGAATCCCATTTGCCTTCTAATGGCCATTTCTTCTCTCCAATGATGCTCCCCTTTGACACATCACTTAATCAATCATCCAACACACTTCAACAAGTTTCTTCAAGATCTATCACTTGGATTCTGCTCCTAGGGAAACCCAAAAGGGGTTCGACACTTTCATCCCAGAAACTACCCGAACCCTTGCTCTCCACACATCCCCCACTCAACTACTTTCATCATCACCAAATCAAGCATGTATCAATCATCTAGATTTGGCATGCTCCTAAGAAGAATAAATTGGAAGATCCCTTCTTCCTTCACACGCCTACCAAGTCATCCAATGATGAGAAAATCTCATCTTGGTCCCAACACTTCATCCTCCAAGAAAGCCACTAGTCAACCCTCCATGTATTAGTCTTTTCTTTCACATACCTAACAGTTTTTGAAGACTCACTAGAGCTCTTGTAAGTGTGACATGTGTCTCCTAGATGAGCTTGGTTGACCATGGATCAATCCTATGGGCTTAAGGGCTTGCCATTCCTCTCTTAGGCTAAATACCTAAGTCATGCCCTTAACACTCAAATCAAAGCCCAAATTCACATGCTTAAATATTTAAAATACCGACATTACCCTTATAATAAAATAAATAATTAATTAATTAGAGTAGAAATTCTGGGTTGTCACATCTTTAGTAGCGATTATGCTGTCAAACCACTCACATTCTCTCTAAGGTATTTCAGCCATTATGTTTCTTGTTATAATTAGTCCTTTCCTCCTCTTTCACACATGCTTACTCCTCTTCTGCATTGTTCGTGCTTTTCGTCAAAACCCAACTTCTTTTCTCTAGAATCCCTTATTTATTTGAATGGCTCATCAAAATGCTTCTCGCATTTTTTCTTGAATCTCCTCCTCCCCCTTCGATGGGGTCTTCATTGGCACCAGAGTGTTCTACCTGTGATGTACCCTACTACAAAGGTTATGATTGGCCGTTTGTTCTTGACATAGCCGATCTTAGGAAGCTATGGAATAATATGGAATCCATGATTCCATGAGGTTCCTCCCCAAGGTGTAGCCGACATCAAGGGCTTTGCTGGGAAGGTTTCCCTCACGACATGTTCCCTTTCTCATGGGTTACAACTTCCTTTTTGACCATTGGTGTGCAACACTCTTGACTACTTGAAACTGGCACCGGCTCAACTTCACTCTAACGCCTGGAGAATCCTTATGTATTGTTGTGTTACATGGAGGATGGTTTTGGAACTCGTTGAAGGGGGGTATCCCAACTTGACCATCGTGAGTTCCTTGGTACCCTGTAGTTAGGGCATTGGAAGACAACATTTGTAGCTTTCGCTCCTGCCCTTAATATCGCCTCACTTGATTCAATGGCTACCATTTCAATGCCAAGGAGTGGCAAGAAATTCCTTGTTTTTGGGTAGGGATGTGAGTTTCTTAGTAGGGAGGTTGATAAAATTGAGTTCCCAAATTCTGGCATTTGGATAAAAGTCCTTGACGACAAAGCAATAAATGTTACTCTCTCTCCACGAGAGCAAGCCCATGTTTAGAGAGTTAACTCTTGGGTTGAGCATAACTAGGAGTTTGTTTCACATAGGCCTAGTTGACGAGGCCCCACATTAATAGGCTATTGGTGATGCCCAATAGTTCTTGCGTGAGCGGTCCTTGCCTGTTGAAGGAGCCCAAGGCTTCCCACGACAAGAAAAGGCAGTCATGGCCTTGTTAGAGAAGGAAGGAAGACAATCATGCCATGAGGCCAAGGGGGACTTTGGGCCTCGGCCTCATAAGGCCCCGACATTTTCAAGAGCAGATCATACCAGATTGGCAAAGCTTCCTGTAGGGGGATAGTCTCTTGTTTGAATAGGTTCCCTAGACTTAAATGGTCTAGATAATTTGATGGGAGCAAGCCCACTAGGATTTGGCCACGACCCTCAACTTCAAGTTCCTTCTCAAGAACTTGAAATTGCCCAATTTCCAACTTTGCTCTCCCATCGACCTTGTCAGTCAACCTAGAATTGGTTGACGAGGAGGATGCGAAATGGATGTCACTTTTTCTTGTAGCCTTTCGGATTTTTACTATCACTCACCATGGCACAAATTCAACTAGGGGAGTCGAGATAGAGTCTCAACCGATGAGTCTCAGGTTGAGCTTGGCTCTTAGAGGGAGGCCGGGGAAGGGGAGCCTACTTTGAGCTCCTTTCCCTCGACTACTTTTTGTGGTGAAACTCCAATCTTCTCCCAAATTTGGAGTTGAACAGATGAAGGATTTCAATTTCATTCTTACCCTTTTGTGCCTCTTTGGGGGATAAGGAGGGATCTTCTTCACCCATTGTTACTGAGAAGGTGGTATCGTCCTTCCCATTACAGAAGGATGAGCTCATGGCGGATTCCCTCAGTGTAGAGTGGCAAGGTGAGGATCAATCGTCGCCATTCAACCCCTTGATAATAGTATCAATTTTGCCTACTGTTCAGGAAGGGGTGGGCACCCTCAAGGATGCTCCCAACCTATGTCTCTTGGGTCATTCTGTTGCCCGAGGCCCCTTCCTCGAGACGATGAGCCCTCTGGTCTATCTTGGCCCCCAATGAGAGGCGACCCTATTCGCACCATGGTAGACTAGTTGAAAGACATCTTTTCCTTGGTAAGTTGTTTGTCTAGTTTGACCTTTGTTTTGCTTTCAGGCTTGGACTATTACACGTGTGTTGTTTTGGCAGGGCGTGGAACAACTAGTTGCATGGACTATTGATGAAGGGGTTGAACTGGAGAATGAAGTCAGGGCTAGGTGCATGTTTGCCTTCTGGGCATGGAAGGAGGTCGCGTGCCTAGAGTTCAAGAAGGCTGAATTGGAGGTAATCCCTCGACCAAGCCGAAGGATACATCCGAATTGCTGGAGGTTGACTTGGCTGGTCTGTTCAAAGATGCGGTCGTCCTTGGCAAGAAGCTTGACCTATTCACAACCATTATAAGATGAGGTTGCTCTAGGAGGAAAGGGCTTCTAAGTAGGAACAAACTTTTCGCGCCTTTGATTTCTTTGACAAGGAAGAATGCTAAATATGTTTGGAGTGAGCAGTGTGAAAGAAGTTTTCAAGAACTTAAAAAAAGGTTGACTACGGCGCCAAGTTTGGCTATACCAGAACCTCATAAGCCATACGTGATATATAGTGATGCTTCAAAGATGGGTCTAGGATGTGTACTAATGCAAAAAGGAAAAGTAGTTGCATATGCATCTCGACAACTCAAGAATCATGAGCAAAATTATCCTACCCATCATTTAGAATTGGCTGCTATGGTGTTTGCTCTAAAAATCTAGAAATACTATTTATATGGGGAAAAGTGTTAAATATACATGGACCATAAGAGTCTTAAGTATTTATTCAGTTAGAAGACTTTGAATATGAGACAAAGAAGATGGATGGAAACTATAAGCGACTTTCAGTGTGAAATCAAGTATCATCCTGGCAAAGCTAATGTGGTAGCCGATGCATTAAGTAAAAAAACTCAGGTAGAAGAACTGTCAGTGTTAACTGTGATGTGGGAAATTCTTGTAGAAAGGCTGCTAAGAGAAATTAGGTTGATGATAATTCAAGAAATCATTCCCCTAACAGATGAAGAAATTAAAGAAGGATCACAAAAGGACGATAAGTTGAAAAAGGTGAGACAACAGTTAGTAGAAGGAAAAGAGTCACCACATCATCGAATCTTGGAAAATGGAATATTGTGTTATAAAAGCAAAAAAGTGATTTCCAATGATACAAAGTTGAAAGAAAAATTGTTAAGAGAAGCTCACTATACACCATATACTACTCATCCCGGGAGTACTAAGATGTATCGGGACTTAAAGGAAAAATTTTGGTGAGAAGGAATTAAGAAGGATGTTGCAGCTTTTGTAGCAAAATGTCCAATGTGTCAATTAGTAAAACCAAAACATTAAAGACCAGTTGGAGAATTGCAACCTCTACCTATTCCCGAATGGAAATGGGAAGACATATCTATAGATTTTGTAGTCGGGTTACCAAGAACATCCGCCGGAAAGAATTCAATTTGGGTAATAGTTGACCAACTAATGAAGAGCGCTCATTTTCTGCCCATTTTAAACACGGATTCAATGGAAAAGTTATATATATATATATATATGAAATGTTATTCATATGGTGCCTTTTTTTTATTTTCTATTTGCTTATCGATAATTACTGCTTGTCCTTAATTAGGAAAATGACAAAGACAAGGAGAACCGCAAGAAAATCAGTTATTCTTGTAAACCTACTAAAAGAAAGAGTTGAAAGACGTAAGGAAAGAGAAACCTGTTATGGATATAGATGAAAAAGGAAACCCAATCTGTAGAAAAGCTAGACCAGGAGAAGAAAGAAAATCGCCCCAAAAATGGATACAAGTTGAGATAGATATGTTGAAAAGGGAAGGTAAAGGAAAAGTAGTTGTGTTAGAAATGTCTGATAAATCAATAAATCGTGAACGTCAGTATGAAGAGGGACCAATTATAATAGAAACAGAAGAAGAAAGATTGCTTAAGCTACAAGAGATGAGTGTCAATCTTTATTATGACCCAGACTTGGATGCAATATTTTTTTTCTCACAGGATTTACTATCTATAGAAGAAAGAGAAACCTCATCCTCAGATATGTACCGCCACTAGCAATCGAGGTATAAATTTTAATGCTAATTTTTTTTTAGAATTATACTTTAGCGATTTCGAGGACGAAATATTTATTTTAGGGGGCAAGAATGTAATAACCCTTTATTTTTACATATATCCTTAGGAATAGATTCATTTAGAAATTTATTTTTATTTTAAGGGAATTTTTAGGAAGCTATGGTAATAGGAAGGAAGATCTAAACTAGAAACACGTTAAGTAATAAAGGAAATATGGAAAATTATGATCAATTTATTTGATAATTTTAAAAAGGTGTAAATTAGAATATTTTAGTTTTCATATATAGAATAATTATATTAAGGGGATTAAGAAGAAATTTGAGAAAATTGGAAGTAGAGTAGAAAAACACTTAGGTAGCCTAAAAGTGAGTTCTCGGATTAGAGTAACATATTTCGGTAAATTGATGATATCTCCCTCATATGACCATTTATTTAGGTGATTCAAAATCCTATAGATCACTAAGCGTATAATCTAAAATGTTCATGTTTTGAGTGTTCGGAGAATCTAAGTGGATCAATGGGTTATTTGGGCTGGAAGCGAGCTGATCTGATTTGAGCGTAAACTGAAGCCCAAAATTGAATCACACCACCGACTTACTTTAGAAGCTCGAATTTGATTGGTTCTCTACATGTTTATCTTCTAGACATGTGTGAAAAGGTTTGTACTTGGTGGTGAAAGAGTTTCTAGAAGGAAAATTTGTATATAACCATAGGAAAAGTAGGAACAAATCTGATGGGAGTAGAACCAACCAAACCAGCCAAATTACCCCTCCATTCTTAACCAATAGCCAACCAAGCCTTGAGGGGATTCTTCCAAGATGTTCTAAGGGTGTCAATAAGGGTTGGAACATGTAGCAAAAGGGGGAGAAGTGATCTAGAAAACGTGGGGGCAAAGGAAAGGCCAGGTGGCCAATTTAAGCTTATTCTAGATATGCTAGGATTTTGTTTCATTTTTTTTACCTATGTGCTGTAATAATTTAAAGTATTGATCTAGATTATTTTAGAGATGGAGGAAGCCTAGCCATAGGATGAAAATATTGGGAGATTATTAGATATACAGGTGATCATGACCTTGCAATTTAGGAGAGGGGGGGGGGATACCTCACCACTCGGCTAAAGGGGTTACCGAGATATCCCTTCCATTCTCAAGTCCTCTAGCACATTTTTTACACCTATAAACGCACACAAAAGCTTCCATTTGTTCCCTTTTAGAGAAGCCATACGTTCACCTTGAGAGAAAATTAAGAAAAATACAAGAAAACTCACTCACAACACACACACCTCAAAAGGAAGCTAAGTAGGAGCCTTGGAGAGAAGGATGGTGCAAAGTCAATTCAAGACTACTAATCTAACTTTGGAAAAATTTTAAGTGAACTACTTAATATAATTTTGGTGTAGTATTAGTGGCTTAATTTATAGATTTAGTTTGATGCCTATTTAATGCTTGTTTAAGCCTAAGTATTATTTATGAAATAGCTTGAATACTTTTGATTTATGGAGTAATTTTTGTTGTGAAAGAATACTAGGAAAAATTTTTAGAACCTTATGAATATGTTTTATGATCATATAATAAGAGTATTATGTGAAAATATGAGATCATGATTTGGAAAAAATGATAGAACAACCCTAGCAACTTTCGGACTTCAAGGAGGTTAAATTAGCAGATTTAACATCTTATAGTAAAATGGTCATAAATTGTTAGTGTGATGTCTAAATTGAGTGATTAAAAAGGATTTGGAAAGCTAAAACATAGATCTACAACTTTTGTGTTTTAAGTTTTAAGAGATCAGAACTCTATAAAGGACTAAATTAGGAATAACTGACAATACAGAGTATGAATACTTCAAAAAGGACGTTTTTCCTTCATTTTAAGACTTCTAGTGAATTACTTGAATGGGATTTTTAACAAGTATGATAAGATTGAGAATCTTAATTTATTAGGAGGATTTATTAAGAATTATTATGATAAAAAGATATAATACAATAATAAATAAAATTTTATATATATAAGAAAAGTTCAAGAAACACTTAAAAATATTTAAGTTATGAAATTATGCAAACTTATGGTTTTGAGTTGAATAAGTTAAACGGAACAAATAATTAAGAATATTTTCCCATGGAGATTCGACCAGCCCTTGATTAAATAAAATTTTAATATTTTATTTAATTTCATACGTATTATTGGATAAGCTTTAACGTTATGAATCTAGATGACGTATGTGTATGTAGGTTTTTGTGATATGCTTTTCTATGTCATATGCTTTACGAAAACATGAAACATGCATGTCACAAGTCTAAGTTTGTATGTATATTGTATTTCTTCACATATGTGTGTCTTCATAAGTCATGATGTTCATTTTAAGAAAATACGATACAAAAACATTAAGAAAACGTGATAAGTTAAGTGTCGTGTCACGATAGGGACTGCGATGCATAACGTTCGAAAGACTGACATGACTAGTGGAGACGGTGATACGTAACGCCCGCTATGCTAAGAAATTCTGTGTTAGGACGGGGACGGTGATACGTAAGGTCGAAAGATTGACACGAGGCTCGTTAGGACGGGGATGGCGATACGTAACGTCCGGAAGATTGATGAGCTTATGTATGGCCAAGCTGACGCGTTATGCTAAAAACACTTGACGGGGACAGTGATACGTAATGCCCGTCAAGGTTATGAAATAAGTATGACCCACAATATTACGAAATATAAAATAAGAAATAAGAACTTACGTATAATAAAAGTGGGTCAATAGGAAATATAAGCTGGTCATTCATATGTCATTCACATGCATGAGCTACATACGATAATGTTATATGTCATATGCTATGATCTTGTCGTGTGATTTATGTTATGCTTTATCTATGCCTTGTTATGTTATATGTGCACTTACTGAGATTTTCGAAGAAATCTTACTTTTGTTTATTTGTGTCTTTCCTGAAAAAAGTATGTATTGTACAGGTGCCTATGACGGATAGGAGAAAAGCCCGTATGGTCTATGTCTCAGGGACCTTAGAGAAGCTCTAAGTGACCCTCTGACTTTTCCCTTTTTGATTTTTTTGACTCTAATGTTGTTGATATTTATGATCGACCGATGGTGTTATGGAGACATAATGCATCCGCCTTCTCAGCGCAACAAAAGTGTACAGGATGTTGTTTGACGTTAGGATTAGATGGCTCATTGTCCATGTGCGGTATTTACACAACACCATCTAGACAATACTTTCATCGGAATTTTGGTGTTAGTTTGGACAAGTTTTGTTATGGGAGGGAGTATCCAGAGGTCAAAAAGGAACTGAGGTGGTTCTAAAGTAGTGGTTAGTTAAATATGTATTTTTATATGACTGAGAAAACAAATAGGGTTATGTGTAATAGTACAATATGATGCTATTAATGTGTGGATGTGAATATTATTATGGTTATATTTTACCATGTGATCATTAGTTTATTTTTTTAAAGTTTTTACTTAGACCATTTTTCTGCTGTGAGTCTCATTACACGCTATAGAAAGAGTAGATGCATGCATTATGAGATTGATACGTATGTGGTAAGTAGCCTAGTGTTACTTACTCAAACTCTTCAGTTTACGCTAAAACCCTTAGCGTAAATTGAGGGCGTCACAATTGAGGTGCATCATCACCTAGCGCTTGACCTATAGGAGAAAATGGGGGAATTGAATGAGTTATCTAGCTAACATGCTCCGATGAAGAAAGATAGTGATGGAATGGATAAAAGGCATATCCAATTGGCAGATTCCATGACTTTTCTTGATAGGAGGGTTAAAGCTCGTGATAAGCATATCAAGGAGTTGGAGTCTAAACCAACCTCTTCCAACGAGGAGGTTATTCGCCTTTCCCCTCAAGTCCTGGCAGCTAAGTTTGTTTGTAACATGGCCTTTAGCTACAACTATGGCACCGGCTTGGAAAGGTTGATGAGGGTTTTCTTACTGGCGAACCCTTAGACGAACTGTGGACACTAAACCTCGAGTCTTTCAAGCCTGATAATGCCTCTCACCTATTTCTCGATTCCTTTGGTAAGGACACGATGCTTAATGTGTTCCCAATCCCTACTCCTCCAACTCCTTCAGCTCTTCCTACCTAAACAAGGCGCCTTTTTCTCTTGGTCGTACTAGTGATCATTTTTTTTTTGAGTAAATGGACATTTTTTTTTCTCTTTTGGCTATACTAGACATTTGTATTAGACTAATATTTTGAGTAAATGCACATTTTCTCGTGTTAATTAATTATATTAATTCCCTCTAGGTGTTTCATTTTGTATATTTTGCATTTCAAGTGTTTGAAATTCTTAACATGTTTATGGGCGTCACTACGATGAGGGTCACGCAATTTAGGGACTTGCGCACCTTATTTTTCACCAAAAAGGACTCGACATTAATGGGTAAGGTCACTTAGTAAGAGGACTAGTGCGCTCTATTCCTCACCATGAGTCTAAGGAACATTGGTGGGTGAGGGTCGTGCACTCTTAGGACTTGCATGTCGTATTCTTCATTGCTCGTCTAAGGACTCGACATCGAAGGTGCACCCATACACTTGCTACCATGAGACCATTTCGCCCAATAGGATTAATATGGTAACATCGATCAAAGATGTTTACCCCTAAGAAAACAACGAGATATTCAATATATTATCCTCGATATGTTATAACTTTCTTTCTAAAATCACATCCTTGAGAAGTTATCAATCAAGACCTTAAGACTTGGGGAAGGGTTGAACTATCTTTATCAACAACAATTCAATTTTATATAAAGGACCAACATTAACAGCCAAAGGTGACAAATTCAGACTGAGGCAATGCACACGTATTTTTGACTTAGGCATTGGAGTTGCACTAGGCACACCAATCTACCCTCTTTCTTTGTTGCAGGTTAGTAGTCAAGATCAATTGCAAGTCTTGCTTAACTATTTTATAAAAAGTGGGCACCAATAAGGGCATAATCGATCCGGTTCGGTCCGATTTTAGACATATTTTATAATCTAACCGGTATATATATGTTTTGATTTTTGAAGAACCGATATCACACTAGTTACACCCCTAATTCGGTACTTTCAATTTTATCAATTATGGTTCGATTCTGTCCAGTTTATATATATATATATATATATATATATATATTGATCGAAGAGTTAAGGCTACATGTCTAAGAATAACCCATCTCCAAATTTATTAAGAAACCTTCATTTATGGCAAAGGAATATCGTGGTAACAAGCCCGATTTACATCAAACTCTACACACTTATTAAAACCAATAAAACCAACCTATACATTAGCCTCTAACTTGAACCAAAAAAACATCTGAATAAATACATATTTTTTCAATAAAATCAAAAAATATAATGCTAAAATGCCTAATAATAACAAATCCATCACAAAACAAAATAATTAGATCCTTAAAGTAGGTAGACCAAGGTAGTCCAATATGATCAAACCTCTTAGTTGTCCGGGTAATTTATTGGTATTGAAGTATCTACAATTCTTCCTCTCCTAGATCTACCACTTTGTTACCTTCCTTGTACTGATGAGAAATTGAATATCCAAAGCCATCAAGAACCTCCAATAGCTCCTCCCAAAAATCTCAAAGGTACCAAATTAAACATGATTTTTTTTAGCCATTGAACCACCACATACGAATCACATTCAATTTGTACCTTAGAAAAACCAAGTTCTTTACAGAGAGAAAGGCCTCCAATAAGTGCCCGAAGCTCCGCTTCATTATTAGTTTCAAAACCATATTTTGAAGAAAAGACAGCCACAAACTTTCTAGCATCATTTCTTAACACTTCCCTTTACCACAACCTTTCAGATTACCTCCACAAGCCCTATCAATATTTAATTTCATCCAACCTTGTTGAGGTTTTTTCTATGAATTTTTTCTAATCACAGGGCTCTCGGCAAAAGGAATTTCTAATTCATTAAAAATATGCTTATCCAAAGTCTATTTAATAGAAATATACTCCTCCTTTTTTCATCAAAGTTTTTTTTTTTTTTAGATCCAACATTTAATAGAAAACCATACCTTCTCAACAGTCGACTTCTTTCCCTTCATTCTTGCTAGGCAGCTCCTTTATCACAACTGGCAGGAAATAACACAAGGCAGTAAACCCATTAGAAGACCCTTTTGGGTTGATTTTTTTGTTGCTCTAAATCGAACATAAAGCTTCATCTACCAACTTATAACTTCCATACCTCCCACACCATATAAACTGGCTTATCTCTTCCATACTTGTTGTGCCATCTCTCCATTACAAAGAACATGGTTTAAATCCAATTGAATACAACAATTACAGCAAGACAATTGAATCTTGTTTTCCATAAACAAACTGAATTTTTCTTGGGTAGACAACCATTCCAAATCCAATCCATACCCTCAATCTGAGAGCTCTTCGTTTGAATTACCTCCCATGCTGAAGCAGTAGAAAACTTTCATCTTGACTAGGCTTCCAAATCATCAAATCAAAACCCTTTTTGCGCCCATGTATAATTGTAACAATTTCCTTAGCTTTATTTCTTCCAACCAATTCCACAAGCTTTTCCATATCCCAAACATCATCCATCCAACACTCCTTAATCATTGATTTTGGAGCAGTAACATTATCAACTAAAATGGCAAGTGGACCAGAAGATAACCATCTATCATACCAAAAAGATGACCCTCCATCATGCACCTTCACAATCATATTCTCTATAACTTCTGGTAATACTTTGATAACAAATTTCTCGAATTTAAAAGATGTACTTCTAGATGTGTAAGCCAATATGTGATTTCCCCCAAAATATTTTGCTGAAAAAAAAATGGGACCACAAGCTATTTGTAGTGAGAATCCGCCTAGCAAATTTTATATTAAGTGCTTTTTGAACTTCTGAAAAGTCTCTCACTCCAATTCCCTCCTCCACTATTGGCTTGCAAAAATTAGACCAACCTCTCCACTTCCTTTTAGGCTTCCCATCCCCTTCTTCCCAAAAGAAAGAAGCCATCAAAGAATTTAGTTTAGTCAGCAACCCTTTTGGAATCTCCAAAACAGCCAATAAGTGAGTAGCTATAGAAGAAAGAATATGTTTAAGAAGAATTAGTCTTCCTCCTTGCGATAATAACCTTCTCTTCCAACCTACTATGTTCATCTGAAATTTCATTAACAATGTTTCAACTATTCTTACTTTAAATCGGCCTACAAACAATGGAGCACCCAAATAACAGGTAGGCAAACTCCCTTCTACAAAACTAGTACTTCTCATCAAACTTTGCCTTGTGATTGAGTTGATTTTATTAGAGAAAAACATGGCTTTTTCTTTATTAATTAACTGCCCAGACCAACCAACATACAATTCAAGAGTCTTAATGAGCTGCTTCATTGATTTCCTCTACCCATTAGTAAAAATTAACAAATCATCTACCTATAGCGAATGAGAAATCATCGACGCACCATGGGATGAAAAAATCTCCCCACCTTCCCATCATCAAAACTGCTTTTTAACAAATGAGAAAGAATTTCCTCTATGATAATAAACAGGTATGGAGATATGAGGTCTCCTTGATGCAATCCCCTCATTGGCTAAAAAAAATCTCTTATAAGTTCTATTCATCATTATAGAAAACCATGGAGAGCTAATACATTCCTTCACCAAACCACAAAATCTTGAATTAAAACCAAAAGCTTCTAATACTTTTATCAAAAACTTCCAATCAACCCTATCATATGCCTTCGTCATATCAATTTTTAACATCACATTACCTCCATTAACATTTTTATTAACAGGCTGAACCATCTCCTAAGCCAAGGTAAAATTTTAAAAAATGCTTCTTAGAATGAAAACCCCTTACTCAGGAGATACCATACGAGATAAGAACCTCGTTAAATAGCTTACTAAGACTTTCAAAAAAATATTATAAGCCACTAAACATAGGCTTCTGGGCCGAAATTTCTCAAAATCACTAAGCTCTAATACTTTTGGAATTAATACAATAAAAGAAGAAAAATAGAACCTTGGTAATGTAGTACCCAATAAAAAATCAATTGCTACCTCCAACACATCATGCTTTACCATAAAAATCAGATCCAAATCCATCAGGGTCTGGGCTACTTTGTTGGGGTACTGACCATAAAGCCTCTTTCACCTCATTCATATATGGTGGCCTACAGAGCAATTCATTGTCCTCCAAAGAAATAACCTTAGTCACAATTCTGACAAATCCCCCTAAGAACTTGCACCTGAATTAGTGAGAAACTGCTAGAAATGTCGCACAGCACCTAAATGCACTTCCTCTGGCGTCTTCAACTCCTCCCCATTAGGCAATCTCATGTAACTAATAGCTAATCTCTCTCTTTTCATATTGACAATTGCATGGAAGAATTTGGAATTCTGATCGGCATCTTGTAACCTTTTTTTTTTTTTTTCTTTTGCAATCTGAGCTAGTCTTATTTCTTCGTTATGCTCCCAAAACTGTAGCTCTGCCTTCGACACTAGCAGATCCATCTTCAAGTTCTCCTCAACCCTCTCTATTCTCGCCTCTAAATCAGAGATAGAATTCTGCACATGTCCGAGCACCTCCCTATTTCAGCTTTTAAAACAAAGCTTCATTCTCTTGAGTTTTGCCGCAAGCTTAAACAAACTTCTAGCCTCCATTGGTTGCTTCCAAGAATTCTTAACACAGTCCAAAAAACATGAATTTTGAGTCCACATTCTCTAGAAACGGAAAGTCGCAGGACCATATTGTCTATCAACATACGATCCTTGAATACACATGGGCTTGTGATTTGATGATTTCCGAGATAGATATTCCAGGAAAGCCGACGGAACTCCCTTAAAAAATTTGTATTAATAACCGCTCTATCTAGCCTTGCCCAACTCCTAGCAAGACCTTCCTGACCATTCAACCAAGAGAATTTCCCTCTCGAATGAAGTTCTAACTGCCCACATACATCCAAACATCGATTAAAATCAGCCATTGACACCAACGATCGCAGGTTTCCTCCAATACGTTCCCCATCCTCTCTAATTACATTAAAATCATCAACAACCATTCATAGATTCTCACCACACTGAAATGATTCCAGGGACTGCCACAGCTCACACCTCTCCAAATAGCTACACTTAGCATAGACCGTTGTAATGAACAAATTATGATTTGCAACCCCAAAATATCCTGTAATCAGTTGGTCAGACATATCAACTATATCTATAGTCACATCTTCTTGCCATAGCAGCCATAACTTAACCCCCTTAGCTTCATTAGAACAATAATTGCTGAAACCAAGCATATTAGCCAATCTGATTAATTCTTCCTCCCTTGCAAATGGTTATGAAATTGAAACAATAGAAGGCTTGTACTTCTTAACCAAACTTTTCAATCTTTTCCTAGACGTGCCTAAACCACGCACGTTCCACACCAAGATATTTCCAGTCATCAATTAAGTTTTGCAAGGCGGGCTAGGACCCGTTGAGATTGACGTATGGTAGTACCTGATTTACACTTCGATTGACTTAGAGATTTTGGAACAGCACTCTCAGATTCATGGCCATTCTCTTTTGAGAATTTCATCACAGCTTCCTCATCATCATTCTCCGATACATGGCCCTTCTGAACCTGAGCTTCACCTTCAAACTCCACATCACCCCTGCTTTCCAAATTCCAACTCAAACAATTCATGTACTGCCACAGAAGTATCACCTTCCTCCCAGGCTACCCTATTTCCCTCATCTACTAGCAAAAAAATCCACCACAGAAGAAGACTCTAACGCATGAGTAACTTGTTGCTGAGAGCCAAGAATAGGACTCTCCTCTACAAATTTCCCTTCCTTAACATTCTTACCTTTGTGCATCAAAACCTCCTGTTCTATTCCTGCCCTCAAAATCACAATTATTTTCCTGTACCACAACCGTATCCTTCATCTTCTCGGTGTTCACACTCATACAACCAGCATTGTGCACCACTCCCAGCACATCAACCACAACTACATCATCAACTGCTACTCTGTTTTCATTTTTCTGTCCTTCCAAATTCTGCTTGACTTGCGTTATCTGAACAAGTTTTTCTTTTCCCAACTGCTTTTCTCATCAAACTTCTTGTCTTTCCGTTTTCGTCGATTCCTTCCTCTCATCCTGTTTTTGAACAAACCTTTGACCTACTCTACAAAACACTTTAGTGTGTCCTTGGCGTCTACATTTTGAGCAATAGAAACCCAGCTTTTCATATTTAACAGCCTGCCAAATCTTCTTTTGCCGTTTGCGCCACTATAATAATATAAATATATTATATTATATAATAATATAGTGATAATATATTTTAGTATATTGTAATATATATTATAATTAAATTATAGACTATAATGATATAGTATTAATATAACCATCAATACAATAGACTATAGTGATAATATATATTTATTTATATAATATTTAAAAAACATATAAAAATATTTATATAATATAAAATATTAAAAAATATATCTATCTATATATATAAACCGATTTGGTCCGGTGTTAGCAAAGAAAAATTTAAACCAAACTAATTTTGACCCATTTTGAAAAAATTGGAACTGGTACCAAACCAGACCAAACTCTATACCTAATCGAATCCACTAGACTAGACTATTCACTCCAGTTCAATCTGGTTTACCAGTTCACTGGTTTTTTCACCTATAAGCTCCACCATGAAAAAGGTAAAATATTAATTTTTTTTTTTATAGGTCCCACTTTCTTACAAAATATTTGTGCAAGACTTGTATATTTATAACTTATTCCTAGCAATACTTGAAAAACGAAGTCAACATCAAAATATATTTTTACGGCTAAAATAGTATTGTCATGTAGTTTTTCCCATAAATTATTGAAAACTGCTCATTTGAAGAGCATGCAAATTTATGATATAAATTGATAATAATTAAATATTAATAAATTAAAAATATGAATTTGTATATTATATTATTTTTTATTTATCTTCAAATAACTTCTAAGGCATCGTTTAAATAGTGAATTGAGATGAAATGAGTTGAAATTAAAGTTAAAAGTTGAATAAAATATATAATTAGAATATTATTTTTTAATATTATTATAGTTTTGAAAATTGAAATTTTTGAATTTTTATTATATTTATGTAAAAATTTAAAAAAATTATAATATTAAAATGAAATGAAATGAAACACTTTTTACTATCCAATGAGACCATAAGTTTGTTGTACTTTTTGAAAGGATGGTTAAATGTTTGTTGTATGAAGTTTGTCATTCAACTGTTTTTCTAAAATGAGATACGAATAAAAAAAAGTATTAAGGATGATACTAAAAAAGCAATCATGCTCTATAATTTCGTTTGCCTCTTTCGTAAAGACAATGGTACTCAAATCAAGGACCAAATATGCTTATGCACGTTTGGGATTGCAATGAAAAATATGGTTTATAATTTTAGAGTTTATAATTTATAACTTAAGTGATAAATTCTATTGTAAAAAATTATTTACTGTTTGGTAATTATATATTTAAAGCACTTTTAAGCACGTTATCTTTGTATGAAAACAAATTAAAAAACTGTTTTCTAAGTATAAATGATGATTATTTGGATTTTTAAAGATTATAACCATATATTTTAAAATTTAAAGTTGCAATTATCTTAAATTGTATATCCATTTTTTTTCATTGATAATCTTTTTAAAATTTGAATTACGTTCGCATATGTCCGCATTATCTGTAAAAAGCATGTTTGATGAAAAAGATCAAAATGATGCTTTTTCCTCAAACTAGTTTTTAGCTTATTTGAGATTAAGAATGCTTTCATATGTAGCAACCAAACTACTTAATTTTCTTTATTATTAAAGAGCTTTCAAAACTATTTAAACACTTTTTAATACTCCTACTGCAAAACTGGCTATTAATTTACATTTTGATGTTCTCACATTTATATTGTCCAATAAAAATTTCATATTTTATAGCTCTCATTCTTTTCCAAATTATTTAAATAACCCAAATATGACATGATCAAACTCTCTTTTCCCAAAAATCCATCTTTGAAATATTTGGGCTCTTTCCATACAATTAAGGGTGGGCATTAGGGCCTTGCACCCCGTTGCTCCGCTCCCATCTGCCCTGCCTCCCATATGGCAGGGCGGACAACCCCATCCCGCCCATGAGGGGGCGGGAGCTCCCACTCTACATATGGTCCCTGTAGCAAGGGTAAGGGGCGGAGGGCCCAACACTGCCTCACACTATGTGAGTATCACTCCTACATGCAATTTGAAAATTCATCTTCCATTACTCAATCATTACAACTTAAAAGAACCTTATAAATTTATTGTCAACATTACTCAAATACAAAAACATTTTGAATTTCAAAATTTATAACTTTCATCTAAGTTACTTAAATATAAAACTAATACAACTTTTTCAAACTTTAAAATAAAATAATATTTAAATAAGTTTTAACTTTATCTATTCACTCTCACTTTCTAAAATTCAAGATCAAACAAATTCTCACAATTCTCAAATATTTGCAAACATTCTTGATGCTCAAATATGTCTTTACAATAGGACCGGAAAAGTTGTATTATTTGGTCCCACAACAAATATTTCAACGATGTTTGTTTGTTGTTTGTTTGTTTGTCTGGAAAATTGCTTATTGCTCTTGAATAGAATTAAAATTTCTATGTAAATGGTTCTTTTTTATGTCTACGAACCATCCATCAAGAAAAAAGAATTAGAGACATGATATCTATAATTTAAAAATATACAAATTTTATGTATTCTTATGAAAAATGTGGATAAATATGAATGCATATAAAAAGAATTAATAATAAATGCCACATTTTTTAAAAGAAATGTCCAAACTTTGCATACCCTAAAACCGTATCTAGTAGTAAGAAATTAATCTCTTCTTCTACACATAGGGGTGTAAGCAGTCCGATTTTAAACAAAATTAATAACCGAATCTGTACCACCGATTTTACATTTTTTTAAAATCGATTATGTCCCGATTATCCCCCAAAACCAGTAGTATCGATTTTACCGGTTCTAGTTCGGTTTTATGATTTTTATAAAATGTAAATTTATAAAAACCAAATCTATTTTTTTTTTAAAAAAAGAAAACTGGTTTAAAAAATCTATTTTAGTAAAAAAAAATTATAATCCATTACAAAAATCTATTTTAGTAAAAATAAAATATGTTATATAAAAAAACGATATTAAAAAAATTGCTATAAAATAAAAATTGTTTTATTAAAAAAATTTTTCTATAAAAAAAATATATATTTTAGTAAAAAAATCTGTTCTAAAAAATCTGCATTAAAAAACTGCTATAAAATAAAATCTGTTTTATAAAAAATCTATATTATCTTATATCTAATTATAATTTGTATTAGATACTGTTGTTGTAAGCCAAGGGTATGTGTTACGAAATGCAACAAGAAAAGGTTCCGAAACTAAAGTTAGGAAGTACCTGAGTTTGGTTTTGGTTATTACCAAGATGAATATGATGTTTAGATCTAATTCATCTATTAGTTCCCGGTCTAGTTTGCCACCTGTTATTATTAATGAAGAAGATTGTGTTTTTGAAGAAACTGACTCACTAGATATTGATCGATGGAATATTCCAAAGATTAATACTAGCTCTCTTTACAAAACTTCATGGCTTGAGTCTACATTCAAAACAGAATTCAATGTGAAAACTGTTGAACAAACATTTGTTATTTCAAAATCCCAAGAAAAATATTGTTTATTTCAAAGAAAAACCATTTAAAATTTCATTGATAAAGGTTATAAATTCATGCATATTAGTTCTGTTCAAATTACTGCCAAACCTCTTGTAAGGAAAGGCATCAATGCTTCTGTACTTCTTTATTTGCGTGATGGTTAGATTCAAAAATTTTAAGGATAGTATGCTTGGTGTAGTTCAGACCTCCCTTATAGAAGAAGGTCTAGTTCATTTTGATTGCTATCATGATTTAACTTTTTCTTTACATGATAAAAATGTTTTAAAGATTTTAACTTTGAATATCTTAACCTCTGGTTTCGATATGGAAGAAATAAGTAGACCTCTTGCTTTAGTTTACCGCATTTATTATAAAGTTTTAAGACTAACCTTAACCCCAAGGCTAAGATCAAGTCTGCCAAAAATGAGACCCTTTTGATACAGAATTCTACCTTTGGTGCTAATATCAGAGCCCCCAAAATGTTTTACTGGAAAGACATTACTTTACCAGATGAATGGATTCTTCAACAAAAACTTCCACCTGTTGAGGTCTTATCTGAAGAAAAGGATCTGGACCATATTCAACAGTTTCTAGATGGAACTATTAAGATTTCCTTTGATCGACCTTTACTGGCCAACGAAGGAAGACATTATTTTGCTGGTTCTAGATCTTCTTGTAACTTGACCCAGGAAGACGAGATGCAAATCTCAAACAATTTTTGGAAGATTCGGCTAGAAATGGAAATCGTAATAGTCCAATTTTGCTTAAGATGTTCTTAAAAAGGAAAATTCATCTATTTCTGATTTAAAATCAAAAGGTATTTCTACTAATTCTCAAGTTACTTCTGCTTATTATTCAACCAAGGACGATAGATAGTCCAAGGGAAAATCCATAAAGGAAAAAGTTGAGGAAGAAGATACTTCATCATTATCTCCCACAGCTTTTGATATGGTTGCTCCTGTTCATCACCATAGCCAATTAATAGTTTTAGACAAAGCATTTGATATTGATACGATTTTTTTGTTTAATGAATTCAATTCTGCTGAAAATCATGATAAGAGGAAAGCTTATCATACGAATTTTTCTCCTTCTGAAAAACAAAGAGTTAAGAGAAAATGGAAGAAAAGATGTATGCGACCAATAAACATATACTTTTCTTTGATTTCCTTGAAAACCATGATATTTCAAAAAATTCTTTAAATGTTTTAAAAACTAGCTTTATGAAGAAGGATGATGGCAAACTAGCCATCCCCTCTTGAAACCATCCTTATTTCAACTAAAGGAGAAGAAGTAAAAGTTTCACCTTGCAAATTCCCAGAGACTAATTCTAAGTCTCCCTCTGTTTTTACTGAAACAAAAAAGATTATTGAGCAAAATAATTTTGTCAACCAAACCCTTCATCAAACCCTCCATACAATAGGTCAACAACTGGACCATAAAGAGGAAAATGGTGAAAAACTAATTTTAGAAAAATCTACCTCTGCTTCATCAAAGATTTTAAAAACTATTGAAAAACCTTTCATTATTTTACCAAAAAACAGGAAAAAAATTGATTTAAAAAAATCCAGTACTTTTGATAAAATTGATCAAATGCTTGCTCAAATTAAGCAAGAACAACCCTCCACTAGTATGCTTGATAAAGGTGGCCAAGGAGTTGATTTTAATGAAGTTACTATTTTCACTATTGATTATTCATCTAATAACATTTCTATTGATATTGATTCCATTCAAAAGAATTTTCAAGATATTTCTTTAGAAAAACTTGAAATTGCTAGGCTTTCTTCAAAAGGACCCAATGTGACAATCCAGAATTTTTTTCCTTCTATATTATTTTATTTGTAACAAGGGTAATATTGAGATTTTGATTAAGATATTATATTTGGGTTGACTTGGGTTTCATTCTTGGAGGTCTAACTTGAGATTTGGCCTGAGATGGTGTGGTAAGGCCCAAAGGCCTATGAGATAGGAGGGTGGCCGACCATGCCTATTGGATTGGAGGCTTAGGGCTTTGTGTCATTGAAATGGACACTTGGCACTCAAAGAAAGCCTTAGTTGGACTTTTTAAGACCGGTAGGTTTTTGGGGGAAAGGATCAAGAACATGAGAATGATAGGTTTGACTAGCAAATTTCCTTGAAAAAGTGGTGATTGAGACAAGTGGAGATACCACTCATGAGGAGTGGATTTCGGGTGACTAAGGGAGGGAGCTAGCCAACCCCCTTTGTTGCTCCCAATGGATCCATATCTTGAGATAAAATTTTGGGGAAGAGATGATTAGGAATTTGACAAGTGACTAGTGGGATATGGCATTATTGGAAAGAGGAAATGGAGGCTTGTATGAGGAAGGAGTTTCGGTTGGCTCAAGGATAGGGTAGTCGACTTTGCCATTTGAAGTTTCCCCATGAGTTTCCATATCTAGGTGACCATGACTTGAAGATTTTTGTAAGAGAGTGTTTGATAAATGTGTAAGCGTGATTGACTTGTGAGTGGATTGGTGGCTTGCTTGTAAGAAGGGAAGCTTTGGAGGAAGAGAAGGGTTCGATGGAGAGAGGCCAAGCCTTGGCCGACTAGTGCATGGTGCATTTCCCAAGTTTGAGTTTCAAGATCCTTGTGAATGACATGTGAGGTGATGAGTGATAGGAAGAAGTGTGACTTGGTAGATAGGTAGAGTGATCCCCACCCTTGGATGAGTCGACTAGGATGGGATTTGGGGTTTGGGAAACCAAATCCCATCCTAGTATATGCTATCTTAGGCATCATTTGTCCCTAGAGATGGAAGTCCATCAAAGGTCAATCAACCCCTTCTTGTGTCACTCAAAAACATAGGATTTTGGAGTGCCCTAGGACTTAGAGACCCATCCCATTTGCCTCCCTTTCTCCCCAAAGCTCTCGGCCACTTTACACTCTCTCTTCTCTCTACTTTCTCTTGTATTTTCCCACCATCCAAGCAACTCTCAACCTAAGCAAATTGAGTTTTCTTCAAAGTTTCCTTACGTGGAAACATCTTCTAGAAGGGTAAGCAAATTTCTTGAACTCTTTTCATCCATCCATGCAAAGATATGAAGGGTTTTCTTTTAAACGTTTTCCTCCATGTTTTCTTGTTTTTTTTCTCAAAACCAATGCTTGTGGGATTTCTTGAAATGAAAAGTAAGAATTAAAGCTCTCTTTTGAAAAAGAAATATTCCTTTGATAAACCAACGATTTTCCTATAAAAAGCAACTACCGATTTAAAGGAGCCAAGGTTTTCATAAGCTTAATCTTGTTCTCTTCATTCTTTTTCAGTTTTTTGCCTTTTCTCTACACTTGGAGCTTTGTAAGTATATCTTTAAACTAACCTTAGCATTTCTTCTATATATGTATAAAGTGAATAAATTGTTGTGATAGTTTTTGAATGCTTTGTGTTGTTAGGTTAGTTTACTTGAAGAATTTCCTTGCACATCTCTAAATATTCCATGCTTGGTTAAGATATTATTTGAGGCTTGTAAATTATGATATGTTGGTGGATGTAGCTATTTTTGTTGGAAAGAAATATGAAGAATATGTTGTGATTAGTGTCCAATGCATGTGGAATCATGATAAGATTCTTGGTTGATGAAAATTTTGCCTAGAGGTTATATATATATATATTATATATATATATATATTATATCAGCTATGAAGGGTTTTGGGGTTAGAATTTTCAATGCTTGACTAATGGCCTTACCTTGGATGCTTGAGAGGTTTATAAACATGGAATTAGGGAAAAAAGCTATTAGTATAAATTCGGGTTCTCACATGAAATGAAGTGTGGTTTTTGTGTGGTGAAAAGTGATAAAAAAAATGTTAGGTTATGGACTTTAGGGTTTCGGTTAAGCCCTGTTTTGATGATGAAATTATTTAATTATTTTTCCTAAGGCATGCTAGATTAATTAAAGGAAAATTTAGGATGGAATCACTAGCCTCTTAGCCTTAGGGTTTCTCAGCCTAACTCTATTGGATAAGGGCCGAGTGTCTGCTTCTCTTGTTAGATTAATAATAAGTTTTATTAAATTATCATTGATGGTTCCATTAAGTAATTTGATTAAGAATGAACATGAAGATGCAAGTGCAAGTATATGTCTCATGAACCCTATGTCTAGCATGAAAAGTCATGTGTTACATGCATGAACATCAAAGCCACAGTTTTTGAGTCAACATTTTAAAGAAAGGAAAAAAAATTAAGTTTATATAAGAACTTCAAAATCTGGGACGGGATAATGTCCCAGTAAAACTCCTTGTTCACTCAGGAGTGATTAAAGTTGAGTGAAAGCCCCTACGTCGATGAAGAATAGTCGGCAGATCATGTATAGCTCCGAAAGGACTCTGGAGCGTGGTCGTACCTAAAGCTAGTGGGTGCCCAAGAACAGTAGAGGCGTTTGCCTTGCCGTTATAAGAACCAAGAATGTAATCACCTCGGTTTGAGTAGTCACCAGGTGATGAAAATTGGATAACGTAGTCACCCCGACTTGAGTGGTTGTTGGGTGATGCAATAACGCACAACGTAGTCACTTTGGGCTTGAATGGTAGTCGGGTATGCGGTAACTAGCGAGAAACACATAGTGCGTAGGGGAACCGTGAGATATCCACAAGAAAGTCATGACAAGAACGGCTTTTAAGTCCAAAGAATGATATGTACATGATTAATGGCGCCTAAGATAAAAAATGATGAAAGATATGAAAAGTTTATGAAAAAGGGTTATGTTATATGAAACTTTTTATGAAAAAGCACCTGTATAAGTCAAAGTCTTAAAGAAAGTTAAGTTTTATTTAAGTCATTATGTGCAAATACCTATGCATGAATCAAGTCATGAGTCGACACAAGTAGGGTTTTGGTATTCACTTATATGTATACTTATTATGCTTTAGTTAAGATTTCTGTATACGTACTGAGATTTCTTGAAATTTCATCCATTTAATTTTTTTAACTATTGTTCCTCTTTGGGGTGATAGAAGTGGTTTTAGGTTGTGATGGCTTTGTCAAGTCTGACTTCCTGAAAGACTCCCCGGACCCCTAAGGGTCCGGCGGTTTCCTCTCCTTTTGACGTTGTGACCCTCATTTTGTATAACCACCCTTATATCAGATATGCGGAGGAACGTGCTCATTCAGGCTGCCGACCGCCACTTCGTTGGATGCTGCCTCACCTTGGGAACTGACGGGTCCTTGTTCTTGGACCGCGTCTACACCTTGGTGGCAAGGACGGGTATCCAGCGTGGGGGTAGTTTGGGTCTGGGGCACTTTCTGTTTGGACCGGAGATCAAAGAGGTCAAGAAGGAGCCCCTATTCTAAAGGTGAGTTGCAGGGGCCAGCTGGTGTTGATGTTGCCTTTATATATATTTGATTTGTTTTGGAGGTTCCCGTTGTCTTGGAAAAGTTTGATATGTGTAAAACCTGATACATTTGGTGACATATATATATATAAGAAGTTTTTGGGAATTTATTTTTAAGTTTTACCATGTGATGCACGACAAGTTTTATGCTTCTTGCCTAGAATTACTTGGCTTGCTCTTTTTCTATTGCGAAATTTTTATACACTACTTTTAAGTTAGACACATGCTTTTATTTTATGTTATGAAACGAGGGGTGAGTATCGTTGTGTTACTTATCCCCAACGTCTTGATCTGCGTCTGATCCCAAGCGTAAGTGGGGGCGTCGACACCCAATCTAATAAGTCTAACGAAAAACTAGTACTCAAGTCCTACTTCCCCTAATTTACAATTTGAGGAAAGAGTCTATCAGTCTCAATTCTCTATTTCTGCAGACAAGATTTATGAATGGAATATTGATGGATTATCTGAACAAGAAATCCTTAATACTTTGAATAAAATGTTTGTGGTTACTAATACTTATATTAATAACAATCTTCAACAATCTAAGATTGTTACTCTTTTAACTACCGGATTTTCGGGTATGCTTCGACACTGGTGGGATAAACATCTCACCCTAGAGGCAAGAGAAACCATTCAGAATGCTATCAAGTATGATGATGAAGGTTTGCCTATTTTTGACGAAACCATAGGAAAGGGAATCTCTGATAGTGTCAATACTTTGATTTATACTATAGTTAAACATTTTGTTGGAACTCCTTCCAACATTACTAATAGAATTTTTGATTATTTAAATAATTTACAGTGCCATAAAACGTCTGGTTATCGTTGGTATCAGGATGTTTTCATATCTAGAGTTATGCTTAGAGATGATAGCCAAAAAATCTTTTTGGAAAGAGAAATTCATTGATGGTTTACCTTGTATGTTTGCTCATAAAGGTAAGGATTCTCACTTACTGATATCTCGGGACTTCTTAATTACGATAATTATACTTATGGTGATATCATAAGTACAATTAAGAAGCTTGGTATTAGTATGTGCAATGATCAAAGAATGATTCATCAATAGATGAATGACAGAGAGAAAGCCAAATATGAAATGAGAAACTTTTGCGAACAATTTGGCTTTTCTCCTATTGCTCCATCTAGACAGAAAAAATATTTCAAAAGATTTTCCAAAAAACCTCATGGGGATAACAGGAGAAAAACCTGTGATGAATTTTATAAAAAACCTTTTCATAAAAAATTTTTTATAAAAAGATTTCTCACACTCCCTCAAAAGGGAATGTTTTAATTGTGACAAATTTGAACACTTTGCCGATAAGTGTACCAAGAAGCCCAATAAATTAAAAAATAAGCTTAATTCTTGGAATATTAAGGACAGTGATCAAGAAGAACTGATTCTTCTCCTAGAATCTAGAACTTCTTCATCTAACCTCGATGAATTTAGCTCTAATGATTCAGAATATTATTCAGAAGCTGAGTCATCTGACTCTCCAAATATTAAGCTTGGTTGTGATTGCAATAATTCTTGTTGCAAATTTAAGGTTAAGACAATTCCTGTTTTAATTAAAGAAGAGGATAAGAAAACCTTTTATTAACTTTGATTTCAAATTGAAAACCCTGAGCTCGAAGAGAAGTACATCCTTCAGCTCAAGAAGACTATGGTTCAAAAAGAACCATCGTCTTCTACAGGGAAAATTAGTTTTCAAGAAACTTTGGGATGTTTTGAAAAGAAAAAACTCAAAGAGATTTCCATGCATGATTTACAACATGAAATTGTTTTAATAAAAAAAAAAAAAAGAGATTGTTGAACTCAAATCTGAGATCAACACTCTTAGATCTGAAAATTATTTTTTTAAACAAGGTCTACTTAGTTTAAAGATTGAAAAACAACTTGATCTAGAATATCCTTCTTATAATGAGGAAACAAATGAGTCAAACCTTGCTGAATCCTCTAATCTGATTAAATATATTTGCTAAATTTGACATCTATTCCTCCTAAATTGTTTTCTAAAGTAGATATCATTGTTTGCCATGAATTTAGATTCTCTGTGATTACTATGATTGACTCCGGATTGGATCTTAACTGTATTCGTGAAGATTTAGTTCCTACTAAATACTATGAAAAGTCCTCTGAGAAGTTATTCTTTGCAAACATATCTAAGATGAAGATCAACTATGAGCTAAACAATGCTCATATTTGCAGAACAATGTTTGTTTTAAGATCCCTTTTGTGCTTGTTAAAAATATGACTCGTGATGTCATACTAGGAATTTCTTTTATTTCATCTATTTACCCTTTTCTTTCTGAAAAAGACGGGATTACCACTAATCCCTTTGGACAAAAAGTCATGTTTAAATTTGCTTCTAAATTCGAAATTGATACTTCAAAAAATTTGAATTCTTTACTTTTTACTAAAACAAAACATTTAAACTTCTTACAACAAGAAGTTAGAATCAAAAAGATTTCTAAACATTTATCTGATAATTTACTTCAATCAAAAATTGATAGTTTTTATAAAAAAAATTGATTTCTGGTGTTTGTTCTGATCTTCTAAATGCTTTCTGGCATAGGAAGAAGCGTGTTGTTTCTCTTCCTTACATTAAAGGTTTTTCTGAGAAAAATATTTCAACCAAAACCAGACCTATTCAAATGAATAGTGAGACTTTAGAACTTTGCAAAAATGAAATGTACATATTCTTTCTAAAGGTGTTATCAGGCATAGTAAGCCACCCTGGTCATGTGCAGCTTTCTATGTCCAGAAAAATGCAGACATTGAGTGAGGGACACCCCATTTAGTCATAAATTACAAACCATTGAACAAAGTCTTAGAATGGATTAGGTACCCTATTCTAAAAAAAATGACTTAATTCACAAATTAAGTGATGTAGTTATATTTTTTAAATTTGACTTTAAATTTGGATTTTGGCAGATCCAAATTAGAGAGTCTGACCGTTACAAAACAGCATTCATCACTCATTTTGGTCACTATGAGTGGAATGTGATGCCTTTTGGCCTAAAACATGCTCCTAGTGAATTTCAAATTATCATGAATGATATTTTTAATTCATTCACCCATTTCACCATCGTCAATATAGATGATGTTCTCATATTTTCAAAATCCATTGACGATCACTGGAAACATTTGTCAATATTTCTTCATATCATAAGACAAAATAGTCTAGTAGTTTCTACCAAAAAAATTAAATTATTTCAAATCAAGATTAGATTCCTTGGTTATGATATTTCTGAAGACAAAATCAAACCAATCCAAAGGGCTATTGAATTTCCTAATAAATTTCCTAACATTATTCTAGACAAAACCCAACTTCAAAGATTTTTAGGTTCACTCAATTGTATTGCTGACTTCTACAAGGATATGAGAAAACAATGTCATCCTCTCTTTAAAAGACTTCATCTCAATCCTCATCCATGAACAAATGTCCTGTGAGGACCCGTATTTTTTTACTCCCTTTATAATTTATAATTTTAATATTAAATATGTATTGTTGTTAATGTAAATATTGGATGTTATGAGTTGGTTGCTATTAATATTATTTTGTGGTATTTTTATTTAAATATTTGGTTATTTCATCTTCATTTAAAATTATTTTCATGTGTGATTGTGAGCTAATTTATTTTCTCTTATTAATTTATTGTGATGTATTTAATTTAATGCTTGAATTTAATCCCATTATTTTATTATGTTGGTATTTAAATTAAAGCGTTGTAAATTATTTTGTGCTAAATTTAATGTGTTTTAATTAATTTATATTAGGTGTTTTCAGATTGGGCTTATACTTATATATGTGTGTGTGTGTGTGTGTGTGTGTGTGTGTGTGTGTGTGTGTGTGAGTTGGGTTTTAAGTGTTTTGAGTCAAGCCTTTAGCTTTTATTCAGCCCAGCCCGTGACCCATTTAGCAACCCAACCCGTTTACTTGAAATCAGCCCATTTTCCTTGCAAAGCGTCACCGTTTAATTTAGTGTGTTTATAATTTTCGGTTCCTTCTTTGAGCTCGACGCAGACCCCTTCTCCTTCTAGATTTCTTTTTCTTCATTATTCGGTGATTCCTCCCCTATTCGTCTGCTGTGTACCCGTGAGTTTCCAACCAAACTTTGTAGCCTTTTTCATCACTATTTGACACACATGTTACTCCTTTATTTTCCCCGTATTTTGATGGATATTTTCCCTAAATGTTTTATGCCGATCGATGCTTCACGTGTCCAACGTTAGTTTTTTGCTCCTTTGGAATCCCACATGGGAAAGATGTAGGCGAAAGGGCAAGGCCAAGGCCTATATAAGGGGAGGTCAAGATTCCCAACAAGTGATATTAGAGCCACTAAGTTCTTTTGGCAGGGTGGAGTTTTGATGTGGTAGTGTGGATGCGCATGGTCTAAAGAGGTTCTGTCTAGGAGATTAAAAATTTTAAGTGTGTCCGTTATGACCCTCCAATCTTTTCTGGGAACTTTGAAGTTTTGTCTAGGAAAGATCAGTCTTTCCTAGGAACTTACTTAGTGGGTACTATTCATTTCTACGGTAAAATTCATTAAGGCAATTTTAAGAATAGAGGTGGAGAAATTTGATGGGAGAATCAATTTTGACTTGTGGCAAGTGTAAGTCAGAGATATTTTGATTCCATCAATTACACAAGGGCAGACCAACCCATGAAGTCAGCAATTTGCTAGAGGCGTGGACAACCTGGGCACATCAAGAAAAGTTGTCAACAAAAAGCTGGAGCAGGCTCGGCAAGAGACTTCAAGACAGTAAATGAAGATACTAACGATGAAGCTAACATTATGTCTCTATGGAAGACGATGTCTTTTGAAAAAGGACACCTACATCTTTATGATATGCCGCTAATCCCAAAGTTTCTATGATAGAAGATGTGTTAATGTTAGTTGTTCCACAAGTTTGCACTTGGGCATTGGTTTGGCATTGATGCAAGGTGTGTGGTAGAAATTCATGTCGATAGCATATGAACTTTCAGGAAAGCCAAATGTGAAAGTTGCACCATAATTTTTCAGCAAGGTTATTTTCGACATGGGCTGAAGTAAAATGCTTAGAATTGGTTTATTTTGAGTGAGTATGTTTTTATAGTGGAGTATGATAGAAAAAGCTATGAAAATTTTCATTGCAGTGGAGCATAGCTGTGGGATCAGTCAAAGTCGCAAGGTGAAGATTGTTGAGTATTGCTCCTTGAATCCCATATGGGAAAGGAGTGGGTGAGAAATGCACCAATGGGCCTATAAAAGGGGGCGCAGCCTCCTTGGTTAATTGCACCTGTCATAAGCTTATTTAGTAACTTTTGACTCTAGTTAAATTCCTCTGTTGTCCATTTTTTTTAAAATGAAAAGATGTGTGAAGTTAAAGGTTTACTGGTGGGGAAGCTTTTGTGGATGCCGTTGGGGTGAGGAGAAAAATTGTGTGATTGTAACAATTTTTCACATAGTGAATTTTCTTCTCTGGGTCTGTAGTTTTTCTCTTATTTTGGAAGTTTTCCACGTAAATGCTTGTGTTGTGTTTATTTTTTTATTTTTCTTAGTATTCTATCAAAAATAGATCCTAGTGTGGGAAATTTGGGTAGCCCAAATTCCCAACACCCAGAAATCGTCTGAAAATCGTGACCGTCTAGCTCTGTGTTGCCTTTGTTTTCACTCGAAAAGTTGAGCATTTCTCTTCTTTTTTAGCTTGCTTGTCTTGGTTTGGTTGTTGTGTAAGTCATGTGAGTTTTCCCGCTCAAAATATACTCTTTACCAGTCGATTTTATGCCTATAAAAAGGTGGTCAACCCCTAGCGAAATCACTCCTAGTTGGTGTTTTCTTCTCTCCTTTAGTGTTTGGTTTTGAGTCTTTTTCTTCCACTCAACCCAAACTCGAGTTTCTCCTCTTCAAACTCTTGAAATCCAAAAATTCAAAGTGGTTCTTTGTTGGTGTTTTTCTTGCTATTTTAATCGCTATTTTTCACCGCTTTAAGATATCTTTGGTAAGTTCTTCACCCGTTTACTTGGTTAATGGATTTAAGTGTTGATTTAATTTATCTACGTAGTTGTATCTTATTTATGTTTAAGTGATTTAACTAACTGTTCATAATGTTTATTGTTATTATTTAAGTGTTTTATATATGTCGTTTTATTTATGTTAAATGGCTTTAATTATTTGTGGTAACAATATTTATTTATATATTTTGATGTTTTATTTACGGTGGTGCAATGGAAGCTACGTCACAACGAGTTCGTTGGTAGAGACAAAGGATCACTTCTCGGCATTTTTGCTAGCTTCTAGAATTTTATCGAGTGTATTGTAAGTATTTTTTTCAAATAGACCTTGAGATTTAAATATATTTTGCATTAACAAATATTGTATTTTGGTTGGTTGTTCTGGACTGAGTCCGAAGAGTTTGGGGGTCGGTTGAATTTGAGGACAAAGTTGTTTTGTGATTGTTTGATGGTTGGACTTGTTGTTTGTTGGATACTTTGTGTATGGTCGTATGCATTTAAATATATTTTGTATTAACAAATCATGAGTTTTGGTTGGATGGTGGATTTAATTATTTTCTAAAAGATAGATGAATTGATAAAGGAAAAAATAAAAAGAAAAGTTAAGCTTTGAGAACCATGGAGTGTTTCGGCCTTAACCTTTTAGGTTATGTTTATTTTTAAGTTATTCTTTTGGTTATTGAATAAATATGATTTTCTTAAAAATGATTAGGTTAAAAAATGTATAAATTAGGGTTTAGAACCCTCACATGTGTTTCGACTATATTCTGGTAGAATAGAGATGTTTTAGTTGTTTCTTTTTTTTTTTTTTTTTGGTTAAATAAACTTGATATTTTCGAAATATGACTAAGTTTGCATGGTGTGACATGATCAAGATAAGTTTTGGAAATGCATGCCTCATACATGAATTACATGCTTTGCATGAAAGTCACATGTTACATGCATGCTCATTGAAGTGATAAATTTCATATCCTTTGGGTCATCATGTTTTTCAGAAGAAAATAAGATAAGAAATGTTTTGTAAGAACCCCAAAGGCTAGGACGAGGTATTATCCCAATGGAACTCCTCTAGCCACTTTCGAGTGTTTAAGAATGGAGTGGTAACCCCTAAGTCAACGAAAAACAGTTGACGGGCCATGAATGGTTCATTTTTAAAGGTTCGTGAAGCGTGGTCGCACCTAATGCTGGTAGGTACCAAGGACGGCAAATGTGTAATGACCTGTCGTAATGATTATGATTATGATTATGACGTATTCACCTTAGTGTGATGCGGTAACCAGCAGGGAACACATGGTGCATAGGGAAGCTGTGATATATCCAATATGCCAAGTATGACAAGAAATGCTAGCTTAAAGAAAGATATGAACAAAAAGAATTATTCGTGAAATTATGAATAATAAGAAAAGATATTAATAGTTTCTGAAAAGTTTCAAGTTCATGATAAGTTTTGAATACGTGTGTTGCCCAGATGACTAACACAAGAGGGGGGGTGAATTGAGTTGTATTTAAAAAAATAACAATTATAAATCAAATATATAATATAAAATATAAACAAAATATGAAACAACAATAAATATAAATAGTAAGAGTAAGAGAGAAGCAAACTCAGTATGTTAACGAGGTTCGGCCCCACTGCCTACGTCCTCGCCTCAAGCTACCTCTTGAGGATCCCCAAATCCACTATTCAATCTCCTTTAGGTGGAGATAGAAACCTATTACACCTTTGAGCAGCACCGCTCCAAAGAATCCGTGTAGAACACCCTCTACACTTCCAATCACCTTACACTTGGTGATTTAACTATTCCCGTGTAGAACACCTTCTACACTTCTAATCACCTCACACTTGGTGATTTAACTATTCCCCGTGTAGAACACCTTCTACACACACAAGGGTTATACACACCCTTTTACAAATACAAGAGTTGATAGTAGGTAGACTATCAAAGTACACTCCTCAATGAGTGAGATAGAAACAATACAGCACAACCTATATCTCTCTCAACAAGAACAAGAATTAAGGCTCAAAACTTTATAAAAGAGAGAATGAGAGTTTAGAAGAAATGATGCAAAACTTAGCAATAGATGTGTAAGCTCTTGTTATGTTTTTTACAAAACTCAAGTGAGCTATTTATAGGCAAATGAGTCTTCAATTTCAAATTTGAAAAGATTCCCATGTCCAAGACATCATCATTCACTTTTCAAAAATTTCAAATCAAATCTTTTTACTTTTTGCATGTGACAAAAGGAGCACACTTTACTTTTCAAAAATTTCAAACCTAATATTTTACTTTTTGCATATGACAAAAAGAGCACACTTTACTTTTCAAAATTTTCAAACAAAGACATCTACATTTTGCATAAGTCAAGAAAAGCATCCACCACTTTTGAAAATATTCAAATAAAACATGCACATGTGAAAGATGACAATCAATCATCTTAATATTTTCAAAGTTCAAACTTTTAATCATATCATGCACATGTGAAAGATGACAATCAATCATCTTAATATTTTCAAAGTTAATTTTCAAAATATTCATGCACATGTGGAAAATGTATTTTAATGCTTTATGATAAAATATTTATTTTGAGCCTTAATCCTAATTTCGAATTTTTAAGAGATTTACAAAATTACTCTATGATTTTAATGTGAACTTATTCCCTTCTTGCTCATGCTTGGTTCCTTGATGTGCTTGATTGTATTGTGTAGACAACTTGAGCTTGAGACTCCTTTATTCTTTGAATTCATTTGTTATCATCAAAATCCATGTGTAGATTTACATGAACCTTGAAACCTTGAGTTCAACAATCTCCCCCTTTTTGATGATGACAAATACTTGATAGAACTTGAAACCTGTATGAATACTTAAGCTCCCCCTGAGAATGTGCGTTAGTTTTTCAAGCAAAAATATAAACATAATTCCAAGTATATATAACAAGTTTAGCAATTTAAACAATGTTAATGTTCTAGTCTAAAACTTCTCCCCCTTTTGGCATCATTAAAAAGGAATCATAATTATCTCAATAAGATATATTCCTACAATAACTAACAGACAAATAAAACGCTGCGTTAGTAGAGACTGTAGAAGTTAAAACCACCCGTGTCCGACAAAACCTGCAAAGGTTGAAGCCGAATTTTATCATCTCGGTGCGGAAGAAGATTTAAATCCGCTTGATGTTATTGACGAATTAGATGTTCCAGAGATTTGAAGTTGAATAATTAAAATTATTCGTGTCCGACAAAGACAGCAAAAGCTGCAGGCTTAGCTCTGGCAATGCGGTGCGGAGCCACGCGTATTTGACAAAACCTGTAAAGGTTGGAGGCCTAGCTCTAGTAGTCGGTGCGAAAGCAGATTTAAATCAATCGCCTGATGTTGTTGACAAATGGGTTTGAAGGCTCTGAGTTTCTATAAAAAAATCATTTTCACCTATCGGATACAAAAAAAAAACATCGCTTCTTGACCTAAGTTCTGTTTCTCCATAACGATAGAATGGCCGAACAATTCTCTTCCACTAATGTTCCAGACTTGAATCAGGAACCCTTGACGCATCAACCATCAATCTTCTCTCCTAAGGCCGTCAATGCCATGATAGGAGCAGAGAACCGTTTTTCTAGTAAGAAAACTTTTGACAATGTGTGTCCAACATATCTTATATTTCTTTTGACTAATAAGATTTGAAGAGACAATAGTTTGTCTTGTTCTTTATGCTATCTCTATAAAATCAGTTTTAAAGTTCATCCGATTTGCATCAAATCTTATTCTCATCTCTATAACTCATCTGCATTCCTTCAATATTCTCGCTTTAAGTTTTCAATTCTTTTCTCAATGGCTCATTATTCTGCATCTCAATCTCATGTCCTTTCTGCAGCTACCATTGGCGCCATGTTGCAGCAAGAGAACAATAGTTTGGCTAATAAGCCAGACTCCGATGCTATCTACGACTTGGTGAGTCTTGGTACTCGCTACTCATCCTCTATTGTTGCTTTTTCCCAACGGCTACAAGTCAAAAATCATGAGGTTGAAAAGCTTAAAGAACAAATTGTTGTACTTCAACGAATTGTTCAAGAGTCTCACATAAGGGAAGGAATCGTTCGACAGAAGAATAAACGGTTGAAATCACTATTGGATTCTTCATTCCGCTTGCCAGTTCCCATGGATAGGGAGGACATGATATTGTATGAAGAGAATGAGCGTCTCAAACATGAGGCTAAGAACCTCAAGTTTATGTAGGTCATTTGAGTTAATGGAATAAAAGTATCTAGCAGATATTCATGGCATGCATAATTCCTATTTCTCTTCTAATCATGCGTAGTCTATCTTTTGATAGGGGTTTTGTAAAAATGTCTGCCAATTAATCATGTGTACTAGTGAATTCTAATACAATATCGCCCTTCTGCACATGATCTCTAAGAAAATGATATCTAATTTCAATATGTTTGGTCCGAGAATGTTGTATTGGATTCTTTGAAAGATTTATAGCACTTGTATTATCACATTTGATTGGAATGTGATTGTACATAAGTTTAAAATCCTCAAGTTGTTGCTTCATGTAAAGAACTTGAGCACAACAACTACCCGCAGCAACATATTCTGCCTCAGTAGTAGATAGTGCAACAGAATTTTGTTTTTTACTAAACCAGGAAACTAGTGCATGACCTAAGAAGTGACATGCTCCACTAGTGCTTTTTCGATCTATTTTACAACCAGCATAATCTGCATCTGTGTAGCTAATTAGATCGAAAGATGTGTGCTTAGGGTACCATAACCCTAAGTTAATTGTACCACTAAGATATCTAAGAATGCGCTTAACTGCAATTAAATGTGATTCTTTTGGAGATGATTGAAAGCGTGCACATAAGCACACACTAAACATAATATCTGGTCTACTGGCTGTCAAATATAATAAGCTACCAATCATACCTCGATATACCTTCGAGTCAACTGGTTTACCGGATTCATCTTTATCAAGTTTAGTGGATGGGCTCATTGGTGTTCCAGTTTCCTTAGCACCTTCCATCCCAAACTTTTTCAGCAATTCCTTAATATATTTCGATTGATTGATGAATGTCCCACTTTTTGCTTGCTTAATTTGCAATCCGAGAAAGAATGTAAGCTCTCCCATCATACTCATTCCAAATTCTTCCTGCATAGTCTTAGCAAAAACTTGGCACATATTTTCGTTAGTAGCACCGAACATAAATCTGAATCAAAAGAATATCATCATTTTCTAATTTAATGAAAAGAGTTGTATCAATTTTTCCTCTTGAAAAGCCTTTTTCAATCAAGAAACCACTGAGTCTCTCGTACCACGCTCTAGGAGCTTGTTTGAGTCCATATAGTGCTTTTGTGAGTTTGAAAACATGATTTGGAGAAATATGATTTTCAAAACCTGAAGGTTGCTCAACATATTTTACCTATTCCCACGATCTTCCCTTTCGAGTTGTCTCTAAATGTCATGTGTCCTTCTTCTTTAGATCTAAGATCAAAGAACTTAGTCTCGTCTCCCGTCATGTGTCTTGAACATCCACTATCTAAAAACCATTTATTTTTACATGTAGAATACTTCATGCATACCTACAAAAGCAATTAAAAACAATTCTTGGTACCCAAGTTCTTTGGGTCCTTTATTTATTAGTATTAGAATAAATAAGATTTTTAGGTACCCATATGGCCCTAATAGTCATTGTATGTTTTCTTCTAATAGGACAAGCATGATAATTATGACCATTGCTATTACAAAAATTACAAATAGCATGTGACATATATGAATAACTTGAGTGATTATAATAGTATCCTTTTTTAACAAAATTATTTTTATGAAAAGAATTTTGAATATTGGACTTTGATGTAGAAGGATTATCAAAGAAGTTTTTATAAGATTTGTATTTTTGTTTTGGCATATATCCCAAGCCTGCCTTGTCAAAAACACATCTTTGACTACCAAGAAGTTTTTCAAAATTTCTTTTATCATTCGTAAAGTTTTCAATAATATTTTCTAAATCAGTTTTCTTTTTCTTCAACTCAAGATTTTCATCTTTCAAAACAATACTTTCTTTTCTTAAAATATCAATTTCGTTTGTTAAAGAAGAATTTTTCTTTTTCAAAGCAGTATACTTGATACCCAATTTTTCAAATTCCTCATATACCTCTTCTAAAACATTTTGCAATTCTTCATATGAAGGATCTTCAATATTATCAAAATTTGTTACCTCAATGTCATCTTTAGCCATAAGACAAAGATTTGCTGATTCTCCATTGCTTGCTTCACTATCTGAGCTACTTGAATCATCATCCCATGTAGCTTTCATTGCTTTTTTTGCCTTTGTTTCGATCTTTCTTTAGCAGAGGACAATCTGATTTGATATGACCAGGCTTATTGCATTTATAACAAGTTAAAATATCATTTTTACCTGAATCTTTCTTGGAAAACTTTTTGAAGGATTTCCTTGGAGGAGTTTTATTTTTCTTTAAGAACCTCTGAATTCTTCTTGTTATCATCGCAACTTCTTCATCTTTGTCGTCATTTTTCTCATCTTCATCACTTTCACTTTCATGTGGAACAGCTTTAAGTGCCAAGCTCTTCTTTGGCTTTCCTTCTTCTTCTCCTCTTTTCAATGTGTACTCATGGGTGATGAGTGACCCGATGAGTTCATTCACTTCGAGCTTCTTGAGGTCTCTAGCTTCAAGAATCGCTGTCACTTTTGATTCCCAACGTTTTGGTAGAGAGTTGAGAATTTTTCTTACTATCTCCACTTTGGAATAAATTTTGCCAAGAGCTGTCAAGCTGTTTATGATGTTAGTAAAACGAGTGTACATACTAGAAATAGATTCATCATCATTCATCTTAAACATTTCATATTCATGAGTAAGAATATAAATTTTTGATTCCTTGACTTGAGAAGTTCCTTCATAAGTAACTTCCAAGTTATCCCAAATTTCCTTTGCTGTAGCACAAGTCATTACTCTATTAAATTCATTACCATTGAGAGCATTATATAATAAATTCATAGCAGTTAAATTCAAAGTATAAAGTCTATCGTCTTCACGATTAAACTCTTCTTCTTCCTTTTTGACTTTTACTCCATCAATCACTTTTGTTGGAATATAAGGTCCATTTACAATACATTTCCAGATTTCTCGACCTTGAGCCTGAAGGAATATTCTCATTCTAACTTTCCAGAATGAGTAATTGTCTCCACAAAAGAGTGGAGGCCGACTGCTAGATTGACCTTCACCAAATGAAGTTGCAATGTTAGCCATAAGATCTTAACTCAAAAGATAGTTAATCTTATAATAGAGCTCTAGCTCTGATACCAATTGTTACTGACCATAGGCCGCACCTATGTCACCTAACAACTGTACCTACCAGACTAGCCGGCCACCGTCTCTACCGGTGCACCGTCACCCATGGTCGGAGAGTCTTGCTTCGGTGACACAGTCACAAGCGAGAGTTCCCATGAGTGATTTGCCTGTATGAACAGTACAGGTCAACTAGCTCTGATACCAATTGTTGCCCAGATGACTAACACAAGAGGGGGGTGAATTGAGTTGTATTTAAAAAAATAACAATTATAAATCAAATATATAATATAAACAAAATATGAAACAACAATAAATATAAATAGTAAGAGTAAGAGAGAAGCAAACTCAGTATGTTAACGAGGTTCGGCCCCACTGCCTACGTCCTCGCCTCAAGCTACCTCTTGAGGATCCCCAAATCCACTATTCAATCTCCTTTAGGTGGAGATAGAAACCTATTACACCTTTGAGCAGCACCGCTCCAAAGAATCCGTGTAGAACACCCTCTACACTTCCAATCACCTTACACTTGGTGATTTAACTATTCCCCGTGTAGAACACCTTCTACACTTCTAATCACCTCACACTTGGTGATTTAATTATTCCCCGTGTAGAACACCTTCTACACACACAAGGGTTATACACACCCTTTTACAAATACAAGAGTTGATAGTAGGTAGACTATCAAAGTACACTCCTCAATGAGTGAGATAGAAACAATACAGCACAACCTATATCTCTCTCAACAAGAACAAGAATTAAGGCTCAAAACTTTATAAAAGAGAGAATGAGAGTTTAGAAGAAATGATGCAAAACTTAGCAATAGATGTGTAAGCTCTTGTTATGTTTTTTACAAAACTCAAGTGAGCTATTTATAGGCAAATGAGTCTTCAATTTCAAATTTGAAAAGATTCCCATGTCCAAGACATCATCATTCACTTTTCAAAAATTTCAAATCAAATCTTTTTACTTTTTGCATGTGACAAAAGGAGCACACTTTACTTTTCAAAAATTTCAAACCTAATATTTTACTTTTTGCATATGACAAAAAGAGCACACTTTACTTTTCAAAATTTTCAAACAAAGACATCTACATTTTGCATAAGTCAAGAAAAGCATCCACCACTTTTGAAAATATTCAAATAAAACATGCACATGTGAAAGATGACAATCAATCATCTTAATATTTTCAAAGTTCAAACCTTTAATCATATCATGCACATGTGAAAGATGACAATCAATCATCTTAATATTTTCAAAGTTAATTTTCAAAATATTCATGCACATGTGGAAAATGTATTTTAATGCTTTATGATAAAATATTTATTTTGAGCCTTAATCCTAATTTCGAATTTTTAAGAGATTTACAAAATTACTCTATGATTTTAATGTGAACTTATTCCCTTCTTGCTCATGCTTGGTTCCTTGATGTGCTTGATTGTATTGTGTAGACAACTTGAGCTTGAGACTCCTTTATTCTTTGAATTCATTTGTTATCATCAAAATCCATGTGTAGATTTACATGAACCTTGAAACCTTGAGTTCAACAACGTGTCAACGAAACATCAAAGTAATATGAAAGTCTTTTATGAAGAAGCATGATGCATAAGTCATGCATAAGTCAGGCATAAGTCGCATTAAATCATGTCTCACATTTCATGGTTATAGTATATGCGCTTGTGTATACGTATATGCTAACGAAGCTTGTATTGTAAGTATTCCTTTAACTAAACTTGGTGTTATTTGTATAGATATGTCATTGGTTATTCTATTTGATTGCTTAACACATTTGTTGAATGACTAAATTATGTTTCTCTATGGTTTGTTGAGATTTTATCCTAGATTTTAACTTAAGATGGAGTTGATGGAGTTTGATGATTATGTGAAGAATAAACAATACTAGTATGCCTTGATGATTTTGATTAGGGCTAGACTTGATCATACATGTTTTGGGATGATAGAATTATTATCTTTGAGGGTTGATGAAGTTCGGCCATAGTGGTTCTAGAAATAAATAAATAAATATTTTAGAAAATCAACTTATGAGTGTGATTATGATAGTAATTTCAGTTCATGAGTGATTAAGAGTTAAATACTAAAGTAAGATTTGATCTTAGTGTGAGAGTTGACAAATGAATAGTGAGACTAAAGAACCCTTAAGGTTTGGTCAAGCTTCTTGGTGGTAGAGTCCCGCTTGTGATTCTCGCCTACGGTGCATGCGGTAGGGATGGTAGTAAGCAGGGACGATGGTAGAGTCCCGTCTGCGACTCCCGCCTATAGTATTAAATGGATTTGTGGGTCATTTTTTAGGAAAATGACGAATTTTGATAAATAGATATATGTGTATCTTTTTCTGGAAAACTGTGGTTGTTTTCAATGGTTTTATTTTGGGCCAAAATGGGATTTTGACGTGCGTGAAAAACTATTCATTTTTTAAAAATGATGATTTTTTAGCCTCATGCATTTGGTATCATGTTCATGCATTTTGTTGTTGCATGAATGTATTTTGATCTTGTAGTTTGTTTGGATTATTACTTACCTGCGGTACTGTTCTTGGTATCGTAGATTTTGATGCAAATGACGAGGAAGTTGAGTCTGAGAAGGCAGCTCCGCCGTTGCAGTGATTTGGTCTAGTTTGTTATCTTCGAAAATGTTTTTCCACTTTTGATAATTATGTACTTTAATGATTTGATTTTGGGATGACTGTATTAAATCTCCTGTTGGAAAATTTGTGTTAAGCTGATTTGTTATATATTTTAGAAAATTCTGGTACTTAATAAATCGACTTAACTTATCCGCTACGTCTTTTATTTTATACTTGTTACATTTACACACACTTAACACTTGTCGTTGGGGTGCGTGACTCATGTTGTCATCATCCCGATGTCTAAATTTCCGTATTTTCGTACGTGGGAGTTGGGGGGCGTCACAGGTCCACACTAACTTAGTTAAACAAATCAAAGCATACGTCAAAACTCTTCCATGCCCAGGAATTCCTACTTCAAATTCATTTAAAATTGTTGAAGTAGATGTTTTTGACATTAGTTATAAGGCATTCTAAAACAAATTGTTTCACCAGATTCTTCTGAACAAATTATTCATTTCCACTCTGGAACCTAGAATTCTGCACATCTTAATTATAATACTATTAAAAAATATATTATCTATAGTACTATGCATTTCCAAATTTCAAAGTGATTTACTTAAACAAAAATTTATTTTACATATTGATTGCAAAAGTGCTAAATATGTATTAGAAAAAGATGTTCAAAACATTGCGTCCAGACATATTTTTGCACGATGGCAAGCCATTTTAAGTGTTTTTTTTTTGTTTTGATATTGATTATATTAAAGGAACTGATAATTCAATCCTTGACTTGCTTACCCGTGAATTCCTGCAAAATCATGAGCAAAATAAAGATAAGAAGTCAGTTCCTCCACCACCCCCTACAAGACCTTTTGTTCCTGGTTTACCACTGCTTTTAATACATGCATCTCCATTGGATGTAGCAAACAGATTCACCCCACTAGGAAGTATCATTACTCCCAGACCCATTTTCTATAGTTCAACTATTTCACAACTTTATAACCCGTATGCTAAGCCAATCAACTCGACTCAACTTACAAATTTCTTTCTTCCTCCCTCTAAAACAAAATATTTCAAAAAATTTTATTTTCAGAGTCTGTTTTACATAGAACCAAACAGGTCTATGGATACAGATCCATTCAAAATCACTACTCATTATTTTCCCCTACATTTCACTGGATTCCAGAAAATCCAGAAAATCCAGAAAAGAATCTTCAATTCTATTCAAGGATTCTTCTCAACACAGAATCCCTCCCCATTCAACCCATTTATGACAAAATTAATAAAACAAAAATCATTTATCGTAGTGTTTACTTTCTAAAAGTAATCACAGATCTGGGTTCTGTTGCGGGAAATTCCTTGAAATGAATGAAATAGTATCGTCAATGTAGGGAAAATGATGCTGCCATTTGACAAAAAAATGTCGTACCAAAATGTCACCAATTTTTTCATAATTCTATTTAAAGATCCAGGGAATTTTGTATCTGAAGCATAAATGGATTAGAAAATTGAATTTAGAATTATGGGGGTTCATTTTGGGTGAATTGAAATCTGAAAATGTCTGATAGTTGGTTGAAGGCTATCTAGGAACATTTCTGGAATGGGGCCAAACTGGTTCCACCATCTTTGGAACTAAAGTGGGAATGAATATTTGCATTTCTTGTCAAATTTAAGAAACCAAGAATGCATTTGGTTAGAAGTTTGGAAGAACATGAATTTAAATCAAGCGTCAAAGTAGTCATAGTAATTAAAAGAAATTTTTGAAATTTTTTTAGAAGAATAAGGATGAGTTTCTCATTCCTCTTCACAAGCATAAAGGATTTTCCTACTCCTAAATCCCTTACTATTCAACCTGAGTATCCACTTACTCAGCCTCACTCAAAAATACCAGGTGATTCATCTTCAAAGTCTCAAAAGAAGGACACACCCAAAAGTTCATCCTCAAAGACCAAGAAAAAAAAAATCACAAAATTCAAACACCTCATCTTCTAAGTCTAAACAGAAAAATGTTCTTGAAGGACTAAAGAAGAAAGATTTGATCCAACTGTTGAAAAACTTTCTCCAGGTTGAAGACAACAGTGATGCCTCTACTGAAGGTTCAGAAAATTCAGTACAAGACTCTAACCCATACAGTAATACATTCGGACCTGATTCAAATGATACTCCTAAATTATCTGATAATTAATCCATTGGCATTAATGCATTCAGACGATACATGTCAACAACTATTCAACTTGTGAAGACAACTACTTAACATGTGAAGGCACTGTTCAACTTGTGAACTCTTAGTTATTCAACGTGTGATGATTCATCTTGTATTGATTCGTTTACTATTCAACTTGTGAAGATACTATTCAACTTGTGAAGGCAACTCCTTATGTCTATAAAAGGATACCTCATTGGAACCGAAGGACAAGGTTCATTCTATCTCTTTCTTGCTTTCTGAACTCTCATCTCTCCCAACCCTGTAATCAAGCTTTCTTGTAATTTTGTAAGTATTTCAATGAAGAGTATTTTGATTCAAGCTTATAATATTTTGATTCAAGTTTATTGGTATTAATTATTTTAGCGAATATTTTGATTCAAGCTTATAATATTTTGATTCAAGTTTATTGGCATTAATTATTTTAGCATTTACATATTATATTGTTGCATTTGGCTAGCATTGCTACATTTGGCTGGCTTTGCCGCCTACTTTTACTTCCATTTGATATCCAGTTTTCTGGTCCTTTATTTTATCTATTCCAGTTATCTGGTCATTCAAGTATCTATCCAGTTATCTGGTCCATTCTATCTTTACTCTGATCTTTACTTTTCTTTATCTTCACCTACTTTCATCCGTTTATAAAACATATTATGTAATAATACTAAAAAATAAAAAAAATAAAAAATAAATAAATAGAACCTGTCCAGCTCGGTTTGGTCGGGTCTTAAAATGGCCAGAACCGAAACCGGACCGGTTCTATCCAGTTCTTCAATTTATGAAATCGGTACCGGACTAGACCGATCCAAAACCAGAATTTTCAGTCCAGCTTGGTCAGGTTTAGGCCGGTTCTCTGATTTTCTGGTTTAAATTTACACCCCTGTCTACACACATCTCTCCCGAGGCTTTGTAAAACTTTTGGATCTCTCATTCATTCCAATCAAAGCCAAACAATTTCGAAATTCATAGTTGAATCCAAAACTTCGGTTAGAATATCATTAGGCTTTGTTTTGAATGTTGAGATAAGATGATATGAAATAAAAAATTTATAAATAGTCATGAAGATAGTTTATAAATAATAGTGAAATTGTTTGAGTTAAAAATTTTTATGGGATTTTGAGAAATGAGAGAGATAAAGTTGAATAAAAATATTATAAAATTAAAATATTGACACGATATAAATTTTTAATATAATTTGTATTTCTAGATTTCAAAAAGTTAAATGATTTTTTGTGTTTTGTAAAGAAGTTTGAAAAATTATAATGATTAGGTAATAATTAGATGAGGAAATTAAAAATTTGAAATTAATTTTTTATATATATTTTTTATGTTAAGATGAGATAAGATAAAATAAAATTTGATTATCTTGCAATCCAATCATAAGTATAGCTATGTATTAAGTAGCCAAACGTAAGTTAATATAGCAAGTACCGTTCGAGTCTCATAAGAGCTCATCTTTTCTCTTTTCTTAGTCACTTCCCCCAAACCAATAACCATACCAATTAAAGCTTCTATAAATTTATCACATGCACACCTCTCAACCCTAATTTATTTTTATTTGAAAATAGTTTTACAATATTATTTTTTAAATTTTTTAAATTTATATTCATTTTTTATAATTGAATAATAATTAGGTATGACTAGATAAAAAAGTTAAAAAAGTTAAAAAAGTTAAAATTTTTAAGTTAAAAATTGAAAAGTGTTTTATATTATTTGTATTTGTGATGTTTGGATAATAAGATAAGATAAAATAAATTAAAAAGACTTTACTATTCAAACTATGCCTTAAAGTTTTGAACAGTCTAACTCGTAGAGATTGTAAGACTATATCAACTCATATTTTACTGAAATCTACCTGGTATAAAGTGACTAAAGGCCCATCTCGATACTTAAAATATCTCAGAATATCTATAATAATAAAAAGGTTGAGTTAAGATATTATCTTAGATTCTAAAACATAAGAGAGAAAAAGAATAAAAAGAATAAAAATTAAATATTTTAATTTTTTTTAAATATTTTTTTAACTTGAAAAAGTTTTATTGTTTTTTATATTTTCCTGAAAAGTTTTAAAAAGTTATAATAATTAGGCTATTAGATAAAATAAAAATAAAAATGACAAGACAGGTCTTCTCTCTTCTAAGTTTGATAATAGGAAGAGAATAAGTGGGCTCTTGTTCTTTTCTCTTAAGAACGTAGTGTGCACAAATTCACTGACCCTTGTGCGTGCGGAAGCAAGATGGAAGAGTTTGAGAATGTTTGAGATAATCTAAGACTATCTGGGGTGGCACCCGCACCCCCAAGGGGGCAGGACCCCTTTCTTGCACCTCGGCTTTGCATATGTGGATGTGGGGTTTGGCCCTCTAGTATCCAACCCTGTACACTGGGGTAGGCCCCCTTGTTCGGATCAAATGGACCCATAGTCCATTAGGCCCAGAACATGTTTTTGTTCAAAAAGCTGAACACATTTGTGAGTCATTTTGGGCCCACATGCCATTGTAAATTAGAAATTCTAAGTTGCTTATTTTTTTTGAAAAACTAATCTAAGATATGACAATATTACAAAAATAGAAGTTAAAAACTCAGTAACTTCTAAGTTGTAGTTAACTAATAATCCTAAACCATCACAGTAGTACAAATTAATATAAACTATTATAAAATAATCTAAAAATAAATTGTCACATAATTTAATTTAATAATTAAATCATAATTAAATAATAAATTGTAGCACGATTACAATTGACTTATGATTTCATTTTGTGTTGACTTTTATATTGAAATTTGGGGTGGTTATAGTCATGGAAAAGTGAGTGAACTGTGCTGTGAGATTGTGTGATTATAAAACCTGAAACATTAATAGGAAAACAAATTAGAATTGCAAACAAATACAAAAATGATAGATACAAACATTATATAGATATGTAAGAATTATATATATTAAAATTATTAACCAAGATGAGATTGATATCCATATGAGATCATTGAGATAAGGATTTAGAATATGACAGTGAGAGCCCTGAATGCGGCAAACTCATTAAAGTATCTATCAAGAGTTTTCCTAACCCCTGGCGCAATATGATCCGCCCATGCCTTCCTATGTGTCAATCCCAAGCCATACGCCATGCCATCAATGGTGTATTGGGGGTCAAGAATAATAGCTACATATAGAAAATGTTCATCCTACTCAAATCTCCTGAATATTTGGCATACCTATTTTCTTCATTGCCGACATGTTATCTAATTCTTTTTTCACCTTATATATTGCTGATATAAAATAATTGAATGTAGGGTACAAAGAACCGAAAGCTAGTTTATGACCTCGTAGAGAAGTCTCAAAAAGTCTATGAAATTCCCAACTACCTCCCAACCATCATTAATAGGCTTACCTAATCTCTTGCCACCTTAAAATGTTTGACATATTTAGTCTATATCAAAATATTGGGTTGTCTTCAAAATCAAGAAGGGAGTTCTATCTTCTGGGAACAACATAAATGTCTTTCTTATACCTATAGCCCTCATAATAATCTCGAATTTCTCAAATTCAACAGGTGAAGATCTCACGAACCTCACTGCACTTCTAACCCTTGCAACCAAATTAGCAAGATCTTTTTAATCATTAGTCATAATAAAATTTAGAATATGTGTGGCAAATCTTACTTACAAATAGTTACTACCCATGATTGACTTATTGATATCTCTAAGATAGGTCTTAGAATTCTTCAAAGTGATATCATTAGAAGAGACATTGTCAACCGTTACCATCACAACTTGCTCCAACCCTCACTACTTTATTACAGCCTCCAATACCCTTCCAATGGTCTCATCTTTGTGATAGAAAATTCGAGAAAAATTTAAACCTTTATTGTTTAATTTCCAATCACAATATATAAAATGTGCCGTTAAAGACATATAATTAAAATTTAGATAGATGTCCATGTATCGGTAGTGATGCAAACTCTTGACTCACCAATTGATTTTTCAACAATTTTTCTTTTCACTGTAATGTTTCCTAATATCCCTCGCTATTGTGTGGCGAGAAGGAAGGTTTAACTTAGGTTAAAAAAAACTTATAATATATATGCTTGGAACCATTTTCCCTCAACAAATTGAAACAATAACTTGTCTATTATGATCATACGAGCTAGATGTCTCCTTCACTCCTCTAAATCATACTTTGTAAAATTTCTTCAATGTTTTCCTCCCCCACTACTTCCATCTGCTATATTTTTTATTCCAATCTCTAGTCTAAATTGATTCTTTTCTTGTAAACTTTATAATATTGGGCTTTTTTTGCATTGTTCTTCTACATGGACATTCAATTTGGATGTACCATATCTCTTATAGTGATATTAACACATTTTATCACAATGGTTACACATGGTTTGGGGTTATTGAGTCATGATAAGACATTGTTAAAACCTGCAAGTAAATGGCAATAACAGAACAATAGAGAAGATGATAATGGCGTGCATGCCTTGGGGATTCGAGGTCCCAATTCCTCCAAATGAAAATCAACCAAAGTTCTCAAGTGTTCAGAATGCCCCTCCTAGCATTCCAGCGTGGAGATAATTAACACAAATAAAAGACTACAATAGCCCTTGGCATAATAGAATGAAACCAAGGATAAAACTACAACATTTTAAGCAACTGATATTAAAACATAACAAAATGTTGTTGTTGCTGAATAAACATTAAATGTTGCCATTCAAGTAAACCCAACCCAAAGTGACTTCGTCTCCTGCAAGAGCAAAATGGTGTCGTTGACCCAAAGTAGATCCCTAAATCTCGAAACTTCTTCAATCTTCCCATTTCATTCTCTCTCGTCGACCCTAAAGGCTTAACCTTTGCTCTACAAGATCCCCTCCATGGTCGAACCTTATCATTCCCCATTCTTGCAAAACCTTATCCACAAAGTGTGGATACAAAGTCCTCAACCTCCATAAGCTTTCCCAACTATTCTCAGTGTCTGATAACCCAGTCCATCGAACCAATACCTCGATTAAAGCTCTTTCTCCCTATTTCCTCATGCGTTGATCGAGAATGGCCTTAGGTTCAGGAAGCACTTCTCCCTCATTGCTAGTGGGTGGGAGTGCCGGTAGCATTTGACTTGAACTCAAGTTCCAAATTTTTTCTTGAGGCAAGAAACATGGAACACCGAATGGATCCGGGAGCTTTCAGGCAGAATAAGGCAGTAGGCCACCTTGCCGAGCCTTTGAATCACTTTGAAAGGCCCATAAAAGCGAGGTGCCAACTTATCACCCTCTATATGGTTGGTAGGCCACCTTACCGGTACGGCTAAAGCCTCAGGTAAACCCATTCTCCTTCATCAAACTCTATTTTCGTTCTTTGCTTATCAACATATACCTTCATTCGATTGCTAGCCACCTTGAGGTTGTTTTTTAGCACATTAATCATTGTTGATCTGTCTCTGAGCTACTGGTCCATGGTTGAGTTATTAGATGTCCCTAGAATGTAGTCTAGCAATTTGGGGGAGGACACCTCTATGGGGAGGACACCCATAGAGGGCTTTGAAAGGAGTGATCTTTGTGGCACTGTGGTAGGTGCTATTATACCACCACTCAACAAGGGGTAGCCATTAACTCCAAAACTTAGGTCTTTCCCCAACATAACACCTTAGATACCCATCCAACACTCTGTTAAGCACTTCTGCCTATCTGATACTTTATGGGTGATAAACAAAACTAAAATTGAGTGTTGTGTCTTGCAACTCAAACAAACTCTTCCAAAAAGTGCTTAGAAACAAAGGATCCCGATCAGAAACTATGGATTTAGGAAATCCATGTACTTTAAATACTATTCCCAAGAAGACTTGAGCAACTTCTAGGGCTGTGTAAGGATGGGCCAAGGGCATGAAATGTCCATACTTTGTAAACTTGTTAACAATAACAAAAATTACTGAATAACCATGTGATCGAGGTAAACCTTCGATGAAATCTATGGATATATCCATCCATGCTTAACTAGGTATGGGTAGTGTTTGTATCAAACCTGCAAGGGGTAGAGTCTTATATTTGGTTGCTTGGCATATATCGCATTACCACGCCCATTTGTTTATTTCCTTCTTCATTCCAGCCCATATAGCCTCTTTTGGCCTTATTGTAGGTTCTCAAATAGCTCGAATGACCAACTGTAGGGTCCGTGTGTGTATATCGTAGCACCTTCAGTTTAAATGATTAGTCTGGTACCACCATTATTCTTCCTTACTTTATGAGCAACCCTTGCTGTAGTGACACCCCTTTAGGAACTTCTTGGTTAGTCAACAACTTTTTAATCAACTTAAAAATTTTAGTAGATTGTTCATAACTTAACTTAAGTTCAGTCATCCAATCTAGTGAGGGACAAGTGATTTAAGCTAAGAGACTTTCATCTTCCTCAAGCCCTATTCTTGATAAGGCGTCAGCCACTTTATTTCTGGACCCCTTTTTATACTCAATTTTGAATTCATAACCCATAAGTTTGCTAAGCCACTTGTGTTAAGCTATAGTGCCCATGCTTTACTCTACTAACTACTTAAGAGCCTACTGGTTCCATTTTTATAATAAAAGACTACCCTAAAAGATAAGGATGCCATTTCTAGACAATGGTAACTACAACAAGAAATTTTTGTTCATAAGCTGTTCAAAAAGTCAATGGGTTGACCCATTTGCATAAGGATAGCTCATATCTCCTTCCCACTTGCATCACATTCCCCGTAAATGGGAGGGAAAAATCTGGAATTTTTAGTACCATGGGGGTAGTGACAGCTGCCTTCAACTGTTGGAAGGAAAAAATAGCTTCATTTGACCATATGAAAGCATTTTTTGTAGTAGGGGCAGTCAATGGGGCTGCTAACAGCCTGTAGTTCTTGATCAATTTTCTTTAGTAGCCTACCAAGCTTAAATACCCCCTCAAGGCCTTGGTATTTCTTGGAGTTGCCATTCTAACATGGCACTGATTTTTGAGGCATTTGCCTTAACCCCTTCTATTGAAATCAGGTGGCCCAAGTATTCCACCTCTCGCTGTGATAACCCAGATCTTTAAGTATTCTTTAAGATTATTTTAGGGAATCTTTAGAGCCTTATAGATGTATGTATGTAGTTCCTATGAATCTTTTACTGGCATTGGAGGAAAAATCATGGGAGATACTAAATATGATAAAGAGATATGATTTTTGAATATTCAAGAAAATATTGTATAGAAATTGAAGGAAATTTATAAATGAAGGCAAACAGTATAAGTAAGGAATATGTCCTATGATATTTTTGGATTAGGTTGATTTAGATAGTTTCAACGTCCTTTAGTAATATGGACATAACTTACTCATTTTATATCGGATTGAGATGATTCAAGATGATTTGGAAAGATAAGAGGAATATCTATAATTCTTATGTTTTGAATTTTAAAATATATGGAATTAATAGATTGCGAAATTGGGATTGAAGGAGCATAACGGAATTGAATATATAGGCATTGACTTGGAGTTGACTAGTGACCTTGAATAAAATTAAGACTTTGGATTATTTTCTAAATTATCCTAAGATCTTGAAAAGTGTGTAAAAATATTTCAAATGAGAATATTTTATTAGTAAGTTTCGTGTGAAACAAGAGGGATCATTTTTCAAATACTTGGTGTGCCCGGATTGATGCTCTCAGGCTTATTTGTCGACTTTTAGTAAAAAAATCATAACTTGATTATATAAATTTTGAATGAAGTGATTCTAGTTCCTATAGAACCTTAAGACAGATATATAGAAATTTTATGTTTTGTATTTTTAAATATAAGAAATTGATCAATGACTAAATCTGGTATGAAATGGACGGACAGAAATAGGAGCCAACTGGTAATCGACTTAGATGAGTTGTCTTATGTTTGACCATGTGACAAAAATTGTGATTGAATACCAAACTTTCTGAGGTCTTGAAATGTGTGGGAACATGTGGCAAATTGATAACAATTTATCTAGAAGTCTTGGTGGGTAAGAAAACAAAGGAAAACAAATGGAGACTCGGATTGGGTGTTCTTGGATGGTTTTGACGTATTTCGGTAAATTAATCATATCTGTCCCATATGATATCTGAATAAGGTGATTTAAAATCTTATGGATCAATAAGAGGATGATCTAAAACTTTCATGTTTTGAGTTTTTGAAGAATCTAAGTGGATCAATGGGTTAGTTGGGCTGGAAGCGAGCTGATCTGATTTGAGCATAAACTGAAGCTTGAAATTGAAGCACACCACCGACTTACTTTAGAAGCTCGAATTTGATTGGTTCTCTACATTTTTATCTTCTAGACATGTGTGAAAAGGTTTGTACTTGGTGGTGGAAGAGTTTCCAGAAGGAAAATTTGTATATAACCATGGGAAAAGTAGGAACAAATCTGATTCGACTAGAACCAACCAAACTAGCCAAATTGCCCCTCCATTCTTAACCAATAGCCAACCAAGCCTTAAGGGGATCCTTCCAAAATGTTCTAAGAGTGTCTAGGAGAGTTGGAATATGTGACAAAACATAGATGGATAATCTAGAAAACGTGGGGGGCAAGAGAAAGGCCAAGTGGTCGGTTTGTGCTTATCCTAGATATATTCAGATTTTGTTTTATTTTTTCCCATTTGTTGTAATTATTTGAACCCTTGATCTAGATTATTTTAGAGATGGAGGAAGCCTAGCCATGAGATGAAATCTTGGGAGATCATGAGATATAGGGATGATCATGAGACAATATAGAAGGGAACAATACACCACTCGGCTAAAAAGGGGGTGCCGAAATGCCCTTCCTTTCTCAAGCATTCTAACACCTTTTCACCTCTATAAATAGACACTCAAGCTTCCCTTTGTTTCCTTTTAGAGAAGCCCTATGGTCACCTTAAGATAAAATTAAGAAAAATACAAGAAAACTCACTCACAACACACACACCTCAAAGGAAGCTAAGTAGGAGTTTTAGAGAGAAGGGTAGTGCCAAATCAACTCAAGACTACTAATCTAGTTTTGGAAAATTTTGTAAGTGCACTACTTAACATAATCTTGGTGTAGTATAAGTGGCATAATTTATAGATTTAGTTTGATGCTTGTTTGATGCTTGTTTAAACTTATGAATTGTTTATGTAGTAGCTTGAAAGCACTTGACTTATGGAATGGTTTTTGTTATGAAAAATGTTAAGAAAAATTTTAGAACCTTAAGAATATATTTTATGATTATATATTAAAAGGAATATGTGAAAATATAAGGTATTGATTTAGAAAAAAATGATAGATCAACCCTAGTAACTTTCGGGTTCAAAAAGGGGTAATGTTGACAGATTTAACATCCTATAGTAAATTGGTCATACTTGATAGTACGATGTCGGAATTGAATGATTCAAAAGGCTATAAAAATCTAATACAAAGATCTAAAACTTTTGTGCTTTAAGTTTTGAGAGATAAGAATTATATAAAGGGCGAAATTGGGCTTAAGTGGCAGAACAGAATAGGTATGAACTTTAAAGAATGTATTTCTTTTATTCTAAACTTTTAGTGAATTGTTTGAATGATTTTTTAACAAGTATGGCAAGTTTAGAAATTTCAAATTACTTGGAAGATTTTTGAGAATTATTATGCTAATAATAATAATAATAATGAAATAATAAAATTATATATTTAAGAGAAATATTCAAGTAAACTTATAAATATGCTTAAGCTGTGTAATTATGTAAATCTTGGTTTAAATTAAATAAGTTAAATAAATAAATAAGATTTAGTCCTCTATGACATTCGACAAGCCTTAGTTTAATAACATTATAATATGTTATTTAATTATTTATGTATCTTTCGTTAAGTTTTGACATTATGAATTTATGTGACGTATGTGCATGTATATGTGAGATATGTTATTGTGACATGTTTTTATATGTTATATGAATTATGAAGTCATTAAATATACATGTCATAAGTCTACGTTTATACGTATGTTGCATTTCATTACATATATGTGTCGTCATAAGTCATGACGTCTGTTATAAGAAAATACGTTAAGAAAACTTTACAAGTGGAAAGAATAATAAATCAATCACGTCATGATGGGGACGGAGATACGTAACGCCCTTATGACTGACATGCCGATGGGATCAGCCATATGTAACGCCCATCGTAAAAGTAAGAGTCGTGTCACGACAGGCACAGCGATATGTAACGCCCGGACGACTGACATGAACAACGGGGACGGCGATATGTAACACCCGGCAGACTGACACAAGACTCATCATGACGTGGACGATGATATGTAATGCTCGGACGAATGATGAGTTATATGTATGGATAAGCTGATGCGCCATGCTAAGTAAGCCCGATGGGGACGACGATACATAACTCCCATCGAGAATAAAAGATAAGTAAGACCCGACCGGTACGGCGATACATAACGCCTATCGAGGATAGGCATTAAGTAAGACCCACAAGATTAAGAAATAAGATGGAAAGTATAAGTTTTAAGTACATGATGGTGAGTCCAAGTAAGGTCTAAGTTTGTATGGGAAGAGTGGTCATTGACATGCATAAGTCTCATAAAATATTTTCATAAGCTATAGGTCTGTGATCATTGCTATGTATGATAATTTCTGATGTTATCTATGCCGTATTAAGTTTTATCTATCATTTCTTATGGAATGATAAATGTTGTTGCAGAATTAGACAAATTGCAATGAGACTCAGACAACACAGGAGATTCTGAGGTACCTTGAGGATCCTACAGAATACTTATCTCTGGTTGGAATAATCTCTCATGTACGTGATCAAGTGGAATAGTAAGATTACTGGATGACAGTGGGATACGATATTTTGTTTTTAGAAAACTAACTGAGTTATGTAAGTCTTGTATACAATATGTTTTTATAAATGTGGAGTTATGGAGGTTATAGTTTTACCATGCCATGTAATCTATTTATGCAAAAGTTAGACCTTTTTGCATATATTGGAGATTTACCTCTTTCCATTGTGTTTCTCATTGCATTTAATTAGTAAGTGTAGATGTATGCATGCTATTCCTTACATTTATGTAGGATAAGTAACTTTGTGTTACTTATCCAGACGCTTCGATTTACGTCTTAATCAAGATAAAAAATCGGGGTGTTACACTCGCACTCTAAATCCAACTTAGAAAGCTTGGCAAATAGCTGGTGGTCTTGGAGAAGAGTGACTACTTGTGTGAGGTGATTCAAGTGCTCATTCCATCCCTTGTTGTAAATTAGGATGTCATCAAAGAACACAAGCACAAATCAGCGCAATAAGGATCTAAACACGTCTTTCATTAACCCTTGGAATATGGAGGTGCGTTGGTGAGGCCCAACGGCATTACCAAGAACTTGTAGTGGCCCTCATGAGTTTAAAAAACCGTTTTAGGGATGTCCTCGAGTAATAGCCTGATTTAGTGATACCTCGACCTGAGGTCTAATTTAGAGAATATTGTAGCACCCCCTAACTCATCCAGCAACTCATCAATGACAGGAATGAGGAACTTATCTTTCACCGTTTCTTTATTTAGGGCCCTATAATCCACAAAAATGCACCACTCTCCATCGGCCTTACATACTAATAAAACTGTTAAGGAAAAGGGACTCAAGCTTGATCTCACTACTCTGATTTTTAACAATTTAGTAACAATTTCTTCGATCTCAGATTTCTGATAGTACAGGTACTGATAAGGTCAAGTTGAAATGGGCTGAGTACCTTCTTTCAGAAGAATCCTGTGATCACAACTTCATTGGGGTGGTAACCCCTTGGGTTCCTCAAAAATCCCTTTAAAACCTTTTAGCAATTTCTCAATTTTAGGGTGTATATTTTCAAGTGGCCCAAACAAGTTACTGGCTGCGGTTGGTAAAAATAGCCCTCTATTGTGGGCTAAAGCAGGTAATAGAGTTTTATTCGTGCCTCCAAAACTTAGGGGCTGAGACCTGAGGCCTAAGAGCTTCACCTCCTTGCCCTCAACCTCAACTTTCATAAACAATTTCTTAAAGTTCAACACAATGTCATCAAAAGTTGATAACCAATTTATACCAAGCACCACATCACATCCTCCTGATTTTAAGACATGAAGAGAAGGTATGAATAGCTTGGATTTTAACAGCCACATCAGCAATATAACCCGAGCTTTGCATCACCTCACCATTTGCCACTTTAACATTTTAATGGTTGGAGGAATCCATTTGTAGCTTAGCTTTCTTAGCTATTGTTGGATCAACAAAGTTGTAGGTACTTCTCGTGTCAATGAGAATGACCATTGACTCCCCAACAATCTGTCCAAGCACCCTAGAAGATGGGATAGATGTGCCCACCATAGCATGGAGAGAAATCTCAGGTTCTTGACCTTCAAGTTTGAGTATAGGCCCCCCTTGCATAGGTACAGTTTCGGGTTTAGCACATAACCCCCTATCTTCATCTCCTTCACACCCTTGTAGAAGATAAATCTTAGGTTTACAAGTGTGTGTGGGATTCCATTTTCTGTTGCAATGAAACAAAGGCTCTTACATCGTTTATCATCCATATTAGTTGACCAAACATTTTTTTACAGGTGTTGCTGGTTTGTTCCATCTGCTGGAGCTTTCCTAAGGTGTAAAAAATGAAGAGGCTACCATGGGAAGACCTGGCTTCTCCCATGCTAGTTTGGTAAGTTTCTTGGTGCTCATGAAAAATTCCTCCTAGATTTAAGCTAATCCATATGCTGCGCCAAAACTAACAGGATTGAACATTCGAATAGGTAGGCGAATTTTATCCTTAAGTTCACTAATAAAACAACTTAGCTTGTGATTCTCCAGCAGTCCTTGTATGCGATTGGCCAAGGCCTCAAATTAAGCTTTGTAGGCAGCCAAGGATGACTTCGGTCTAAGGCGAGTGAGTGCTTCCATCAGGTCATCGTAACCTGTTGGGCCAAAGCGCACTTGAAGAGCTTTGGTAAAGCTTTGCCAAGTGGCAAAATGAGTGCTGGCTGTAGCATCCTTGTACCAAGCAAGAGCTTCCCCTTGCATGTGGTAAGACGCCATGAGTAGCCGATGAGCAAAAGGTGTTTGATGGTATGTAAAGTAGTAGTCAACTTTGAAAACCCAATTGGCAGGATTGGTGCCATCAAAATGGGAGAAACCCAACTTAACTCCTCTATTTTTATGTCTTCTAGGTTCGGTGTTGTCATTTTCAAATTGGATAGGTGGAGGTGGTGGTGGTGGTGATAGAGGTGGCGGTGGAGGGTGATGGTTCAAAAGTTACTGTTGTTGGGCTTGCTGGGTTTCAAACATAGTTCGGATCATGTCATTGATGTGGGTACTTTGGGTTTTGAGGTCCTGTATTTCTTCTTACATAGCAGCCTATTGCTGTTTGGATGAATGAGTATTTTCAACCATGGTAGAATGGAATGTTTTCTGTATCAACAGGTTTGGATATCTAGGTATGGGTGTTTATCGGGTTGTTTATGGCAATTAGAAAGGGTATGGGGTAGGTTATCTGGGTCTGAGCATGGGTGGGTATGGGGGTTTTGGGTAGCGGAAATAACAGAGGAAAATTTAGGAAAGATCTAGTACCAAGTTGGGCTCTAGGATACCACTTGACAAGACACTGTTAAAACCTGCAAGTAAATGGCAATAACAGAGCAATAGAGAAGATGATAATGACGCACCTTGGGGATTCAAGGTCCCAATTCCTCCAAATGAAAATCAACCAAAGTTCTCGAGTGTTCAGAATGCCCATCCCAATGTTCCAGAGTGGGAGATAACCCTTGGCATAACAGAATAAATAACCAAGGATAAAATTACAACGTTTTAAGCAACAAAAATTAAAATATAACAAAATGCTGTTGTTGCTAAATAAACAGGAAACACTGCAGTTCAAGTAAACCCAGTCCAAAGTGATGTTGTCTCCTACAAGAAAAAAACGGTGTCATTGACCCAAAGCAGCACCCGAAATCTCGAGACTTCTTCAATCTTCCCATTTCATTGTCTCTTTTTTATTCTAAAGGCTAAACCTTTGCTCTACAAGATCTAAGCTCGTGGCCCATACTAGACTAAGGCTACATTTGGTGAAGTGATACCAAGCAACTGAAACATGTTTCTTGCTTGGCAGGGACATGGGGCAGGGCTAGGGGTAGGTGTAAAACCCAAGCTCGTGGCCCATACTAGACTAAGGCTACATTTAGATATTAAGTTGAGATTATTTTTTAAAAATAGTAGTAAGTATAAATGGTTGAGTGAGTTTGTGTGGTCCACTTCAAATTGATCGGCATGGTAAAAGTTCTCCGTTTTCCTCCACTTCTGCAAAAACTATAAGGTTTATTGGATACTAAAGTGGGGTTATTTTAGAAAATATGATATTTTTGCTCACAACTAATACGTCAAATGGTACGACATATTTTTCTATACTCAAGATGTTAGTGAAAATGTTATTAGGATTTTCCTTTTGGCTTCTCCAAGTATAGAAAACATTGAAGAACTAAGCTTGCTCATTAGTATGAGAAAAATAGACACCAATGAGAGTTTGACACATCAACATTTCACATATTCATCTTCAACATTTGCACACACCAAATTATTACACAATCTCATTTTCGATCAACTACTTCTCCCACAACGAACCCTGTCGCTTTCCTCTTTTCTCTCCTGCGACCTCTTTGCAGTGTCCCCTGCCTCCCACAAACTCCCCTCCCTCCCTCGACCTCCTCACGGTGTCCCCTCCCTTCCCACGGCCTCATCTACCCTCCCATGACCTCTCATCTCTCTCCAATGAGACCTAGCAACACAATACATTTCTTTCACATTTGCAATATTTTTTCTCTCTTCGTAGGTTTTTTTTTTTTCGCATATTGTTTTGTTTGGTTTGTTATGAAAATTTATTGGTAACATTCTGCAATAAAACATTTTAGTCAATAAAAAATGTGACTTTCTGATAGGTTTACTCTTGTAGTCAATGAAACATTGTACATGGGTTTACCATTTACAATTTTCTTCTACATGTTGGGTTAACTTTTAAGACTCGTACTGAATAATAGTCTAGAAAAAAAAAAATAAGAAACTTACCATACTCAAATTTGTTCCTTGGATTTGAATATGGATATGGGAATAATCTAATGTTTGCATCATAGTATTGGCATCTTAAACTAATTTTTTTTTTGCCAATTATAATTAATATGAATTTTATCATCTAAGAAACTTAATGACCATTCCATAAAAGGTTCACCATGTACAATTTTTTTTTTAATCTTGAAATGTCTCTTGCTTACATTATCTTGATATTTCTATAGATAGGTTATTTCTATTGAGTGTCATTTTTACGTTTGGATGAAGGATCCTCAATTCAGATAATGATGAAGTTGAGATACTAATGAGTAGAAATGATACACAAGTCGGAAATGAAAGTACTGATGATGAACTTGTGAGAGAGTAATATGATATGAATGTGAAAAATGGTTTCAATATGAAGATTGTGTAGATGAAGTGAATTTGGAAGATGAAGTGAGTGTGGGAAATGGATATGGTGGAAGATGGAGTAAATGTGGAAGATGGAGATGGAGTTAATTTGAGACCCACTTCTAGAAGTGAATTTGAACTGTTCATTGGGAAATATTTTGGATGAATCTGAAGACGCCTAAGCATTTTACAAGAGCATGCAAGACGAAAAGGTTTTTCAAAAGAGGATAGAAACCTAATTACAATAGACTGTTTGTGCAAGGGAAGGATATAGGCGTGAAAGTCTCAAACAAAAAGAGCGAAAAAAAAACCTGAACCTGTTGAAACAAAAATCGGGTGTAAAGCAACGATGTGTATATGAAAGGCTGAGGAAATTTGGACACTATGCAAGTTTGTGCATCAACACAACCATGAGCTACTTTCACCAAAAAGTACTAACTTGCTCTGTGGACATAGATGAGTGACAGATGTCCAAAAAAAAACTCATAATGACTTTGAATGAGTTTGGTGTACTGACAAAGAATATAATGTTGGTGTTACGTAAAGAATGATGTGGTGATTTCAATATTGGCTGCCTTGGTAAAGATGTGAAAGATTATTTGGAAAATAAAAGAAAAAATTGTTTGAAGAGAGAGATGTAAAAAAGTTGTATGCATACTTTCTTAATCAACAATGTAAAGAACCTGGCTTTGTATACTCCATGCAGGTTGATGAGAATGGGTGTATAGGAAGCTGCTTTTGGGCAGATGCAAGATCAAGATCTGCATATCATTATTTTGGAGATGTAGTCACATTTGATCCGACATACCTCAAAATTTTTTATAAGATACCATTTGTGCCATTTTCAGGAGTTAATCATCAGCACCAAATCATAATGTTTGGTTGTGCATTGTTAGTCAGTGAAATAACTGAATCCTATACATGGTTATTGAGGACATGGCAAGAAGCAATGCTTGGGTGTGCATCTTCAACCATTAATATTGTTATGACAAAGCCATGGCCAAGGCTACTTTAGAGGTACTCCTAAATACTACTTATCGGTTATGTTTATGACATATTTTACAGAAATTCTCAAAACATTTGGCACATCTCTACAACTAGTATCCAGATTTTAAAAAAGAGTTCAATCATTGTATCCATCAGACAATAATGATTGGCGAATTTGAGCAGGAAAGGAGTTCAATACTAGTGAAGTATCATCTAGTCAGTAATAATTGATTGCAAAATCTTTACAATCGACGTGGTAAGTGGGTCCAAACAATCTTGCGAACCACATTTTGTGCTGGAATGGCGACCATTCAAAGGAGCAAGCACATGAATAATTTTATAAAAAATTATATTCGTTCAAGCACGATGGTGAGTGACTTTGTGCATCTATACGAGAAAGCCTTAGATGCACACTATTTCATGGAGAAAGAGAAAGGATATGAGAACAAAATCAACTAGGGCGATTTTGAAGACTAGTTGGGAAATTGAAGAAGAGCTAGCCAAAGTGTACACAAGGAAGTCATTCGATATCTTTCAAAAAGAGCTATTGGGTGGCCAATGACACAAAGCAACCAAATGTCAGGAAGAGGGTGAAAATAAGATGTATGAGGTGAGACCTAATGGCAATGACAAACCTATTTATTATATGGTAATGGAGAGTGGTGAAGCGAAGACAATGTGTACATGTCACATTTTTTAGTTCATGGGTATTATTTATAGGCATATCCTATGTGTCCTCATCAAGAAAGCAAAATTAGATATATTGCCTCATCATTATAGTTGAGAGTGATAGACAATCAATTCTAAGAGTCGAGCCATACGTGAAATACCCACATCCAACGGGCATGTCATGCAACCAGAAGATTCGATAATGCAAAAAAATAAGTTGATGATGCAGTTTTATGATATTGTAGAACTTGGCTCACAATCAAGTTTTAGAATGCACCACCTTTCTTTTCCCTTAGACAAGGTCCACAATAAGTTGCTTTTGATGAAAGATAATGAAGAAAACAACTTAGAAGGTGAAGACATGTCACATAATGAGACCAATATGTTAAGATCACCACAAGTCATTTCAAATTTCTCAAAAATTTTACAAAATCCTCAACAGGTGCCGACAAAAAGAAGACCAAAAATGTTGAGAGCAAAGAACCCAAAAAAAAAAAAAAAAACTCAACCAATGAAGAAAAGACATTGTGACATTTGTAAGATTGAGGGTCATGCGAAGAACAATTGCCCTTTAATGAGGTATTGAGATTAACTAACGTGCTTAGTTGTGTTTTATTCTAATGACTTCATCCTCTTATGATTATATTCCTCCATATAGGGATCTTGGAAATATAAACGATACCATATCACAAGATGTGAATCTTCAAGAAGAACCAATGAGGTTGATGTGTATGTAAAAATTGCAATAAACTATCTTTACCTTTATTATTTATTTTTCTTTCTTGTGGAGATTGTAGACTTATACAAACCTGTTTATTATGTGGTAGTTAATGAGAGTGGAGATAAAGGCTTGTTAAAAGACACATTTTGGAGCTGCAGTGAAATTTTGTACTTTTATTTACTGTTGTTTTGGCTGAGTTATAGCTGAGGTGAAATTTTGTGATTTTATTTATTGGTGGAAATTTTGTGGACGAATTTGAAATTAATGATGATGAATTTGAAGTTATTTTTTTTAATTTTTTAATTTTTTTTTTTATCATTATACGGAAATTTTGAATTTTCTGATCATAACCAGGTGAAAATAACCAGATTATATTCCCGTTCTGGTAATTAAATAATTGGCTAGGGGTTGGTCTACCCCTCACTTTGAATGCTTTGGACCCAGTTTTGAAGTTGGAATTGGCATCATATGCAACGTTGTTGCAATTAATTAATTAATTAATTTGGTGACTCGATCTCATGAAAATAATGATGTATTGGAATTGGCCTGCTAAAAAAAGGAATGATACTTGAATTCGGTATCCATAATGATAATGGGTTACACAACGTTAACACTAATCTTTTCCAAATTATGACTCCTCAACTACCTATTAAAATAAACCACCAAAGGTTAGAGATCAGGAACGCATAGCTAGAAAAAATATGCATGTATGCCTAATTACCAGCTCTATCCTATATACATTTAGGAGAAATATATAGTAACAACGAAGAAAAAATGGATGAAAGTTTCAGTGGGAGATGCAATATGCACGCTTGCATGATATTTTATATATGCATGGTTTATATTAGTATAGTACATGAACATGCATGGAAATTTACCTATAATAATTAATTAAGGCCTTTAATACATTATTTCCAATTCACACGATCCATGTACAAGCTTAAACAGCTTAATTGAAATGAACTAAGACACTTTTAAGGTACAAAATATTACAATTCACAACACTTCTCCGACACTTTTGTTCAAGGCAAATTGTGGTTTTTATACACAATGTTTAGCTTCTGGCTTTGACACAAGAGATAGATTCTCAGCTTCTAGCTTTTGCACAGGATACCCACTCCATGCAGGCAAGAGATCTGCTTGTTTCTTTATAAAATAAGGCTTCCCTACCATAAAATGCAAATTTATATAGTTATTGAGGATGCAAAAAAAAAACAACAAAATATACTGGTAGAAGTAGAAAATGTGATAATAGTTTCCCAAACGATACCATACCAGGTGTGATAATCCTTTAAGGTTCCCTAAAATTTATGTAAATTAATACATTTTGCCTCCATTTTCCCGCTTGATACCAGATATGTTTATAAATCTCAAGTTCCTTCTTCCTATAGCCATAAATTCCAATACAATCTTGACAAGCCCAAACATTGAAAAAAAATTGAACTACAGACAACAAGCCCAACTTATGCAAAGCATCTAAACATTTTTTCTCCTCAACTCCATTAAGATTTCAACAATTTGCAACACACCCACACGTGTCTTGGACTAGAAGCTGGCTAATGATTCTAAGTTTATCTTAGACCTTTTATCAAGCACCTTATAGGCAACCAGTGAATAACCGATTGGTTTTAACTAAATTATTCACATGTGCTTCCACAAATAATCATAGATACAACAATACTAGCAAACAATAGCATCTCCATGTAACTAAGACAAACTGAACCAATTTTGGAAGAATCAACAACATCGGAGAAAAAAAAATAAGGAAAAAATGAAGATGCCTACAAATTCTCTATTTACCTTTTGTCAAACACCTTATAGTCACGAAAATCACTCTAATCTAGTCGTCGATTGCACACACCAGGTTTTGGTGGAGAAATCGAAAGAGGGAGGGTTGGATTGAACCTCAACGGCGAGGGTTGGATTGAATCTCGAAAATGGCTTAGGGTTTTTTCCCAAGGATATTTGAAGGAAAGACAAAGAGGGGGAGAGAAAAAAAGAGAGAGATAGTGATAGAGAGTATTACAAAAATGGCAAAAATGGCTTAGGATTGTTCTTTGAAGCATCTCGCAATTGTGTGAATATGAGTTGTTCTTCTGAGAGACAGAGGGAGAGAGAAAGGGGGTTGGGCGGATGAAATAGCTTAGGGATGTTTTTCGAAAGAGTGATGCTGCCATCCGGATGGGAGAAAAAATAATTTTTGCACCAAGCCAATCATAAATTGCCACGTAGCAATTTTACTCTATAAACTATTACAGCTGCAACACCAGATTTTATTACCGCTTTTGTAGATTTGCACAGACCTCCGAACGATAGTTGTACTTTTTTGAGAGTACCAAGACGCAACCTTTGTTGGATGAAGGTAATCTTCGCTGGATGAAGATGACCTTTACATCTAATTTTATTCTCTTTTTAAATTGGCAATTGACATTATTTTATTCATGTCATAACCTTTAAATTGGCATGAATAAAATAATGTCATAATAAAATAATTTATGTATTATGAATGAATGAATCTATCCTATTATATTTATTATTATTTATTTTAAAAACATAAATTGATATATAAAAAATATAAATTTAATTATTTAAATTATATCTTAATAATTATAATAATAATAATTACTAATTAAAAAATATATATATAAGAATGAGATAAGCGGATGATGCCCTGTGCACCAATAACATCTCACACATGAAATGAGCACTCCAAAATATTTTATATGTAGGTTTTGTTTGAATTCAGATATGAGATAAGATAAATTGTGAATAATAATGAGATGTATAAGTTGAGATTAATTTAAATGAGTTAAGATGAGTTGTGAATAATAAAATTAAGGTTCAGTTTGGATTCATAACTCATCTCAACTCATTTTCATTTCATCATTATATTTTTTTAATTTCTCATACAAAACACAAATCTCTATACACATTTTTCAAATTCCAATACACATTTTTCAAATCCCAATTCAACTTTTTAAAATTTTAAAATAATAATAATGTTAAAAAATAAAATAAACTCATCTCAACTCATCTCATATCCTAATCCAAATAGGACAATTTGCTATCCAAACCGTCTCATGCCATTCATGCAACTTGAGGAAGGGAGAGACGTTGGAAGGTAATAAGAAATGAAGAAAAGTCATATCATGTACATTTATTTTTTAGTATTTAGATTGGTTAAAATAATTAATTTATATTAAAAATGATATAAATTGTAGTCAATCATAATTATGGAATGTATAAAGAATATATAAAAGTGACTCTGCATAAATTTTTTAAATATAATATTATTATTTACATTATGTGAATACATAAAACGATCAAATTAAATCCTCATGATTTATATTATATATATATATATATATATATATATAAATACTATCAATTTTACTTAAAACTTAAAAGTAGAGGTTGCTTAAAAAAGAGAGTGATAGATCATAAGATCACAATAGACAAACAATAAATGTTTAATAAATAAACAAAAAGTGAAATAGTTTATTATTTTTATTAACCGAGTGGTAAAAAATATATACAACTTTATTTATATTTACATCCTTAATCATTTAGTAAAATTATAAATTATAAAAAAATATATATAAATAAGTAGTAAATAAGTTATAAATTAGTAATAATTTTATCATTTCTCTGACCTATCTAAAACACATTCTATCATTTCTCTTAATGTTTAAAACAATTTAAATTTAGAAGTCTGTAATATATGTAATATATAACATATATCATACTACAATTACCATATATCGACTATATAATAAAGTTGTACATTAAAAAATATGAACAATTTAATACGTTAAGCTAAATATATATAGTTATAGTGATATGGTTATAATTATATTCTTAAAATTTACAACTTTAGTATTAGACTATTAGTTATAGTGATTTACATAATTATATTATATACATATAACTATAAGACTAATGTATTAGTATTAGTATTACTATATGACTAAATTTTTAATATTAGTATTATTATATAACTATATTACTATATTTATTAGTATTAATATTACTATATTACTAATGTATTAGTATTAGTATTATTATATTACTAATGTATTAGTATTGGTATTACTATTACTATTACTATATTACTAATGCATTAGTATTAATATTACTATATTACTAATGTATAGTATTAGTGTTAGTATTAGTATTACTATATTACTAAATTTATAATATTAGTATTATTATATTACTATATTACTAAATTTAATATTAGTATTAATATTATTATATTACTAATTTTAGTATTAATATTACTATATTACTGATGTATTAGTATTAGTATTACTATATTACTAAATCTATAGTATTACTATATTTATTAATATTAGTATTACTATATTACTAATGTATTAGTATTAGCATTACTATATTACCAAATTTAAATTTAGTAATATAGTACTTATCAAAAACAAGAATGTAAATAATTTATTAGACCATAAATTTTGATAATAAATTAATTAAATTTGAGGAATTTTCTTTCTTTTTTGAAAAATAATATTGTTTTTAAGCATTTTCTCAAATTTTTTTTGCCGTATTACTGCATTATTTAATTTCTTAGTCCCATAACAAAATTTCAACTAGTTGACCCATTCAATGTGATTTTTTAACATGACATCTTTATTCAACGTGAAACCAACCTGTATTTATAACTACAAAACTGTCAATAATTCAATCTCCACCTGAAAATGAACATTTAAAAAAAAATAAATTTTTTTTTATCAAGATAGATGACAAATGAGTTTTTCATTAGGTGAGCGTGGACAATCAACCAATGTACATCCAACTAAATTTCATACTATAACCAACTTAAAACTATTCAGATTTATCATTATAACTCAAAATATTGCATATCGCTACAAAATGAATGATCTATCAAAGTATTATGCTTAAATATCATTACAGACTTATGAAACAACAAATGTAACAAAAATCATTATCCGTCAGCTGCTTAATAACTAATTATCTTTTGAGTAGTCAAAATTTCAGGATGCTCCATACATGAAATTATATTACGACATTGTAGGAAATTGCATATTCCTACAAAATGAGAAAAATTTAAGTGACGAAAGCAAACACTTAAATATAACACATTAGATAAGATAAGATTAGTATTCATACAAATTCAATGCCTCTTTTATTTTGGAGGAGATGGAGAAGACAAAGATACGCTTTAATTTGAAGGATTAGGAAGCCTTAACAGGGATGCTTGTAGTGGAGATAGAAATTCTTGTGGACTTATAACTAAACTGGTTACTGCTAAAAAATATGAAAGGAAAGATTGTGTGACCTTGTTATAACACTTAGTGGTTCTGGTGGTAAGGCCTTATCACCAAGGTAATTGATGCTTGAGCCTAATAATTGATGGAGTCCTCCAAGCTTTAGATACACAAGGAATCATGTATGTCTGAGTTAAATAGCAACAAGTAGACATCTCTATGAAGAGTGATCGTTCGTTGGTTGTTTGCCTAACTGGGTATATAATCATTTCGTTCAATATGTATGCAAAAGGGGAGACATGATTTTGCAAGCCTCTGTGATCTCTAAGCCTTTAATTACCAATGCTTGTGGTGGATAAGTAGATGTGCTGGCGATTCATAAGAACCAATCTTTGCTTTGGGCGGTGATGAGAAATATCACTTGAACACGTGGATTGCAAGTCTAAATATCTCCTTCCATCATTTTTTTCCTTCTGAGATTTTTATTGTAATAAAAAAATGTTACCATTTATATCTGAAGGGTTAATAGAGCATGTTGAATTTTGAGCTGTAGGATAAAGTAGCTACTACCTACTAACTAGTAGCACAAGATAGACCTTTGACTTTATATGAATCCTAATTTAATAAACTTTCTAGTTGCCCACTCTCTTACCCTTGTTGCAAAATTATTTGACAGGACACTGTCACACTCTATAATATTTTACAGGATGAAGATGATTCTTCCTTTATATGAAATGAGTAATGTTACTCTTACTCTTGAGGATTTTACCGAATGGGATCCCGCCCAGTGTTGAGAGTTTATTATTTTGTATTTGTTTTATAATTTTTTAAACATTTTTTAATGATTATAAAAAATATAAAAAAATCAGAATATTATAAAATTATATATTTTTAATTATTATGTAAAAATAAAAAAAATATAAATCCCACAATCGGGATTCCCAGTTGAAACCCGTTTGTGAGAGTATCATTTATCTTACCGAATTGGATCCAAATTAAATTAGTATGGCTTTTCCAGATTGTTGTCGAATGCATTTGAATTTCTCTTTTTAGTTTAACAAAATATTACTGTTCTGAAAGGAAATGACACAGATAAAACTTATGAATAATTTTGAGATCCAATTCGATAAAGGAATCTGGGTGGAAAAGACAATTGCAAGTATATTTTAAAATGCATAATTAAAAGATACTTGCAATTGTCGAATGCCTTGAAGAGGTAGTTTACCAACATTTTGGGATTATTTCCATATGTAAAGTCTGGGTGGAAATTGAGATAAAATGCATAATTAATGGATGTTGGGATATACAGATAAAAAAGAATTGATAAACGAGATAGTGAGTCTCAGTAAGTCTCAGTACGAGAAGTTCTATTACAATCTTTTAATTTTTATACATTATTATTTTTTAATTTTTTTAAATATTTAAATATTTTATTTTGAATTTGTTCTATTTAAAATAATTTAATAATTTTATTTTTTATTTATATATTAAATATTTGATAAAAATAATTTAAAATATAATATAATATATAAAATTTATATAAATAGTAAAAAGTTGTGTAGCATCAGAACAAAAAAGCGACAATCGTTGGAGGGGGAGAGAGAATTGCAGGTCACGAAAGGGCAATACACGAGGGGGGGGGGGTCCTCGTGGTCCTCTCAATCTGCTGAGCTAGATTTATTTTCTTACAAAATGTAGTCTTGACGTGGCGATTCGTTATAGGCTTGGTGCAAAACGGCGTTTTTCTCCCATCCGGATCCCATGTTTGCTCTTTTCGAAATCCTGTGTGTTGCAGCGCTTCAATGTTGTTATGTAGTGCCTAAGTGTGAATTTTAACAACGAGTCCAAGGCATCCTTTGAAATCTTTGTTGATCATAGTAATTCCTACAAAGCTGATCTGTCCGGACATGATCTAAAAGTTGCTACAGAGTTATTTGTAGATTGCTTGCACTCCAAAATTCCAATTATTTTTTGATGAATTATAATTGCTGAATACTATTATTGTTGCACTCCAAGATTTATGTTGCTTTTTCCCTACTTCTGGTGAGTTATTATTATTGACAATTATTATATCTCTCTTCGGAATTCTTGCTTTTTTTCTTGTTTTCGGTGAATTATTGTTACTAAAAGCTATTATTGTTGCACTCTGAAATTATTTTATATTTATTTTTAACATGTTTACTCATGTTTTTAATTCTTTCTTTTAGTACGTTTTCATTAATTGGATCATGCTATTTCATGTATGGAAATTAATGCTATTCATTCCTATATGGAATCTCTCTTTCTCTCTCTTTTTTTTTTTAAATTTTATTTTTACTTTATAATTGTGTAAGTGTTTTTAAATAATATTGTGATTTTTTTTTAATTTTTAAAAATATTTTAAAATGTTAAAAAAATTAGGTTAAAATATGCTTAATTATAAAGTGAAACAAAAACCAGAAAAAAAAAAAAGAATTCGAGATCCCACTTAGAAATGAATAGCATTACCCTTCGATTATACCTAAATTACCTATGAATTTTAGTTCTATTGCATCTCTTAACATTTTGCGCGGTGAAGGAAGGGTACACCCAAATATAAATAAATAGAAATGCAATCCGAGCCAGGTGACTAGGTAAGTTATTTAACGTATGTTCGGGATTGTAGTAAAAAATATTATTTTTAATTTAAGATTTATGACTTAAAATTTAATGTAATAAATTCTACTACTAAAAAATTATTTACTGTTAAGATACATATATCTAAAGCATTTTTTATAGATAGTTATGACATTTTTTTAAAATATATAGTTATTTGCAAGAATTTTTTGATAAAAGTTTCAATTTGGTGCTTTTTGAATAAATTAATTTTTAGTTTTTTTAATCGCTTAAAGTATTTTTTATAAAATTATCAAACACATCATTTTTTCTTTAAAAGTATTTTTAAGTGCTTAGGAGTATTAGTATTGGTTTCATTAAAATAAATCATCAAATTTTGATAAAAAAAATACAAATTTGTTTATATATTAAAAAATTTCGTCATATTTGATCAAATATAACGAAAAAAAGTGTGAAGAATAGCATAAATGTGCTTTTTACTTAGCTTTTGAATAGTAAATCATCAAATTGACGAAATTTTTTTGATATATATTCAAATTTATAATTTTTATCAAAATTTGATAATTTATTTTGATGAGACTAATATTAATGCTCTAAAAATATTTTTTAAATCTCGAAACACAATTCCAAACAAGCTCTTAACCAAAAGTGAAAAGTCATTTACCTTTTTTTTTCTAAAACCCGACGTAGTTCATCTCCCCCATTTACAAAATCGCACTATAGTCTATCGCAGCCTCCATTTACAAGCCACAGCCACAACTACAACCACAGCATAATAGCTCATTCACAACAGCATCACCTCTACAGTCAGTCAAACTCTGGTGACCCAGTCTCCTTTCCACGGTGAACGACGTAGCTCCAATGATGCAAAATCGCAAATCTCCTTTTTAACGTCACTGTGTGTATCGAATAAATCGAATTCCTAATTTTCCATTTTAAATTTACAATTTACACTAATTACTTATTAGTTTTTATTAGATTTTTAGCTGTATCCAATATTTATGAGATTGATAAAAATTTTATTAGATTACTTATTAGTCTTTATTAATTTTTACGAGATTGATAAAAATTTGATATTGACCAATGGAGAACTACTTAGCATTTTTATCCAATATTAATAAAACGACATCTACTAGATTTACAACATTTTTACTTGATATATTGAGAATTTGAGGTTGATATGCACATATTGCATATATAATAGATATGCAATATTGCATATATTTCGCTATATTGCAAAGGAAGGTATATAATCATATCTATTATATTGCATATATAATAGATATGATTTTAATTTTGAGTCTTTCGCTATAAAATATAAACTCATCTGTGCAAAGGAAGGTATCTGACTGTCATTATTTAAAAAAAGAAGAAATCATAATATATTTGAGGCATGTATACTTTACGGATTTTATTTTAAAATATAATTATTATATATATTTTATTCATATAATATTTATTTTAAATCAATATATTAAAATAAATTAATATCGAAATATTTTTATTTCACTACCCAATCCAAAACGAAACAGAAATTAAAACTTGGTTAGCACAGTAAATCATCATAAATTGCTTACAATAGCAGTCATTGACCATATCAACACCTCACCTTCGCAGCTCATATTTGGCTCCTCTCTCTATCTCTCCTCCTTCGCAGCTCAGATTCGGGTTTTTAGCTTCCGATGGAACACGAATCGACGAAAATGTGGGAAATGGGCTTTGTTCCTTCTAGCGATGGTAATCTTTTCACCACCAGGTCCATATTTCTTTTTTTTTTTTTTTTTTTGAAATTTCTCAATTAGTTTATATTGATGGTTTTTTCCATTTTCTCTGCAGTTTTCGTTTCTGATTTTTTATTTTTCCTTATTGGTTGAAAACAGTTGCTTTGGTTCCTAATCTATCTTACGCGTTTACTTAAGACCGTAAGTCACATAATCGAAATTTCACTTGTTGTTTGAATTGTGTTACACGGCTGCTGCTTGAATATTTTTTTTGCTGATTTGTTTGACTTCATATAAATGATGATTTGTTGAAGAGCCAAGGGAATTCCCGAAACAAAAATTTAGACTCTAGAGACTCTGCTGTGCGTCTCAAAGAGCCAAGGGGCTTCCTTATTTGAAGACAGTTCCTGGACACAGCTAGTTTGCTGGCCAGTAAACTAATAAATTTCTAAGTTGGCCAACCGTTACTTATTATTTGACACTATTTTTTATGTTTTAAGATGTGGACGAGACTGTAGGCCCAGTGAAGTATAGACTATGTTTACCACATAGACTAGTTAGGATTTTATTTAAGGTCATATAAAATGATTGCTGCTTTTTGAAGTTTATATTGATGATGTGGTATCTTCCCTCTAGGTCTAAGGTTTGAATCCTCTTGGGTGCAAATAGTTTCTAGGGGTCATCGGATTGGAAAAACTTCCCCTTGAATTACCCTAGGTGCACTTGCAAAAAACTTCTTGCCTAGGACCTGTGCACCCTTGGGATTAATCGGGACTTTGTTCTCGGACACCCGATACCAATCAAAAATAAAAAGTTTATATTGTTCATGGAACTTGTGTTTTCTTTTTTAAGGGTGTGTTACACAGGAATCATATTTTTTTTGACCGAACAACACCTTATCGACGTCCAATCTTGACCTCAAAATAACTTTTACAGACTACACATTTGTAACTAAATGGACCATCAATAAAAACTGAAAAATCCGTTACTTAGAAGCAGCACTGTGCGCAGTAAAGGTTTGTGAAACAGTTCTGCAGTATTACTAGCCCCAAGAATATTAAAACTTGGTTTAGTTCTTACAGGGGACATCGCAATATTTCCACAAAATTGGAAACTCGGGCCTCCTTTTATGATTGAGGTCAATTGGCAATGTGTATTAGAGTAACATACCACATGGGTGGAACTTGTGATATAGTGCTTATATGACCACGAACCAATGAACAAATAATCTTTAAGTGTGTAGATCTGCTGAAATCTTATACAACTATCTGTAGAAGAAATTAATATTTTTGCAATGACAGTGTCCTCGTTACTTCCCTTCAATATTCTTCCCATTAGTTGCATACTGTTGAAGTGATAATGCTCTGTGCAGGAGGTGTTAAAACAGTTATAGCCCCAGCTATAAAGTTTGACTACCTTGTCAATCTTGCATCTGTGATCGTAGTAGTGGCTAATGGTTTTTCTCTACTGTTGCAGATACATTTTCCAAACCTGCATCTGGTTCTGATGAATCCCAGCAGAGTGGTTGGTTTCAGAGATTTACAATTGCTGCTTACAAACCATACTTTGATGTCGACACTTCAGATGTTTTGGACAGGATTAAAGAATCACTCTTTCCATTTAGGGGAGATTTTAATGAAAAAACTGCTACCAATCCAGATTTGTAAGTATAGTTTTCTGTAACTGATTTGATACTTATTACTTGTCTGTGAAAAATAAATAGTTTGGGTTGGAATTCGAATGCTAAGTTTCTTGGTGAGTGGATTGTTAATAAAACTGTAATATCATTATGAAATTGTCAAGAGAATGAAAGTATAGTGATTTTGGTGTTCTGTCATTCTCAAAGTTATAAATTTAAGTTGCGTACAATTTTAGGGGATTCTATACGCTTTGATGGGTGTATGATGCTGTAAGATTTTGTATAGAATTTGCAAATATATTGATCCGTGAATGTATTTTCTTTCTTAATGAATTTTTCAAGTGGTACATACTTCTGTTGCTTAAATCATTAAGTTTAATTTTCAGAGTTATGATCTATTCCATAGTAGTTAACCTCATGAATGAATTATGCTTTGTTGCATGAGATTTATTTCATTAGGATGGATAGACCAGAAGTTATTTACACAAGCATACTGCCTCCTGTTTGAGAATCAGTAGTAAGCAAGATTATTGAACTCCATGATATGCGCCTATACAAATTCCGACTTCTTCACCTTTGAAATGTATTAATGAAGGGCCTCTTCGACTAATAGAATAGTTTTGAATTTGGGGTTTCCTCCTCTCTCACTTTCTCTTTTTCTTTGATAGGTAAACAAGTATTATTAATAAAAGAACGGGCAAAAATGCCAGTTACAAGTTCCTCTCTCACTTTCTCTCTCGCTCTAAACTTGCATTTATGCTATATGATTAGTATTCTGAAAACTAACACTAGATTTTTGATTAAGGCCTGGTTTGCTTACAAGACATACATGTTTTCATCTCATTTTATCTTATTTAATCATTATACATTTTTCAATTCTCAATACAAAATAATATAAACAATTTAATTTTTTCAAATCTCAATACAAAAAATATATTAAAAAAATATATTATAACAATATTGTATTTAACTTTTTATTTTGATCTCAACTTATCTCATCTTATCTCAATCTCATCTCTGAAAATAAACTAGGCCTAATATTCTAGTGGTAAGACTTATAAAAAAAAAAAAATATTCTAGTGGTAAGAATACCTAGTTATTGACTTTTGTTCGAAGAAAGATCTTACATTAGTAGATTATCTCTTTCTTTTGGTTTTGAGGTTCAGATCTTTTTTTTTTCTAACTAGGTAGGGCCATTAGAGATGAGAAAATAATAAAGGAAGGATACCTAGTTATTGACTTCTGTTCGAAAAAGATCTTACATTAGTTGATTATCTCTTTCCTTCGATTCTGAGGTTTAGATTTTTTTTTTTTTTTTGATAAGTAAACAAGTATTATTAATAAAAGAATGGGCAAAATGCAATTACAAGTACATGTGTCCTAACTAGGTAGGGGCATTAGAGATGAGAAAATCATAAAGGTCCATGCCGTTAAAGTCTACAACAATAGTCCAAGTACAAAGAGTTCTAAAAAAGAAAAATTCAAGCTCATTTTTCGACCTCTCCTTGTCCTCGAACATTCGCTTATTGTGCTCTTGCCACAGACACCACATTATGCAGATAGGGATCATCTTCCATATTGCTTTAATCGGTTGCAAACTGCGGATGGAACTCCAGCTTGCCAAAGTTGCCACCAAGGATTCTGGCATAACTCACAGTAGATTCAATCTACTGAATACCTCATCCTAGAGACCTTTGGCTGTGTCACAATGTAGAAATAGATGATTCACCGACTCACCCCCTCTTCTACACATACAACACTAATCCGCAATGATTAACCTCCTTTTCCACAGATTATCCGTAGTGAGAATCTTACCTAGGGAAGCTGTCCACGCAAAAAATGAAGACTTGGGGGTGCATTGTGTAGCCATAGCCGTCTCCAAGGAAATTGTATATCAGGTTCTTGTGTAAGGACTCTGTAAAATGAGCGAACAATAAAAACCTCTCCCTATGGGTCTCCACCTTAAAGCGTCTTCATGATTGTTTCTCGGACGGATGGAATATATTAGGCTATAGTTATGCAAAGTGGCTCATCTCCCAGTCTTGTGCCCCCCTGTTGAAGTTAATGTTCCATAGGATCCCTCCACCCGAGAACCCCATTACCTATTCCACAATTGTGTCTTTAGCACTAGCAATCTGAAAAAGCGTTGAAAAAAAGTCTTGTAGGGCTCTTGTATTATACCATCTGTCTTTCCAGAATTTAATCTTTGATCCAGTGTCCACTTGAAGCCTTGTGTGACTTTGGAAAAGCCCCCACCCTCTTCTGATATGTTTCCATAGCCCCACTCCATAAGGTTCTCTCACCTCTCTAGTACACCAACCTCCCCCTAGACCACCGTACTTATTATCGATCACTAGTTTCCATAGGGTTTTTGGTTCTTGATTGTATCTCCATAGCCATTTGCCAAGTAGAGCCCAGTTAAATATCCTGAGATTCCTAATACCCAAACCACCATTCGAAATAGGACGATACGCCTTTTCCCACTTGACTAAATAGAGCTTGAACTCCTCCTCTAGGCCTCCCCACAGCGCGTTGCAGCTTTTCTAATTGGGCTACCACCCTTGCCGGAATAGGAAACAGAGATAAGAAATAGGTGGGTGGATTATATAGAGTACCTCTTAATCAAAATAACCCGTCCTCCTTTTGATAAATCCATTCTTTTTTACTCTGCTAGTTTTCTTTATATTTTTCGATCACTGTATCTCAAATTGAGCTCGTCCTAGCTGATATCCCCAACGGAAGTCCTAGGTATTTCATTGGGAGTGAAGCTATCTTGCAGCCCAACAAAACAACCGACTCCCGCATGTTGGGTACCCTAATCGACACCGTTTCAGATTTCTCATAATTCATTTTCAAACCAGAGACTGCTTCAAAATAGAGCAACAAGGCCCTCAAATTCTGCACTTGCTCCTGACTAGGCTTGCACATAATAAGCGTATCATCTGTAAACAACAAATGAGAAAAATTAGTAACATCCTTATTTGGAGTACCAATCAGGAATCCACTTACCAAACAATTATCAACCAATGCCGAGATCATCTTGCTGAGTGCTTCCATTATGATAAAAAAAAAACCAATTAAGATAATGGGTTGCATTGTCTTAAGCTGCGCGAACTCTAGAAGAAACCCTCTGGACAACCATTAATCAGAACGGAGAATCTTGCAGTCGATATGCACCAACTAATCCATGTCCTCCATCTTTCACCAAAACCACATCTACTGAGTAAATACAAAAAGAAATTCCAATTGACATGATCATACGCTTTTTCCATAACTAATTTGCACATGATTTCTGTGTTCCCAACCTTCAATCTACTGTCCAAATATTCGTTAGCTATGAGGATTATGTCGAGGATCTGACAATCTTCCCTAATACTTCGCTTAGACGATTTGCCAGCACTTTTGCAATAATCTTATACACTATTTATTAGACTAATTGGCCGAAATTCCAAGATATCAATTGCTTGCACTCTCTTAGGAATTAACGCTAGAAAAGTTGTGTTAAGACTTTTCTCGAATTTCCCAACCGTGTACAATTCTTGAAACACCTTTATTAAATCTTCCTTGATTATATTCCAACATTCTTAGAAGAAGCCCATAGAAAAATCATCAGGACTTGGAGCCTTATCTTTAACTATTTTTTTAACCACATTGTACACCTGTTCCGCTTCAAAATCCCTCTCCAACCGAATTAGATCATTTGTCCCAATAGTATCAAAAGCAAGACCGTCAAGAGTAGGCCTCCATCCCTCTCTTTCAATAAGAAGTTTTTCAAAGAAATCAATGACATGGTTTTTAGTGGTTCTTTCTTCTCTACTTTCTATCCCATCAATTTTCAATACCTCAATATTGTTGTTTCTACGATGAGAGTTTGCAATTTGGTGGAAAAACTTCGTACTTCGGTCTCCTTCTCTTAACCAAAGGGCTCTGGACTTTTGGCGCAATGACACTTCCTCTAATAGTATCATCCTCTCGAGGTCTTCTAACAAACGAGTCTTCTGCATTTGTTCCTCCTCAGTAAGTGACCTTCTTGTTGATGCTCAAGCTCCTGAATTTCCATCTACTTGAGATTTTTATTCTTTCCGATATTTCCAAATGACTGGATATTCCATAGCTTCAGGTCCATTTTCAACTCTCGCAATTTATTTGCCAAATGAAACTAGGGGTACCATTGAACAGGTAGGAAATCCACCACTGTTTAACCTGGATGTTTGGCAAAAACGGTTGGGATGCCTATCTTCGGATCATTTGCCTATCCTGTTGAATTGTAGTGGTTTGCATAGTGGCCGTAGGTACTTTAAGTTTGAGAATATGGTTGTCAAGCCTTTACATTGGTGACATTAAGAACCAATCCAATTGAGACCAAGTGTTCGACCAAGTAGCTGGTTTGCTGACAAGAGGTAGATCAACCAGATTCAAGTCGAAGATACACTCTGAGAATTCCAAACTTGCAGGCCTCACTCTTTTACTTCCAAATATTTCATTTGGGAATCTAATCACGTTGAAGTCACCTCTTATACACCAAGGTAGGTTCTACCACAATAATCTTCTTTTTGCGTTAGCATTTTGCCCATACACACCTGCAAAAGCCCACAAAAAAATATTAGATACACTTTTGAAAGACACCGCTACCATGTACCTTCCGATATACTCCTTTTTGTCCACTACCTGCCTATTCCATATCACTATGGCTCCTCTCGAGGCCCCCATCGAAGCCAAGTACACCCAATCCACATGGTTATCACTCCATAGACCATGTACAATATTTCTATTGACCCTCTTCAGCTTTGTCTCTTGTAGATACGCTATGTCTGCTCTCCACTTACGAAGTAAATGTCGAATCCGTAGGCGCTTATTCACCTCATTGAGTCCATGAATATTCCCAGACTATCTTTGGCTTCATTGGTAAATAGCCCGCCATTCCCTTTAGCCCTATCCTTACTAAGGCTACCGTCCAAGTTCATTGACCAAGTCAGAGGGTTAAGCTCCCTCGTTTTCATGGAGTTTTCTTTCCTCTTTTGTTGATGTCATGTCTCAATAGCCATTAATAAAGCTTCAAATTGCTCATTATACCCTTCACACTTGATCTCTATCATATGTTGTAATTCTCTGGCTTTGTGAATCACCCAATCCGAGGCTTGGTTTGGAAAGAGAGAATTTAGTGGGATGGGGCTCCCAAATTTCTGGAACTCCTTTCCCATAGAAATCTCTTCAAGACCTTGTTGTTTGCCCCCTTAGGGAAGAAGGGTTCGTCCTCCACTGACTACGTAAGATCATTAGAGTCATTCGAGATATCCGAGTTACCCTCTGCTTCTTCCAACATAAAATCATCATAGCGTAGCATAGAAGAGTTCGCTGGCAGCAGGAACCCTCCACCACCCCTTGTAGATGATTTTTGGGGTGATTTCGACGGAGATAGTAGGGACCCAAGCTCAACAATTGCTTTCTGAGCACACTGTGTTGGCATGGTCTCGTCGGGAGCCTCCGTCATCCTCATCGATGATGTCTGTGGCCTCGTCGCCAGTGGTACCTCCATTGGCATGGAATCCGGCATGAAACCCAGGCTGGGAGCTTGTCGCAGGACAAGTTAGGGCACTTGTCATTGTGCGAGTTTGACCTAGGCTGGGTCGGGCCACACCTAAGCCTTGTCCCTCCATGCGGGCTAACTCCACTAGTTGTTTGGGGTTAGGCCCTAGGCTTCGATGGCCTAGTACCTATGCCTCCATGCGAACTAGTGCTAATAACATTCAGGTGGGCCTTGGGCTAGGATGGCCCAACCCCAACCCCATCCCCATGTGTTTTCTTTATCCCCGAATTCTGTTGCGATTTGGACTAGGTTTTAGACCTCACCACCTTGCGCCATAAATGCTTATCCGTCCCAGCTTTTTTATCATACTTTTGGGCCCCTAACTGAATTTGCTTGAGCCCATCTTCCCTCAATGGTCTCATTGTCCCCGTGTCTTCCCTTTCCTTAAAAAGGGCAACAAACTCAGTTATCACTTGCACCTCCCTCTCCAGAAATTTGACGTTACCCTAAAGCTCCAACAACAATCTATGGATTTCCCAGAGCTCCTGACCTGTTGCAGGTTTTGGGTGGCTCGACATGTACAACATCCTCTCTTTCGACGTCGTGTGCCGTTTTGACAACACCCAACAAAAATCGCCCAAAGACAATGTCCTCGACAAGCATGGACAATCAAGGTTGGACTACTTTTTGAGGCAAGCACAATTTTGGAGGACTTCCCTACAAGTCTAGAGTATGCCCTAAGAAGCTCGGAAGAAACGCATAGGTCAATTGGGATGTGGTTCAATTTTTTCTACTTGATCATACTATGGCTTAGACCTGACAGCACCATGACTCAGCCCCGATAGCCCCTTGACACTATCATTGACATGCCTTAATAGCGCCTTGACATTGTCATAGGCATGCCTTGACTGCCCCTTGATACTATTATTGACATGCCCTAGTAGCCGCACAACATTGTTGTTGACATGCCCTAGCAGTGCCTTGACATTGTCGTTGACAACCTTGACATCCCTAAGATACTGTTGCTAATATGCCTTGACAACCTAATGACACTGTCGCTGACAAACCTTGCTAGGCCCACGGCCTATGCTTTGACATCCTTGTAGCCGAGCAACGAGCATGCCACATCGCAGCCCGAGACATTGCAATACCAAGTAAGTCGACGAGGAGTGTTCGATCATCACAGGAGAGGTGAGCCTAGAAAACCTTAGTGTTTAGGGACTAGACGAAGGTCCCTAACACGTTTCCCCCTTCCACCCCATGTTTCGGTTTAGCCCTCGCGAGCACATCTTAGTATGTTCGTGATGATCCCCTGTTTTTGCTTGCTGGAATTTTACCTTGAGCATGACCCTGGGGTTCACATCTTCTTTTCAGATTCTCTTATATACAAAGTTAGAGCAGATCCCACTTTACTTCTCAACTATATAATTTTTGAAAAGTATAGTATTTGTCTTGCTTAAGTTATCCTTATACAGATCCATTTAAGTCCCTTTTAAAATTTTTCTAAAAATAAACTTTTATGGTCTTCTTTACATTTGATGGCATTGCTGTCTCGGTAGTAGTGAGGTGTGTTTCATTCACTAGGCGTGTTGGAAAGTGAATGTTGTTAGAGGTATTGGATGTTTACTTGAAGAATTAATTGTTCCTTTTACGAGTCAGATTAATTTAAAATTTAGTTTCATTCCACTCGTTTGTGTTCACCCCCCATATGATTAAGGCACCTCTTGATAATTTTGATATCAAATGTCATGCAGGTATGGACCATTTTGGATATGCACTACCCTGATATTTGTAGCAGCTTCCATTGGCACCTTTGTGACCTACATAGCACACAAGCTGCAGAAAAAAGAATGGAACTATGACATAAATTTGGTAACTTGGTCAGCTGGAATGTTCTATGGCTACGTCACAATTGTACCTCTTGTATTGTACATAATCCTCAAATACTTCTCAGCTCCATCTGGCCTTGTTCAGTTGTTTTGTCTCTATGGCTACTCTCTATTTGTCTTTATTCCTGCACTGGTGAGTCTCTCGTTCTCGTATATTTTCCTTTTCACCATAAGCTACTAGCATGAATTATCATCTTTTATAAGAAAAACCTCATGTTTATAAAGAAGCCCTTCCCTTGAAGTCAATGAAAGATTTTTAGCTTATCTGAAGATTTGCAGTGAAATTAAATAAGCCTTCAGTGGCAAAAGGGGGAAAACAAAAGCCAAAATATTTCTAGAGAGCATTTTTCTGATGCTGTGCCTGTAAGGAAAAAATGTGACCCACCTGCCTGTAGATTACTTTTTTTTTTTTATTTTTTTATTATTGGCATCGGGGGCCTGAAACAAATTTCCAACTAATCCCAAGGTTGCACAATCCCTCGACAAGGAGTTTCTTTCTTCCACCCTTTAGAATACTGTTAAAATGACTTCTCTGTTAGGAATATGCACCCTTCCGAAAAGAAAATCACAGGAAAAGAACTAAGAATTGAAAAGAACAGAAGAGAAACACAAGGAATTTCACAAAGTGTCCAAGAATCATTTTTCTTGGAGCGGTTGAACTGGATTTATTTTAGGTAAATCCCACCTCCACAAGGGAATCATACACTGGAAATTCAAATGGCTTAAACGCAGGAAGTTGAAGCCTTATATAGAAGCTTCAGACTCTAAATGCCACCGCTTCAGACTCTAAATGCCCCGTTTCACCTTATTTCACAAAGTTAGTATGCTGTAATCATGTCACTTCAATTCTCCACAACAAATTGGCTTTGTGTAACGGTTTCAAATAAAGATAATTATCTTCGGAGTTCTGTGCTATTTGGTGCTACGCTTTTAAGAGGATGTAGGGAATCCTGGAATTTTTTCATTTCATCTTTGGCCAATTAAATTGATTTACCATATTAATGGTGTCGTTGGGTAGATACTTTGTGACTAACTAAAATGGTTTGTGGTTGCAGTGCCTCTCTGTTGTGCCGTTGGAAATCTTTAGATGGGTTGTTGCAGGTGTAGCCGGGTTCATGTCAGCAACTTTTGTGGCATTAAACCTTCGAGCCCACATCAAGTCAGCTGGTGAAAGGTGGTTCTTCATTGTGGCTGGCATCTTTTTGTTGCAGCTGGCTCTGGCTGTCGTTCTAAAGCTCTACCTCTTCACTGTGACAGTGTAAGTTTGATATTTGGCTGGTGGCATTGAGTGGAGTTGTAGATCACGTAGAAACGGTTGTTTTTTTTTTGTCTGATTCTTGTTGTTTTGGTCGTCCCTTATGGTTCTATTGCCAAAATTCTTAGCTGCAGCCTGAAATATTATCCTCCGATCAAAACCTCATCTTTATTCATTTCATTTATGGTTTGCTGTTTTGCAATTATTAGCTGAAGCATTATGACCCCATGAAGGCCTATGTTTTATTCATTTGTGGCAATAAAAATTCAAATGAGATTTACAATATGTTCTCTTGGGGCATTTGTGTCACGCACCAAACCCATGGGGGTGTGTGACACTGACGCATCTAACCTCTAGCCCAAGGTGGTGGGGAGGGGGGAGGTGGGATTTTTGATCCTCACAATATGGTCTCTGCACTCCAAATCCAAATGGGGAAATATATCGTAAAAATAAAGATCCAACTTTTTGAATAGAAAATTACAAATCCAAAACATATACAGATCTAGAACAAAAAAACATGTATTCAAGAAAAGAAACAAAGATATGTGTGGGAGACCTAGAGCTACAGTTGGCCATGGGTCTGCAAAATCCCTTGCCCGATAACCAAAGGCCATGCCGTATATTTGCATTTGATCGAAGATGAGGGAGAAGAGCAAGAGGAGGCGAAAGGGGAGATAATAAGGTGCGTTTGGATGTTGAGATGAATTGAGTAAAATATTGTTAGAATATTACTTTTTAATATTATGAGTGTTTTAGAATTTAAAAAAATTGAATTGTTTATTATATTTTATATGTAAATTTGAAAAATGTATGAAAGTTTAGAAAAATTATAATGATGAGATGAAATGAGTTGATGTGAGTTTGGAAACTAAATTGGAAGTGAAGAGAGGAATGCGAGCATAAAGAAAGGAGGGGAAGTGAATATGTTAAGGTCTTGTTTGTTTTTGTAGATGAGAAGGGATAAATTAAAATTAAAATTAAAGTTAAAAGTTGAATAAAATATTATTAGAATATTTTTTTTAATATTATGTTAGTTTTGAGATTTGAAAATTTAATTTTTTTATTTTATTTTGTATGAAATGTTTAAAAAAATTATAATGATTATATGAGATAAGATAGAGTTGAGATGAATTATGAAAATAAACAATGCCTAAAGATATTTTCCTGATCTATATTTGTATCCTGCCCCTATTTATCCCTCACTTTCATACTTACAATTACAATTTGTTTAAGTATGCCTGCCCCTGCCCCAGGGCTGGTGGGTTTCCTGCTTATTTCCTACTAGGACAGCAGACTGCCAGGGTGGGGCGGGTGTAGGTGATCCACACACCACCTTTAGGCCTCATTTTTTTTAAAAGATGTGATTGAGATGAGTTAAGTTAAATTGAGATTAAAGTTAAAAGTTGAATAGAATATTGTTAAAATATATATTTTTTAATATTATTTTTATTTTAAAATTTGAAAAAGTTAAATTGTTTATTTTATTTTGTGTATAAAATTAGAAAAATTATAATGATGAGATGAGATGAGATAAGATGAGTTGAAAAAACAAACGAGGCCTTAAAGTTATAAATAGGAAGAACTCTAATTTCAACAACAGAAATACGAAGATCTATAATTATTTTACCAAAGTACTTAAACAAAGAGCATCATGAAAGATGGTTTGACTATCAACATATAACCAGACCATATCTGTAACATAGTAAATGGCATTCTAAAATCTGAGGCATTAATTCCTAACCACAATCAAACTCATTGAAGGTTTCATTAAATTAGGGTCTATCACGGGCCAATATTTTCATAATATAAATATGAAATCACAAAAAATCCATGATTTCTTAATGCTACTAGTCGCAAGCTCACATGAAATTTATAGAATGAAAACTGCCATATATAACTAGGTCAACATAGATTTGAATTAAAGAATATATTACAAGCTAAACCATGAAGGGAAAGTCATAAAAATTGGCCAACAGGCCGAGACAGGAGAAATAGTCATTCTTGACCCACTGGTGCGGATTGGGCTTTGTTTGGTGTCGTTTGGGGCTCTCGGCGAGATTTCGGTGCGGCTACGCGTACGTTGATAACAGATAAAATAAATAAACATAAACACAATAATTACATGGTTTGGCATAAGGTCTACATCCACGGATGTTTGGGCAGAGAATCTATTATAATAAGTATTTTTATAGTTTTTCATGACCCTCTGTACAAATAAAATATACATAAATATACTAATTAGAACTTTCGAATCCCTTTGAGAAGGTAGAAGAAGACAATGCAGGAGAGGAGAGTGTATGTTGGTTCCAGAGAGAGAGCCCCTTTTATATAGCTATTGGTCTCTGGCGATTGAACCCTTCGCGTGTGCCAGTTCGCTTCTTTGTTCAGCGTGTCTCCCCACCTTCCTTCCTTTCTATGACTTCCCTGTGTGTACCCATGCCTTGACCCCCTTGGTCTTTAGCCCATGTACATGTCCCCTATCCTTGTGTCACTTAATGTTTTTTACAAAGTTTTTAATGGCTGGGCTCCTCTGTTTGACTCTCCTCCTCATAGGAAGCATGAGGTGGGAGGAAGAAGCTCAGGAGAGAGAGAGATGAGAAGAATAAGGGAGTTTGTCTAGGATAGTGAAAAGATGAAGGGCGAAAGTTAGAGAAGGGCCTTAAACTCAATTCTCGACTATTAGATCAATCAGATAAGGTGCATCGGGAGAAGAGACGTGGCTAGAGGAATCTATTACTTATAGCTGGATTTCTAGTTCTTTTAGTTGTATTTTAAACTAATGCCATTTTCTATTTCCTTACATTTTTGTTGAGTTGTAAAATGCATATTGGCTACGACTACTTTCAACACATTCGGTTACTTGTTGCCACTAGGGTGAACAATATGGGGGAAGAAAGCAACAACAGTGTTTTTTTTATCCAGAAATGTAATACGACATTTATTTCATCTCTTTCTACCTTCTTATTCTTTCATAATTTCTGGAGGATCTCACCATGTAAGTGAGAAATCATTGTTACAATTCTAACTAGGTTAATAAGATTGTTACAAGTTGGTATCAGAATTATTAATCCCTTATTCTGAAGAAATGGCTTTAGAGCACGCCACAATCAGTTGCAGAAAGGACTTAATGCATTGAAGAAGGCCACTAACTCATAATTCAGAAGTCTTGAATCTAAAATGCTGTGCTTGAAGAAGAGTTTGGAGTCTCGGTTAAAAATCTCGAGAAAGAGGTGTGTATGCATTAAGGAGAGATGTGAGAAACCAGTTAGGTGCCTTGACTCTTGAGCTGCAAAAGAAAAACCAAAATCAATAGCAAGAAGAATCATCTTCTAGGGTTAACATGCACTAAAAAAAAAATACAAAGAGTAGTCTGTAGAGGTGTTGACCAGATCTATTAGAATGGACTTCCCAACTTTTCTCGGGAGGATCCCAATGCTTGGATATACAAGGCAAACCATTTCTCTGCCTTCCACAGCACTCTACCTTAGCATAAGTTAGTGCTAGCCTCCTTCCACATGGAGGAAAAGACATTAGTATGGTCTTAAAACATGGATCAAATGGGAATATTTCCAAATTATGAGTCATTTGTCTCGGCGCTACTAGTGAGGTTTGGGCCTAGTAAATAAGATAACCCATTGAATCAATAACTAGGCTGAGACAAATAGGACTGTAGATGACTATAAGGCCAACTTTGAGAATATGTTGAATAGACTAAGAGGCCAATTAGAGGCTAATAACCTAAACTTTTTGAGTGGGCTCAAGGATGAAATCCGTTGCCTATGAGGATGTTTAATGCTCCTAACCTAATAGCTGCTTACAACCTTGCAAAGTTCAAGAAGAAAATGGGGCCTTATCCAGGAGGTATCATAAGAGTTCAATGGTGCCTTCTAATGAGACAAGAATTTTGGAAACCCCCCTCCCCCCAGTTGGTGAACAAGCTAATGGCCCATGTAAACTCTATATGCTAGTTCAGAAAATTAACCAATCACAAGCGAAGGATAGAACGAAAAGGGGATTATGAATTTATTGTGGCTCCAAATGGAACTCGGCTCACAGGTGTTAGAACCTAGATTGTATATTCTGGAAGAGGTGCTCGAAGACAATGAAGAGAAGAAAAAAGGAGAGACACTGAGCCAAGAACATGTTGCTGAGTGACTGAGTCCTTAGACTTCATCTCTATAGATGCAAGTCTAGAAATCTCATTACATGCCATTATTGGTTCCCTTAATCTCGAACTATGAGGGTAAAGGGGGAAGGTGGGATCCCAATGGGCTGTTATTTTAATAGATATTGGCAGCACTTTAAATTTTTTGGACCAAACTATAGTACAAAAGAGGCAGCTAGCAATTAATTAAAAGTGAGGGTCAGAGTGAAGGTGGCTAGTTGGGAGCAATGTTTAAGTAAAGGGTAAAGTGTATGTCCCGGATTCAATATTTAAGGAGTGAATTTTGTAAATAGTATGCATGTTTTGTTGTTGGAGGGTTATGACATGCTGCTGGGAATACAGTGGTTGACGGGCTTGGGCTTTATACTATGGAATTCTGAAAAAATTATCATGCATTTAACTTACTAGAGTGAAGAGGTTGAGAGAAAAGATCCCTTAAATAAATTCCACAAGATGGAGGCTAGGGGAGTGGTCTTATATAGCTTATTGAAGAACTCGGGTTAATAGGAGAAGGAAGGGCAGGGGCCAATAGAAAAATTGTTGGAAACCTATGCTGATGTATTTACTGAACCTAAGGGGCTACCTTTCCCTAGGTCCCATGACCAATCTATCAACTTTCTGCCTCAATCTACACATGTCTCAGTAAGGCTCTATCAATCTACACTAGAGTGAAGAGGTTGAGAGGAAACCTATGCTGATGTATATAGCTTATTGAAGAACTGGTTATTTCTTTGGGCTAATTAAATGTGCCCTCAACTTTCCAAAGCCTCATTAATGAGATGGTTCAACCATTCCTCAGATAATTTATCTTAGTCTTCTTATGACATCCTAGTCTATAGTGAGATTGAAGGGACCATGTTGAACACTTACAAACTCTTCAAATACAAGTTTGGCTATAATGAAACCACTTATTTGGGATATTTGTTTTTTTTTTTTCCAAGGGGTTAGGGCAGACCTTGGTAATATGCAAGCAAAGCTAAAATGGGCTATTCCTAATTCACTAAAGGGGTTGAGGGGATTCTTGGCTTAACAAGCTACTATAAGAGGTTTATACAAGGGTATGTGTGAAAAAAAAAACACCCTTAACCCACATACTCAAGAAGAATAACTTAGAATGGACAACAGAAGCAAGATTTGTCTTTAAGAAGTTAAAAGAGGTAGTTACATAACCCCTAGTCATGGCCCTACCAAATCTCACACAACGCTTCACTATAGAGTATGATTCCTTTGGTGGAGAAGTGAGGATGGTGTTTATGCAAGGAGGAAGGTCAATTATCTTTTCTTTTTACTCAAATGTGGAAGGGAAGGTCACTACGACTCTCTGCTTATGAAGAGTTGTTTTCCCTAGTGTCAGCAGTGTAAAAGTGGGAGTGGCGCCCCTATCTGCTAGGTTAGTCTTTCATAATTAAAATTGATCGAGAGAGTTTAAAGTATTTATTAGACCAAAAGATTAGTACCCCAGTCTTTCATAATTTTGAGAAGGTCATGAACTCAAATAAGACATGCATCATGTTACTCTGATATATTCAGGGGTGAGATTCAATTGTCAATATCTTAACTCATTGGATAATATAATTGGAAAATGCTAAATATATTTAAAAAAAATTACAAAAAACTTACTTCTCTACATGTTGGTTATTGATATATTGAAAATTATGAAATTTGAAATTCAAAATCTAAATTTCAAAAGAAAACTAACAAAATGAGTTTTGTAAGTAAAAGTATAAGCAAAAGTGTAAGTACATGTAATACTACTCTTATTTATTCAATGTTGTGGGGATATTGGCCATCAAGGCGAATAATTCTTTACTCTTTTATGATGAAAATCCCTCATTGAGATAAATTTAATGGGAATGGATTATCATAAACCTCAAGCCAAAGTATTTTAGTAAGGAGTTACTTAAAATAAATTCACTCTATAAAATATGAATCTAAGAGTAAGGAAAAATTAGGAGGTTAAACTGGGTACTCAAGAAATTAAGATGTAGAGATAATAAAGTGACAGTATAGTTAATATTTTAGTTCTCTTTTGATTTTTTATGGAGGGATCAAATGAAATATTTTGCAAATAGGAGCTCTTTTGTGATTAAATAAAATTTTGAGTGAAATTATGATTTTATAGTGGAGTAAATCATGATCAAAGGCAATTTTGGATTAGTTATGATATAATAAAAAACCTAAAATCCTTTGGAGTTAAATTAATTTCCTCATTGATCCCACCAAATCTTATAAAAATTACTGGGATAAAAAGTAGAAAAGAAGAATATTTTTATATGTGATGAAATTATATATATTTATATATATATATAGATATATTTTATCTCCCAAAATGAAAGAAAAAAAAAGAAGAAAAAAGAATGACATGCCCAAACAAAATATGCAAACGTTGAGCAAATTACAATATATAGAAGCTTACGTGGCAAAAGGGAAAACAACAAAAAGATAAAAAAGAAAAAAAGCAAAGAAAGAAAAGTAGTCTTTTTCTTCATTTGCTCCACCACTAGTTTATGAGTTCTGCTAGTTACAATCGGCCTCGCAAAACCTTAGGGAAACCGGTTGACACAAAAGCAGATGGTTATTCAGACCTACATTTGTGATGTTTACAACGAAAAGATTGAAACAGATGTTCGGTTGTCTAGCCTACATTTGGCAAACTGACATCATCAGTCACATCAACTTGAGGGTTGAGTTCAAGACTAATGGATATCTCTAAATCGGTAATTTATGAGTGTAACCATCTTCCTTGCTATCTAAAGTTTTGCAATGGCTATAGAAAGGAAATGAGGATGTTAGAATAGGTTTTCTGGAAAAAATGGTCTGTGTGTTTTTTTTTTTTTTTTTATATTTGCAATGACTATAGATGGCAGAACAAGAAGAATGATAGAGAGGGAGAATGAATTGGAGAAAAGTAGAAAAAAATGAAAAAATTATCAAATGGCGTGCCGCTTACGCAAAGGTTGCTCTAGATCGATTGTATAAAGAGTTTTCCCTAGTGTATTCTTTGCTTGGCTAAGTATTCCAAAACAAACAGTAGTGTCTATATTCCCGGGTCTCATGTTTTCGGATTACAAAGGTTTACTTTCTTGGGTCATTTTCGGATTAGAGAGGTTTTTTTCCTAGGTCATTTTCAGATTAATGATCTAATGCACTATTTTCAAACCCAGAAAATTCCATTCCTCACCAAGCATCATCAACATGCATCCCTTTTGATTTCGACCCCACACGCTTCATACCTAGAATTCCTCATACCCTCTCTCCATTAAACCCACACAATCCTATTTTCTTCACACAGAGTCTTCGACTTCGGTGGTTGAAAATGAGGATATCTACAAGGTGAAAATGAAAGTCAAGTCAGATGAAGAAATCGAATCACAAAGTTTGGATACGACTAAAGAAATCGTTGAAGTTTAAGATGCATGAGATGGTTTGCAATCGTGAAAATTTCACAAGATTCTTTTTAAACATGTTTATCTTGTTGGGTGTTTGTTTAGAAGGAGAGGGAAAGGGAAATGAAATAGAGAGGAAGAGCAAGAGATTGGCTGAAGGAGAAAGGAGAGGGAGAGAATTAGAGAAGGATCGAGGTGAGGAGAGGGAGATGGCGATGAAGAGGGAAGGATTAAAACCGACGAAATTTTGAGGGAGAGAGAGAGGGAACTAAATGGAGACAGGGGAAAAATAAAATGAAATGGGAAAAAGCATCTGATGTGGCAAGTCGTTTGCATCCAGTACTTGCCTTTAACATTTTACCTCTTTTATGATTGGAGTTTGAAGGATTAAAATGTGCTTTTAATAGCTTAAAAACTCTTTTAAAAAAATTTTGGTTAACTTATAAAAAGCGTTGAATTACTTAAAAATGAAAATCTACTTAAAACAAAAACACAAAATTGAAGTTTTTGTTGAAAAACTCTTGTAGATAGTGCTACATTTCCAAAAAACCACCGTAGCTAACTTTAAAAATTCTTTAAGTGCATGTTTATCAAATGGTAAACAATTTTTTAAGTACTTTAGGATAAAACTTTACAATTAAAAATGTATAATAAGTTATATTTTCTATCACAATTCTAAGGTTATGTTTGGTTGTCGAACCAAATTCAACTCATCTCAAACTTATCATTGATGAGACCTATTACTTTTCAACTTCTTATAGAAAGTTAAACTCATCTCAACTTACTTCATACATTTCAACTTAAAAAGTTAAACCCATCCCAACATAAAAAAAGTTAAACTCATCTCAATGAGACATACATAATACTATTATTCACAACTCAGCTCCAACTTTGCTCAACTCATCTCAACATCTAACGTAGTCTAATAAGATGTGTAGCCATGATGCACGTCTATATATATATATATATATATATATATATAACTTTTGCTAATCAAATGTTTTTTCTATTTTTATCACGACCCACTTAGGAAAGGAGATATTAGGGACTAAATTGACTGGGTCAAACTTTTGAAAACCTATCGCTAATAATAAGGGAAGAGATAAACCTAAGATATAAGACATGAAAGAGATTTTGCAAGGAAAAGATAAGGCAAGAAAGAGATCAGGCAAGGAAGTTGACTCAGACTTCTAAAAGTAAAATGCATCACAAGTCAACTTGGACACTATCACTCCAAGGAGAAGATTTGTACAAATGGAAGACGAACTCTTGACAAACTCAAGATGACTTCTCTATGCCTAGATTAAGTTTTTTTATGGTATTGAGCGATATGTGAGACAATGAGAGAGAGATTGTAAGATCACCATCATAGTAGATTGTGCCCCAAAACAACATGTGGATGTAGGCTTTTATGCTGAACCATGTAAATCTTTGTGTTTCTCTTTAGTTATTTTTATCTGTTTATTTGTTTATCATTTTATGCATGAACACGAAGAGCATTGTATCAATGTCCAAATCACCAATGCTGGTCGGGAATAATTATTTCTTTCTGTCTAGTTTGTTATGCAAATTTTAGGCATTAGCAGTTAGAGGCTCTCTACGAGTTCTCTTCGTCAAGACTTAATTTTTTCATTGTATTAAGTGATATGTGAGGCTATGAAAGCTTGTAGAATCACCAGTTATAGTGGATTTTGCCCCCAACTACCTATGGGTGTAGGCTTTATGCTGAACCACGTAAATCTTTGTGTCTCTCTCTATTTATTTTTGTTTGTTTGTTTATATTTATTCCATGGATGAAGGTGAAGAGTACCATATCGAAGCCCAGGTTACCAAAGTGGGGTGGGAATAATTCTTTATTATTTTCTATTATGCAAATTTTAGGCATTAATAGTTGGCACTATTAGGGAGATCGATTTCTCAAAGCTAGAAATGGGAGTAAGGGAATTCTGCAGCTCACAAGTTTAACTTTTCCCTATTAAATCAATGATTTCAATCAACTGTTTCATTAATAACTTTTTTGTAAAAATGAGGAAAGGAGAATGGGTGTACAACAACCTGCTAGAAATTTAATGGTGGAATTTCTATAAGTTTTAGGAATCTTGTAAAAACTCCATAAGTTTTCAAGAATTGGCTAATCGCATATATTTTAGTCTGTCAGCATATTTAGTGTTACCACCTATTATGGTGCCAGAAGTACGATTTTATTTATTTGAGATAGTTAGACGTGTTGGAATACGTTATGGTATGCACCTTTAGTCTCAGTTGATTATTTAGGATTTTATGGCGCAATAATCACATTTTCAGTTTTCGGATGATATGCTTGTTTGGAAATGTTTTTTCTTTTTTCGAGGCACTTCGGGGTGGAATTTCAATCAAAGAATTGCACTTTTAGCTTGTTGTTAATATTTAAGATTTTTCATTAAAAAGTTTATTTTTCATTTTTCCAGAGTGAATAGTAACCTCCATAGTAACACCTAGTATAATATTTTCTGAATCACAGCGTGGGATGTCCAATTTGGGTTAGAGGAGTTCTATTGGACACTTGAAAAGATCTTAACCACACTTGGTGAATAGTATTGAACACACCAAAAGGAACCACAAGATGGTTGTGAAGGGATGGATCAAAGTATGAAATCGTGCCACCTAAGTACTTATTTTTCATTTGACCATCCAAATTTTGCCAAACCAAAAAGATTTTCAATCCTAGCAAAGTCCTAAATGATGAGAATAATCAAGCACCATCAAAAGATCCATTGCATGCTTCAGTTGGACCTATTACAAGAGCAAGATCCAAGAATATCAAAGAAGCACTTAATGGGCTAATTCATGAGATTTGGGCTAATTCTAAAATGAGGCATTCCAAACTTGGCCCAAAGGGAAATGAAGGCATAATAAATTTAATCCAAACTAATGAGGTTGATCTTGCTTAAATTGGGCATAATTTTCCTTGAAAAATGACATGGATTAAGGGCTGATTATTGCTTAATTTGAACATGAAATTAGAAGGAAAAAGTGGCCGATTACTTTCCAATTTCAGACCAATTAGTTGGCTGATTGACTTGCCTATTTCAGACCTTCCTTAAACGTGATTTCCTTGTCCATTCAGTCTACTATTAGCATGGAGGAGCTGCTAAATTTTAGACCAAAATTAGTGTTAATCTTAAGCTTCTATTTTTAGTCATTTTATCTACTTTCCTATTTGGGAACCAAGTTAGTCTCATTTTCTTATGTGTAGGGCTGAAAAAGGGCTGACTTCTAGTCTTATTTTCATTATAAATAGTATGCACTCTTTGTAATAGAAGAACATTGAATTTGAAATCGAAAGAAAAGTAAGCTTTGTTTTTCGTATTAGTTCTTCAGCGAACTTGTCAACTTATCAAGGATTCTTTCTTGTGGCGTTCAAATTTTATACTTTCGGTTCATGGTTCCATTATAATCATTGGTCGGGATTTGTTACTTAATATTTTCGATTTTCATTTCATTTATAAACATTGGGTCGGGATTTTTCTTCTATCAAAATCTGAATTTTAGCTTTCATGGGCAAGTATTCCAATATTGTTTGTTGGACTTCAAAGTGTGATAGTTGAGATTCGCATCATTTGGTAATTAGAGCTTAGGTTCTAAAATTAGGTTTACTATTATTTTATCTTTTGTCATCATCTTATCATGTTTTGTTTCTGTTCATCATTCCTTGTTCTTGCTTTGTGTCGTGCAACAAGTTGTTCCATTTGTTCTTTGTTTGTTCTTATTCTTTGAATTTTGCGTTACTATTAGATCACACAAAAAAAGGAGAAGTCAAAAAAGAAAAAGAAAAAGAAAAGGAAAAAGAAAAAAAAAAAAAGAAAAAGAAAAAGAAAAGGAAAAAGAAAAAGAAAAAGAAAAAGAAAAAGTGTGATACTGAAACAATATATACTATCATTCACAGTACAATCAAAGTTATTTTTTTCCTTGAATCGTGACTTTTGTAGTTTCGGTTCTTTCATTAAAAACAAAATCCGATCTCTATCCTTTTCCTTCGATTCATTGTTTCTATTTTTTTTTTCTTGCCATTGGTATTGGTTTAAATACTACAAGTTAAATTTCTTGGTGAAGTTTATTAATTTAACAAAAGAACTGAAAATGGGAAGCTACGAGTGGAAAAAGACAAGATAGTGTGAGACTAATATCGAAAAAAAGCCAATTTAAGAGCAAAACACGATGAGTGTAAGTGACATAATTCGAGTGGAAACAATTGATGGAGTGTTGTGAGGAATTATTTCTAACATTTCTCATTACTTTTAGAAATGTCTTCCAGAGGCTACACATCAAACAACGAAGGAAAGAAGGGTTCGTTCTTCGTGTTGCAGGCTATGCAACAACAACTTGAACGAACGAACGTGGTGTTTAATGAGATTTGGGATCAGGTGGATAGGCAAGACACTGTTATTGCTACTTGACGCGAGGGGCATCTCCAAAGAGTCCCTAATGTTAGAAGGCAAGAAAGGGCGTGTGCCCATGGATGATTTTGATGAAGACCACGAGGATGAATTCAAAGATAAAGATGATCAAGCTTATTGAACGGTGTGGACAAGTTCATGCCAATGGGAGAAAGTTGTGGTAGAGGTTTTTGAAGAGATCTGAGATGGCACGAGGGGACTGAAAAAAACCTAGTAAACATCAAAATGAAGTTGTTCCTATGGAAAAAAGATCCTGAAGCATACTTGGAATGGGAGAAGAAGGTGTAGTTAATTTTTGAGTGCCACAACTACTCCAAGGAGAAAACGGTAAAACTCGTTGTCATTGAGTTTACTAACAATGCTATTATATGGTGGGATCAGCTTGTGATAAATAAAAGGAGAAACCATGAGAGGCCCCTGTTGAGGTATAGGAGGAAATGAAGGCCATCATGAGGAGGTGGTTTGTCCCTATTCACTACTATAGTGACTTGTACCAGAAATTACAAAGTCTTACTCAAGGCTCTAGGAGCGTGGATGACTACTACAAAGAGATGGAGATTGCCATGATTTGGGCCAATGTAGAGGAGGGTAGAGAAGCTACCATGACAAGGTTTTTGAATGGGTTGAATCGAGACATTGCCAACGTGATGGAGTTGCAACACTACGTGGAGTTAAAGGACATGGTACACATGGCAATAAAGGTGGAATGACATCTTAAAAGGAAATGAACTCAATCATCTCAAAATCCAGGTTCCTCTAATTCATAGAGGTCGAATTGGAGGAAAGATGAAGGATGAAGGGGCTGTTTTTAAGGCCAAAGCTGAACCACCAAAAAGGAGAGATGTAGTTCTTGATGTCAACAAAGGTAAAATAAGATCCCAAGCTTATAATCATGATATTAAGTATTTTCATTGTTTGAGAATAGGTTACATAGCTTCACAATGCCCAAATAAGAAGACCATGATTGCACGTGTTGATGGAGAGGTGGAAACTAAAAGTGATAGTGATAATGATCAAATGTCGTCACTTGAGGATGCTTGTGATGATGACGTGGAGTATCCGGTGGAGGGTGAGTCACTTGTGGCTAGGCGGGCCTCTTAAGTGTCTAAGTCAAAGAGGATGACATGGAACAACTAATGGAGAACAATTTTCTTGAAAAATGGCATGGATTAAGGGTTGATTATTGCTTGATTTGGGCATGGAATTAGAAGGAGAAAGTGGCTGATTACTTTCCATTTCAGACCAATTAGTTGGCTATTTGGCTTGCCTATTTCAAATTTTGCTTAAACTTGATTTCCTTGTCCATTTCACTCTACTATTGGCATGGAGGAGCTGCTAATTTCAGGCCAAAATTAGTGTTAATCTTAGACTTCTATTTTTAGTTATTTTATCTACTTTCCTATTTTGGAACTAAGTTAGTCTCATTTCCTTATGTGTAGGGTTGAAAAGGGGTTGACTTCTTGTCTTATTTTCATTATAAATAGTATGCACTCTTTGCAATAGAAGAACATTTAATTTGAAATCAAAAGAAAAGTGAGGTTTGTTTCTCCTATTGGTTCTTCAGCGAACTTGTAAACTTATTAAGGATTCTTTCTTGTGGCGCTCAAATTTTATACCTTCAATTCATGATTCCATGATAATCACTAGGTCGGGGTTTGTTACTTTATACTTTCCATTCATTTTTCATTTATAAATATTGGGTCAGCCTTTTTTTTTTTTTTTTTTTATCACATTATGAATTTTAGCTTTGTTAGACAAGTATTCCAATATTGTTTGTTGGACTTCAAAGTGTGACGGCTGAGGTTCACATCACTAAATGGTTGGAATCTAATTGAAATGCCAAGATCTTGATTGAAAATAAAATCTTAAACGGTTTTCCCAAAGCCTAAAGTTGGCCTCAAAACCTCTTTTGATTCGATTTATATCATTGTGTTTAATCACTTGATTAATTCACTTCTATACGCTGTTAGTTCCTCAAATTTGTATTATGACGTCATTATCTAACCTTTTAAACCTTAGAAATTTGATTGGGCCAAGGAACAATCGGATTTGGGCTTGATAGCATCCAAATTCTAACCAAACCCTCTTTAAACCTCAAATTGAAGCCCACCTGATTGAGGCCCACCAAGGCCCACGGAATTAGTCACCTTGGCAAAACGTTTTGAGCAAGTTTCCTCTCCAATATGGCAAGTCATCCCCTATCATTGGTTGCACTCAATAGTGCCTTGATGTGAAGGGGAGAAAAAAGCCACCTTACCACCCCCAATACTTCACAATAGCAATAGCCAGCCATACTCCTCACTATTATTCACTTTATGTGATTTAAGCACCTACAATCAAAGGTTATTCAAGCCCATATCTTCCCCCTCCAGAGGTCTATAGTCATTCAAGACCCCCTTAACTTCATTTCATCACTTCTTCACCCCAATCTTAGAGAGAAATTTGAAAGCTCTCTCTGGCAAATTTTTGGGTCTGTTTGTGTGGCTGTTTTCAACCCCTTTTAAATATTTTCTTGCTACGACTCCTGCATAAAAGTTGTTCTTCTTTGAGCCTAGTTTTCGTCTACTTCTTTTTACTTTCATTTGATTGGTCAAAAGTGGTTTTACCAAGGAGAGGTCATTCTGGGTGTTAAACTGAAGAGTGTGTTATATATTAGAGTTTTTGACTAAGTTAATAGACATATCTTGGTTTGAAAATTTTATGGAGTATTTTTAACATGTGTTTTGAATGATAATTGAGATTTTGTTGCATGATTAAAGCCTTTGATGATAGTTTTCCTTAGATCTAGAAACTTGAAAATTGAAAGTGGAAAAACAGTTTCTGTTTTGAAAAAATTTGAATATTTTGTGGTTTACTCCTATTCCAATTGCTTTGATAATTTCATTGGAGGTTCATAAGCCTCATATATATATATATATATATATATATGTATATGCATATGTTATAATGTTATTTTGAAGATATTTCATGTTAGTTTCGAAAATATCAAATTTTATGTAAAGAGATATTCGGATTGGCCAAAGTGTTGATGTTCTTGACTAAACTTATGTTTTGGTTGATTTTAAACCATATGATTTTGAGCTTGAAGTTTAGAGATGTGTTAGTTCACCTTTTTAAACCATGTAATGAAGATCACATCTTTACAAGTCACGGATCAAGTGGTTGATCAAGACAAGTTAGAAATAAAAATATGTTTTTGGATTTAGAGGGAAGTCGAAAACTTCAAGTGTTGTTTTGGTGATTTTGATAACTTTTGTTTGATGATGCCTAGTATGATTATTTTATTAATATTAATTTATGAATATGTTAGAAATAAGATTTGGATTGTAATAGCCCGTTTTTCCCTTAAGCTAAAATATTTATTTTTAGAATTTATAAATTATATTTTAAGGAGCTTTTGTAGTATAATCTCCCATAGGAATAAACTTTGAGAATTGGATAATAATTTTGAACCAAGAAAGGGGTTTAATTATGCATTCTAGGATAAATTATGGTTACATCTTTGAGAATTTTAATAAGGTTTCAACTAGAGAAATTATATTTGGGATTAGGAAGAGGCAAATTTCTAAAATTTGAAGGAAAAATTCAAAGGGAAGTGATAGAACAAAACATCAAACACTTGGTGTGCCAAAACGAGTTTTCGGCCTGGTCCATCGAGTTTTGGTGTAAGAAACATAAGTTTCTCATCTCATATGAGGTCTAAATTAGGTGATTCCAATTTATATAGAATCTTAAGAGGTATATATAAAACTTTCATATTTTGAGTTTTCAAAAAATATAATTGGATTAGGGACTTATTTGGGATGGAAGAAACCAAGAGATCAGATTACGCGTGGCTGGGCAAACAGCTAGCCCATGGCAACTCATACTCTCCATGTGGTTATTTCTCAACCCTTGATCACTTGAGGCAGCCAAGTGACTTAATCATAACCCTTAGATGACTATTAGACCAGCTAAGTCTAGATTAAGGGTGATGATAACACCTAGATATTGGGGGAAAAACTGATGGCCTCAAGCGTTTTACCCCTAAAGCCATGCATTGAGACGTCTCCTATGCCTATATATGTGTGTGTGTGTGTGTGTGTGTGTGTGTCAGCTTATCTTCTTTCACTTTTAGTGATATCACACGGCCATGGTGAGAAAAAGCTAAGAAAAATACACAAAAATCCTCTTACATCACCTAAGTACCAAAAGAGAGCTAATTGAGGGCATTGGAGGAGAAGTGGTGCAAAACCTATCCTAAGCATCAATTCAAGCTTGGGGAAAATTTGTAAGTAAATATATTAACTTAATCTTGGCAAAAAATAAGTGGTTTGGTGATTGGATTATGTTTGATATTTATTTGAGCTTAATCTTTGTTTATGTGTTAAGTTGAAACATATTGAATTTTGGAGTGGTTTTTGCTATAGAAAAGTGCTAGAAAAATTATGAGACCTTATAAATGTATTTTATGATGTTATATTAAGATTATTATGTAAAAATATGAGGTCTTGATTTGGAAAAAAAAGATAAACCAACTCTAGGAAATTTCGGGCTTAATAGGGGTATTATTAGCAGATTCGACATCTTTTAGTAAATCAGACATAACTTGTTAGTTTGATGTCGGATTTGAATGATTTAAGAGGTTATGGAAATATAAGAGAAATATCTACAACTTTTATGTTATAAGTTTTAAGAGATAAGGAATCAGTCAAGGACGAAACTGAGATTGAAGTGGCAGATCTGAGTTTATCATAGTAGGCATTGATTTTATTAGTGAATTTTTTCTAAAATTCTTAGTGACTTGATTTCTAATTATTTGAATGATATCTTAATAATTATGATAAGTTTAGAAACTTTAGTTTATTTGGAAAACTTCAATAACCATCATAGAAGAAATTATTGGATAATTAACCAAGAAAACAATATAGTTTAAGCTTGAGTTTATTTATGGAAGTTAAGAAAAATTTGACAAGTTGTATATGTGGATTTTAGCTTGATTTGAATAAGAAGAAAATAAGGTTTAATTATCCATAGGGTTCAGTTAGCCTTGATACGTGAATATTTTAATAATTTATTTAATTGTTAAGTATTATTCGTTATGTTTTGACGTTATGAATTGTTGTGAAGTAAATGCATGTACATGTGATGTTTGTTATTATGAAATATTCTCATATGTTATAAGATTTATAAGAACATGAAATATGCATGTCATGAGTTTAAGGTTATGTTACGTTGTATTTTGTAACATATAAGTGTCGTCATAAGTCATGACGTCTGATATAAGAAATACGTTAAGAAAAACTTTACAAGTGAAAAGATTAATAAATCAGCCAGGTCATGACGGGGATGGCGATATGTAACGCCCATATGATTGGCGTGCCGGTAGGGAACGACGATACGTAACGCCTGTCGAGATTCAGAATATGGATACAACCCAACCAGGGGTAACAATACTGGATATGGTCCGACCACGGGTAATAATAGTGGCATGGCCCAACCATGGGTAATAATAGTGGCATGGCCCAACCACAAGTAATAATAGTGACATGGCCCGACCACGGGTAATAATAGTGGCATGACTCAACCATGGGTAATAATAGTGGATATAAGTAAAGACGTATAAGAACAAGAATTTTAAGATAAAAATGTTAAATCCATGCATGAAATAAGTTTGTCAGAGTAAGTCCACATAAGAGATAAGTCTAAGTCATGTATGATTCACATGGAGCATGATATAAATGCACACTCTGGTTGTCTGGCTTGTATGTGATTATTTTATGATGTCTATATTTTTATTAACTTAAGTGTGTACTTACTGAGATTTACAAGGAAATCTCATTCTTGTATGTTTCTTTTGGAATTTAAATTTCGTTGCAGGGTGTGATGACGGCCATGAGCTAGGTCCTAGTTGCTCGAGACACCCAAAAAACCCCTGAGGGGATCCCCAAAGTACTCTCTCTCCATAGAAATTTTGACTCACTTAATAGTAGTAGAGATTGGCGTCGGCATGGCAACGAGTTTTCCAAAGTGAAGAAAGAATCTAGGCGGCCCTAAGGTGATATTTTGATAAGGTTGTATACAATTTGAGGATTGAGAAAACTAACTGGGTTATGCATGTAAGGATACAATGTTATTTTATGAATGGACGATATGAATATTAAGGTTTTGTGTCACCATGTGATCTCTAGAATTTAATTTTATTAAGAACTTTTCCGCTACGATTTGCATTGCATGTACTAATAAGTCTAAGTGCATGCATTGATTTACGATAAGTACGAGGGTGAGTAACCTAGCGTTATTTACCATGACACTTCAATTTGCGTTGAATTACGAACGTAAATTGGGGGCGTCACATGGATTTTCGAGGTTCTTGGAGATGTTTTGAAATAGATCAAATCATATGATTCAAGGGTTTGCCTTTTTAGTTAAAAAGTTTGGAACCTTTTTATAAAAATAGTTTGGTGTTGATGACTAACATATTTTTAGTTGATGCATTAAGTATGTTTTTAAACTTAGGATATGAAGATCTTTGTTACAAAAATCTAATTTGATTGTAAGCTTTAAAATTGGAAGAATTGCAACAAAAATCAAGGGAAAAAACCTATGCATATTTTTAACCCTTATAGTTTTTTCATGATTGCATTTAGTTTTAAATTTTTTTTGAGTTGGTAGTTGAGTTTAGGACAAAATTTATATGAGGAATGTAAATTTTGGTAATTTTTTGAATTAAAATTTAAAATCCTTAAGTTAGGGTTAAAATGGTTGTTTCCCACATGTAAAGGGTAAAATGATAATTTTGTTGTAAGTTGTATTTTCTGTGTTGTTAATTATTAGTGATTAAGTTTTAACCTTTAAAATCACTATTTTTAGTTCCTCGGATTTCGCACTTTATTCTCTAGTATGCAATGATCAAGGTAAGTTAACTTTAACTTACTATTAGTTTACTGTGTATGTGTGATAGGTAAATGAACTACGATTTATGTATGAGTGTTATCATATATGTCATGCTATGCTATGTTGTAACATACCTCTTTTATTTTTTACCTTTTTGTCCATTACAGACTCATTGTATTCGCTGCACTTCGCCTATCTAAAGAGGATTATACAGTTGAGGAATATTTAAAGAATTATTTTTGTGTGATTTTTCTAATTTGCTATCATGGTATCAAAGCTACTAAATTAGCAATCACTCTGATCCTTTTCTTCCCACCATGGCCAAAAGTTCTATTCCACCCCAAACCTCCATCCCTTCTTCCTTCTCCCACATAGTCTCACTAAAACTTATATCTGAAAATTACTTGCTCTAGAAGTTGCAAATTTCAACTTATGTAAGAGGCCAAGACCTCTACGCATATGTCGAGGGCACATAGCCCCCTCCCCAAAAAATGCTTTCCTCTCAAACTGACTCTGCTTAAAAAATCAATCCTACCTTTCTCCCATGGCAGTGAATTGATCAATTTATTTTAAGCATTATCTTCTTCTCTAACCGAATCCATCATTTGTCATGTTATTTCTTCTAGCACATCACAAGACATGTGGCTCTCTCTTGAAAGAAGGTTCAGCTCTCACTCTTAGGCCAAGGATTTTCAAATTCATTTTCAACTTGCAAATTTAAACTGTCGCGAACAATTTATTTCTGATTACTTTAATAAAGTAAAAATTCTTGTGGACCCCTTGCTATCACAGGAAGCCCTCTCTTTGATAAAGAATTTGTTACATACCTCTTAAATGGTCTTGTCTCCAGTTGTAAAAGTTTTGTCACCTCCATTACTACAAGAACTAATCATGTGTCCTCACAAGAGCTCTATCATCTCCTTTTAATTCATGAAAGTCATTTTAACCATTCTGTCGGAGGTGCAATTCTACCCACTTTTGAGCCATCAGCCAACTTTTAGTTCAAGCACCTGTGACCAACAAGGAAGAGGATCTTATTGTGGAGGCCGTAATGGCCAAGGACACAGCAGATTCTCTTCAAATAGAGGAAGGTCCTACCCAAACTTCAACCAATTCCCAAAACCACAATAACCAATCCAGTTGCCCAGTGTGTCAAGTCTGCAACAAACCAAGGCATGTTGCCCTTCAATGTCATTATTGATTTGACCATGCATAGAAGTATGATCCCCTTCGGTCTTTCCTTGCAAATTATATCTCACCCTTAGCCATACCCAATCCTACATGGTACCTAGACAGTGCCACAACTCACCATATTAACCACAACATCTCTCAACTGAACCTCTCATCCGAACCATATAGTGGCATCGACCACATGTGAGTTGGCAACGAGACTAGTCTACGATTCAAAATATTGGTGAATCTTCTCTAACTCTCAACTCCTCTTCTTTTAAACTTCATAATCTCCTTCATGTAAATTCTATAACTACAAACCTTGTCTCAGATTTGCGATTATGTATTGACAACAATTACTTTTTTAAATTCCATACAACTCATTTTTCGATGACGGACAATCTGACTGGGAAGCTCATTGTCAATGGTCCACGCATAATGGCTTGTACCACTTTCCATCCTCCCTGAAATTTGCCTCTCCATCTGTTCACATTGGTGAAAAAGCTTCTCTGGATTGTTGGCATAGAAGACTTGGACATTCATCACTTGAAACTGTAACTTGAATCTTGCGCACCACCTGTTTGCCTTATTTCCCCAACCCTTCATTTGTTTGTTCTCAATGTCCCTTAGCCAAGGCTCACCAATTACCTTTCTCAATGGGCTATATGATGTTCGTTAAACCTTTAGATATGTTGTGGGCGATGTATAGGGCCAGGCCCTTTTATTTCAGGACATGGTTTCAAATATTATCTATCAATAGTGGATCACTTTACTCGTTTTACTTGGCTATTTTCACTTAAAAATAAGTCTAATGTGATTACTTTTTTTACATCCTTTATTTCCTTTGCTGAAATTTTTTTAATTCAAAAATCATCTCCATTCAAACGGACGTCGGGGGTGAATTTAGACCTCTTACGACACTTTGTAAAACTCTTGGCCTCACACACTATTTTTCTTGTCCTCACAAATATCAACAAAACGATTTCGTTGAAAGAAAACATTGACATATAGTCGAGACCGAATTAACACTTTTAGCTCAAGCATCTCTCCCTTTATCTTATTGGGATGATACCATTCGCTACATATCTTATTAACTTACTCCCAACTCCAATTTTGCAAAATCGATCACCTTATTTTATGGTTTGCCATGAACCCCCTAACTATTCCTTTTTAAAAATTTTTGGTTGCGAATGTTGGCCAAATCTATGTCCTTATAATTGTGACAAATTAAATTTCTGTTCCATATCATGCATCTTTCTCGGCTATAGTCTCCAACATGAAGGGTACAAACATTTTGACCAACATTCCAGCCATCTTTACAAATCTTGAGACATCCCCTTGAATGAAATCAGTTTTCCTCATCACAAGCCCACAAACACACCTTCTCTCACTAAGCCCAATCCATTCATTTCACTCCCCTGCTTCCCCACCCTCTCTTCTTGGCCCAGCATTGTGCACTTTACCCAGACCCACTATCCCCCCTCTGATACTCGCCCCACACACTCCTCTTTGCCCAAGAACCAATTCACCACTTCTTCTCGTCCCACACCCAACTATTCCAACTTACAAGCTTAGCCCACTTCCACCTCATTTCTTTGTCAATCTAACTCGATAGCTTCCCTAATTTCTCTCAATCAAAACCCTAGATATCTATGTCTTTGTGACGACCCTGAGTTTTCTATACTTTGCTTTTATTAAATTAAATATGAGGAGCTTAGTGACTTAGGCATTTTGGTGGATAAGGCCTTAAAAAAGGGTAGGCTTAGGAGTCCAAGGCCTTAAGGCCAAGTCCAAAACTTTGGGCCTAAGTGGGGGAAAAACAAGCCCATAGGTCTATGAAAAGAAGCCCACTAGTCAACCCAAGCCCATGCTTGATGACACATGTCAAGCTAGGAGGAGTTTAGTAAGTTGAATCAAGACTAGTAGTTGAGAGAAGAAAATGCTAGTAGGTGAGATAGTTGACTAGTTGTTTTGTTGGAGAAAGAAAAGAGAAGACAAGAGTGGAATCTTTCCATCTTTTCCTACCTAGATAAGTGTGTGAGGTGTAGGATTTTGCCAAATAAGATCAACATGGGATCCTACCATATCTAGTAAAATGATGAAGTGGGATTTGAAAATATTTGGAGATGAGAAAGGGGAGAGGTTTCAGTAGGGGCTATGGCCGAATGGCCCTAGGGTTTTCTCACCCAAAATATTTCCAAATCTAGATGGAAATGACATGTAAGATTTGTGTAAGATTATATAAGACTTGATGTATGAGAGGGTGTAAGAAAAGGTGACATGAGATGTGAGTTGATGGATCAAAAAGTGGGAGGAAAGGAAATGAGGGTTTTGGGTATGGCCTTAGCCGACTCCCCTTTCCCTTGTTTGACATTCTTTTTGCCACAAAATCTAAGCTATAGACTTGTGTAAGAGTGACATGACAAGCTTGTGTAAGAGGTGAGGTGATTGGTTGATGGAAAGAGCATGTGACAAAAGAGAAATGAGAGTGAGATGAAGGAAGGGTTTCGATGATTGATGATCTTGATGGTTTGATGAGAAAAAAGCATGTACACATGAAGATGTTGAATTAGTGAGTATTGGGGAAATATGGGGTATTTGGATATATATCATTTGAAGAAGCATCTTGGTTTTTGTTGCAAATGTCTTACTTATTGAAATGCCATGCTAGGATGAACATGTAGAAAGTATTGATGGAATCTAGTTATATTGATCTTGGAAGATATTGCTAATATTGTTGCTTGATGGTTACAAAGAAATAAAAATGCATGCTTGTGGAGTTATGTTTTGGAGGATTTTCTTGGAGTGGAAATCTTGAAATTTTAATTTCCTCTTTATTTAATATTCATGTTTGGATATTTGGAGAAGTAGAAATATATATATATTGGGAGGATGACATGTATGGATTCGGTTTCATATAGAGTAATCAAGTAGGACCCTAGCTTTGAAGGGTTAAGAAAAGAAAACACAAAACTTGAGGGCTATAGGTTTCGGGTTGCCCACTTGTAAGGCTAGGAAATTTGTTTTAAACATCGAACTAGGGCTAGATAGTGTTAGGAAGAACAATGAAAGAAGAGAACATCAATGGGAGACAAAGTGGGTCTCGGCCCAAACCCTAGGGGTGGAGGCCGAGCACCTTATTCACCCTAATGCACTTGTTTAAGTGTTTTTACATAAGTATGAGTTAAGAAGAACAAGGTTTTGAAGGGAAAATGACCAAATGTGTGTACTCGAGTTCGCCTCGAGTTTTGTATTCACAAAGTTAGGAGTTGCATGTCCCATGCATAAGCACGAAAACCCATGTTTTGAGTTAAATATGTTTTAGAAGAAATGAATTAAAGTTTTAGAAGAACCCTAAAGGCTGGGACGGGGAAGTGTCCCAGTGGAACTCTCTATTCACTCAAGAGTGCCTAAATTGAGTGAAAACCCCTGGGTCGACGAAGAACAGTCGGCGGACCATGTATGGCTCCAAAAGGTGTCCTCAGCGTGGTCGCATCTAATGCTAGTGGGTGCCATAAAAGCGGTGTTGGCCTCGGCTTCACCATCTGATAAGTTTGTAGTTGCTCGGAGAGAAATTCCCGAGTGACGAAAAGCGCGAAAGGGCGCGAAACGTATTCACCTAGGTTGACTTGGTCGCCGGGTGTGACGGCAACTAGCGGGGAGCACACGGTGCATAGGGGAACCGTGAGGTATCCAAAATATAAAGTCATGACGAAAAGAAAAAGGGCTTTCGGGCCATATATGATACGATAAGTGGCGCCTAAGATAAGAAAAGATGAAATTTTTTGAACAAAGTTTCTTTGAAAGAATCTGCATTAAAGAAGTTTTGCTACGTGATTTTGAACAAGTATGCATTGAAAATTAAGAAAAGGATGAGAAAGAGGAATTGTTGTCACGAGCATGTGCATCGGTCTAAGCATGAGTCCCATGTTATTGCATACGTACGAAATTTTGTTTGTTATTCAGTTAACTATATGCCTGAAATGCTTTCGTTAAAGTCTAGATGTACTTGCTGAGATTTCCCCCAAAATCTCACCCCCCCTCTTTATGTCCTTACTATCCTTCCCTCTTGGGAACGATAGAAGTAATTGCAGGTGAGGATGACTCAGATGAGTACGACCCTCGTGATGACACCTCAGATCTTGAGGGACCCGATTGAGGCCGCCCTTAGGGGGCCAGTGACTCTGAACCACCTGGGTCAGTGGGAGGTGGAGTCACTAAAGATGACTATGTACAGTTCAGTCGGTCTATACCCTGCGGCGTATTTTTGGACCGCCTTCTAGGGCGATATGTGAGGTAGGGCCTAGCATAGACCTGGATCGGTTTCGCTGGGGCCCGAACCTTAAGAAGGTGAAGAAGGAACCCGTCAGTTGAATTCTATGGGTAGTGTTAAGACCCATTTTATTTTATGATGTCCTGTATTTATGCTTTTGGAAAAGTCTTCCGCCTGTGGGAAGCATTATTTTAATTACTTGGACAAGGTTATGTAAATTTTGAAAGTTGGGCTATGTATGATATTATGTTTAGGATCTATAGCGTAACCATGTGGTGCATGTTATAGAAGGCTCGACCTTTTTATTTTGCTGCGAGAACCTTTCTTTGATGTTTCAAAAAAAAAAATGTACACATATGATATGACGAGGGGTGAACTTCTTTGCGTTGCTCATCCCCGACGCTGCTATTCACGTGCGATCCCAAGCGTGGATCGGGGCGTCGACAGCGGTGGTATCAGAGCAGTTAAGTCTCTGGGTAAAAGCCACAAGTCCTAGGAAAAGAAATCATATGATATAGGATTTAATCTTTTAGTGTTAGGCTTGGAATATTTTGAGGACTGGCTGAAAGTGAAAATAGTGCTGTGAAGGTCATAATAGATTACCGGAGTTTGGGTAACTCACGTGTAAATTCTGTGCTTTTAGGAGAAATGGCGAGAGGAAAACGTGGTGCACCCCCAGAAAGAGACGATCCGAATCCCGACAGTCCTACGACAGGAGAGACGCCACAGATCACTCCCCCAAGAACTAGAGAAAGGGAAGCACAGAATACCCCAATGGACGAAGGACAAGCCATAGCCAAGGCGATCCGTCAGATGACAGAATTAGTGAGAACCCAGATGGAACAAGGCAGATACCATCCACATACCGGTGGAGGAACGTCGGGTTGTCCCTACGAGAAGTTCCTAGTCTACCGGTATCCGAACTTCATGGGAACGGAAGGAGCTATGAGAGCGGATAGATGGATCATGGATTTGGAATGAACCTTCGAGATCAGCGGGTGTATGGAGACCAGAAGGTACAATATGCGGGACACTTGCTACAGGGAGAAGCTGGACTGTGGTGGGACACAAAAAAGGAAGCTACTAACGGAGGAATTGGGAGAGAATGTGGATCCCACTTGGGAATGCTTCAAGAAAGAATTTGACGTCCGCTTCTTCCCTGAATCGATCAAACAACAGAAGGCTATCGAATTCGCCACACTGGGACAATGGGGCATGATGGTAAACCAGTACGCTGCAAAATTCATGGAAATGGCGCGATTCGCTCCTCACTTGGTATCCACCGAGAAAATGCGAGCGAAGAAGTTTCAAGACGGGTTGTAGCCAAGGATCCGTAATCAAGTAGCTTGCCTGCGAATTGAAAATTTCTAGGAGCTAGTGAATGTAGCGGCTATTGCTGAGGCAGAGCAAAAGAGTTTGATTAATCAAGTACAAATGAACAAAAAGAGGAATTTTCCCTACTCTTCTGGGAAGGACGTAGGCAAGAAAAGAGTTGCTTTTCCTGCGGATAAAGGGAAGGGCAAAATGAGTGGGCCAAGAGTACCAGCATCCTTGCCGCCTTGTAGAACATGTGGACGACTGCATCCGGGTGAGTGTCGGGTGGCGACAGGAGCCTGTTTCTGATGTGGTCAGAAAGGCCATAGAATCCGAGACTGTCCCCAGATGGTCGCAAGCAGGACTACACTTCCAGGGGAGAAAGCAAAGACTCCCGTGAAAGCCAAAGTATATGCCCTTGCCCCGGGAGAAGTGGACATGGAAGATGAGGAAGCCATTAATGCAGGCATCATTACTAGTAAAAGACTCGACCCTGTCTTGATTTAAATTACGAAATGATTTTTGCTAGCTTGATGATAGTAGAAAATTTTTATAGGGGAGATCATTCTGATGCGTAATATAGTGTATGCATTGTTTGATTCCGAAGTGACGAGATCCTTCATCTCCTATAATTGCATGCGAAAGTGTAACCTAGAGGTAGAACCCTTAGACCAGAAGGTACTGGTAGCCCTCCCGGACGGAAGGACGATAGGCTGCCAGCGGATAGCAAGGAACTGTCCTTTAGAGATTGCTGGAGCGCGATTGAATGCCAACTTGATAGTTTTTCACTTGTTGGGATTTGACGTAATACTAGGGATGGACTGGCTATCCAAGCATTTCGCCAAAATTGACTGTCGCAAGAAGGAGATAACTTTTGAGCTGCCAGAAGAACAAGAGCTACGTTACGAGGGAGAGACAGTTAGCTCAGTTCCTTCCATTATGACGGCAATGAGAGCAGTCAAGAGTCTGAAGGGAGAGGTGAAGGCATTTTTGCTGATGTCCTCCAATGTGACAGAAGAAGCTAAGAGTATTGAAGAAATTCCAGTGGTCCAAGATTTCCCTCGAGTATTCTCAGAGGAATTGCCTGGACTACCTCTGGATCGCGAGACAGAGTTTACCATCGAATTGGAACCTGCTATGGCTCCAGTTCATAAAGCACCATATCGAATGGCGCCAATGGAACTCAAAGAATTGAAGGTGCAGATAGAAGAACTGCTAGCAAGGGGATTCATATGACCTAGTTCGTCACCATGGGGAGCTCCAGTTTTGTTTGTTAAGAAGAAGGATGGAACGATGAGGATGTACATCGACTATAGAGACCTTAACAAGGTTACTATCAAGAACAAGTATCTATTACCACGGATAGATGATCTGTTAGACCAATTACAAGGAGCAACGGTATTTTCAAAGATTGATCTCAGATCAGGGTGGTACCATCAACTGAAAATCAAGGAACTGGATGTACCCAAAACTGCCTTTCGAACTCGTTATGGGCACTTCGAGTTCTTAGTTATGCCTTTTGGACTGACCAATGCCCCAACAGCATTCATGGATCTGATGAACAGGATTTTTCGACAATATCTGGATAGTTTTGTCATGGTGTTTATCGACAACATTCTAATATACTCCTGGAATGATGAAGAGCACCGAGAGCATTTAAAGACTGTGTTGAACACTCTACAGGAGCATCAGCTATATGCCAAGCTTAGTAAATGCGAGTTTTGGCTTCGAGAGGTTAAGTTTCTGGGCCATGTTATTTCCAGTAAAGGAGTGGCGGTGGACCCACCAAAAATAGAAGCAGTGACGGAATGGTAGAGACCGACAAGCGCTCACGAGATACGAAGCTTCCTCGGTCTAGCAGGATACTACAGGAGGTTCGTAGAAAGATTTTCTAATCTGTCTGGTCCCCTGACGGTGTTAACTAAGAAAAACGCTAAGTATGTCTGGAGCAATAAGTGCGAACAGAGTTTCCAAGAGCTCAAGAAAAGACTAACGTCGGCACTAGTACTATCTCTGCCAAAACCTCACAAACCGTATATGATATTTAGCGACACCTCGAAGATGGGTTTAGGAGGGACGAATAGTTGCCTATACATCCCGACAGCTTAAGGATCACGAACGCAATTACCCTACACACGACCTGGAATTGGCAGCAGTAATGTTCGCACTGAAGATTTGGAGACACTACTTGTAAGGGGAAAGGTGTGAGATATATACTGATCACCAAAGCTTAAAGTACCTATTCAGTCAAAAGAATTTGAATATGAGATAAAGGAGATGGGTTGAAACGATCAGTGACTTTTAGTGTGAGATCAAGTACCACCCAGGAAAAGCCAATGTGGTGGCTGATGCATTGAGTCGAAAGACGCGGATAGAAGAAACACCGATGCTGACAGCTTTGCGGGATATGCTGATTAAGGACTTACCCCAAGGGGTGATACTACTGGCAACGCAGGAAATCGTATCTCTGACTGAAGATGAAATACGAGAAAGACAATGAAAGGATGCTAAATTGGAAAAGATTCGACAGAGACTGCTAGAAGGGCAGGGATCACATCACTTTACCATATCTGATGATGGAACATTGTGCTTTGAGAAAAGGACAGTAATACCAGACGATCCGGAATTCAGAGAAAAGCTTATGAGGGGGGCGCATTGCAACCCTTATACAGCTCACCCAGGGAGCACCAAGATGTACCAAGACTTGAAAAAGAAATTCTGGTGGGAAGGCATTAAAAAGGACGTGGCTATGTTCGTAGCCAAATGCTCGATATGCCAACTAGTTAAAGCCGAACATCAACGTCCGCTGGAATGTTACAGTCCTTGCCGATTCCAGAATGGAAATGGGAGGACGTGTCTATGGACTTTGTAGTGGGATTCCCGAGAACGTCGACAGGAAAGAACACAATCTGGGTAATAGTTGACAGATTAACCAAGAGTGCACACTTCTTGCCAATAGCCAATACGGATTCCATGGAGAAGTTGGCACGAGTATATGTGAAAGAAATAGTGCGCCTGCACGGCGTGCCCAAAACAATTGTTTCGGATCGAGACCCTAGATTCACATCTCGTTTCTGGCAAAGTTTACAAAAGATGATGGGATCGAATCTAAAGTTCAGTAGTGCCTATCACCCACAAACTGATGGTCAAACAGAACAGACAATTTAGACCTTGGAAGATATGTTGCGAGCATGCGTGCTAGACTCGCGCGACAACTGGGAAGGTCTTTTGCCTCTGATAGAGTTCGCCTATAATAATAGCTTTCAAGCTACTATCCAAATGGCACCCTATGAAGCCATGTATGGAAGAAAATGCCGATCGCCTATATACTGGGACGAAGTCGGCGAGAGTCGAGTATTAGGGCCGGAATACTTACAAGAAGTCCGGGCCCAAGTAGAATTGATACGGGAAAGAATGAAGACCGCACAGAGCAGACAAAAGAGCTACGTGGATCGACATCGAAGACCTTTGGAATTCGAAGTCGGCGATTGGGTATATATTAAAATTTCACCGATGAAGGGAGTAACTCGATTTGGCAAAAAGGGAAAATTGAGTCCCCGTTACGTAGGCCCTTATGAAATTCTTGAGAAAGTGGGGTCGGTGGCTTACCGTTTGGACCTACCCACGAGTTTACAAGGGGTTCACAATGTATTTCATGTATCTTCACTGAAGAAGAGTCTAGGTGAAGGATCGGGAATTGTTATAGACCCCGATAGTATTGAATTACGTCCTAACCTGACTTATGAAGAATGGCCAACCCGAATTGAAGACTACAAAGAACAAGAGCTAAGGAATCGAAAGATTATGATGGTTAAAGTGCTATGGAACAACCCCACTTTTCAAGAAGCAACGTGGGAACGTGAAGATCTCATAAGGGCTAAATACCCTCATTTGTTTGTAAACAATTAACGTATCTATAGTCTTTTGCCTGAACTCTTTGTGTCTTTTGGAAAATGATATATGTGTGCATGTATGAATGTATGAGTCCTTTGTGACTATATGTCTGTAATCGCTTGACTATTCCTTTGAACTATAGTGACTTATGAATTTTAATCAGAAGATGGCCCAAACTAGAAGAAATCCTTGTATGTCCATAGCCACCGTAGCTCAAATGAGGGAAAGAAGGGAAAATAGACAAAGGATAATGCGCAGAAGGCGCGAAAGAATGAGAGTACAGGGATTAGCACGCTCGGAACAATACGAGTGGCACTGCACCCATATTATGAGCATAACTCGTAGAGGAGTACTTGTTCCTCGTCGAGCTCTACCTCACGAAGAACGACAACCGCCTAGAAACTGGTTGAAAGCGGAGAGAAGACAATTACGTAGAATAATCCGAGGTGGGGCAAGCGAACCAAACTTAAAACCCCTGAACTTTTCCGACACTTCCGAGGACCGAATTAGACTAAGGGAGGAAGGAGTGCCCCGAATAGAGACAGAGGAAGAGATTACTCGTAGGTTAAACGAGTTGAGGGTGAACATGTACTATGACCCGGACGTGGATGCTATATTCTACCACTCCCAGGACTCTGTGACGGAAGAGGAAGACATACCCACCTATTCTTCTTCAGAGGAATCTACTGCGACTAGCACAAGAGGTATATATATAGAGATGTGTGTATATATAAAAAAAAAAAAAACTACCCTTTGTTTGTCTTCTTGTGCATGCCTTAGCGATTTCGAGGACGAAATTTTATTTTTAGTGGGGAAGGATGTGACGACCCCGAGTTTTCCATACTTTGCTTTTATTAAATTAAATATGAGGAGCTTAGTGACTTAGGCATTTTGGTGGATAAGGCCTTAAAAAGAGTAGGCTTAGGAGTCCAAGGCCTTAAGGCCAAGTCCAAAGCCTTGGGCCTAAGTGGGGGAAAGACAAGCCCATAGGTCCATGAAAAGAAGCCCACTAGTCAATGCAAGCCCATGCTTGATGACACATGTCAAGTTTGGAGGATTTTAGTAAGTTGAATCAAGACTAGTAGTTGAGAGAAGAAAATGCTAGTAGGTGAGATAGTTGACTAGTTGTTTGTTGGAGAAAGAAAAGAGAAGACAAGAGTAGAATCTTTCCATCTTTTTCGACCTAGATAAGTGTGTGAGGTGTAGGATTTTGCCAAATAAGATCAACATGGGATCCTACCATATCTAGTAAAATGATGAAGTGGGATTTAAAAAGATTTGGAGATGAGAAAGGGGAGAGGTTTCGGTGGGGGCTACGGCCGAATGGCCCTAGGGTTTTCTCACCCAAAACATTTCCAAATCTAGATGGAAAGGACATGTAAGATTTGTGTAAGATTAGATAAGACTTGGATGTATGAGAGGGTGTAAGAAAAGGTGACATGAGATGTGAGTTGATGGATCAAAAAGTGGGAGGAAAGGAAAAGAGGGTTTTGGGTATGGCCTTAGCCGACTCCCCCTCCCCTTGTTTGACATTGTTTTTGCCACAAAATCTAAACTATAGATTTGTGTAAGAGTGGCATGACAAGCTTGTGTAAGAGGTGAGGTGATTGGTTGATGGAAAAAGCATGTGACAAAAGAGAAATGAGAGTGAGATGAAGGGAGGGTTTCGGATGGAAGCCATGGGATCCGAAACCCCACTTGTGTGTTCTCCCAAAAATGGATCCTCAAATCCCTTGGATTGACATGTGAGATGATTGTTGGGAAGACAAGAGGTGATGTGAGATGATGAAAAGGGGTTGGAACCCTAGAATGAGAGGACGGCCATGAGGAGAGAAAGAATGAGCAAAATCTGCAACCTAGGATGGGATAGATTAGGGTTGATGTGATCAAGTGATGGGAGTCACTCAAGAGTCTTTCAAGCCCACCACATGTCACTCAAACCTAGGGGAATGAGTAGCCTAGGAGCCTAGTGGAGCATCTTGGCCAAATGGCCTTGCTTTCCTTTTCTTTTGGTTTGCTCATTTCGGACACACACACACACATCCCTCACTTTGCACCTCACGACAACCACTCCTCATTCCCTCCACTTTGCTTCACTTCTTTTCACCATTTAGACACCTAAACACTCCAAGTTTAGAAGGAGAAGAAGATAGTGATTGTGGAAGGAGGAGAAACCTAGAAGAGGTAAGTAACTTAGTTGCTTTAAGATAAAACCTAGAGGCATAAGGGAGAAACCTATGTTCATGCTTTCCAAAAAGAAAACCTTCTCTTTTGAAAATGGCAAATTCTTAGCATGTTCTAACTAAGTATTTCTTGTATTTTCAGAACTTTTATAAGCTAGCTAGGAAGATTGGTAAGTATATCTTTACTTTGCCTTTAGCATTTTTAGTATATTTTTGAGAGAATGTGCTTGAATGTGTTTATATGCTTGTATTTGCTTGTATTGTTTGGTTACTTGCTTGAATTGCCATGATGAAACTTTGTGGGTAGAAATGCTATTTTGGTTAGAATCCACGTGTAGAACCTATGATCTTTTTGATTAAAGAGTTATACGATGAATGATGATCTTGATGGTTTGATGAGGAAAAAGCATGTAAACATGAAGATGTTGAATTAGTGAGTATTGGGGAAATATGGGGTATATGCATATATGTCATTTGAAGAAACATCTTGGTTTTTGTTGCAAATGTCTTACTTATTGAAATGCCATGCTAGGATGAACATGTAGAAAGTATTGATGGAATCTAGTTATATTGCTCTTGGAAGATATTACTAACATTGTTGCTTGATGGTTACAAAGAAATAAAAATGCATGCTTGTGGAGTTATGTTTTGAAGGATTTTCTTGGAGTGGAAATCTTGAAATTTTAATTTCCTCTTTATTTAATATTCATGTTTGGATATTTGGAGAAGTAGAAATATATATATATTGGGAGGATGACATGTATGAATTCGGTTTCATATAGAGTAATCAAGTAGGACCCTAGCTTTGAAGGGTTAAGAAAAGAAAACACAAAACTTGAGGGCTATAGGTTTCGGGTTGCCCACTTGTAAGGCTAGGAAATTTGTTTTAAACATCGAACTAGGGCTAGATAGTGTTAGGAAGAACAATGAAAGAAGAGAACATCAATAGGAGACAAAGTGGGTCTCGGCCCAAACCCTAGGGGTGGAGGCCAAGCACCCTATTCACCCTAATGCACTTGTTTAAGTGTTTTTACATAAGTATGAGTTAAGAAGAGCAAGGTTTTGAAGGGAAAATGACCAAATGTGTACTCGAGTTCGCCTGGAGTTTTGCATTCACAAAGTTAGGAGTTGCATGTCCCATGCATAAGCACGAAAACCCATGTTTTGAGTTAAATATGTTTCGAAAGAAATGAATTAAAGTTTTAGAAGAACCCCAAAGGCTGGGACGAGAAAGTGTCCCAGTGGAACTCTCTGTTCACTCAAGAGTGCCTAAATTGAGTGAAAACCCTTGGGTCAACGAAGAACAGTCGGCGGACCATGTATGGCTCTAAAAAGTGTCCGGAGCGTGGTTGCACCTAATGCTGATGGGTGCCATAAAGGGCGCGAAACGTATTCATCTAAGTTGACTTGGTCGCCAGGTGTGACGGTAACTAGCGGGGAGCACACGGTGCATAGGGGAACCGTGAAGTATCCAAAATATGAAGTCATGACGAAAAGAAAAAGGGCTTTTGGGCCATATATGATATGATAAGTGGCGCCTAAGATAAGAAAAGACGGAAGTTTTTGAACAAAGTGTTTCTTTGAAAGAATCTGCGTTAAAGAAGTTTTGCTACGTGATTTTGAACAAGTATGCATTTAAAATTAAGAAAAGGATGAGAAAGAGGAATTTTTGTCACAAGCATGTGCATCGGTCTAAGCATGAGTCCCATGTTATCGCATACGTACGAAATTTTGTTTGTTATTCACTTAACTATATGCCTGAAATGCTTTCATTAAAGTCTAGATGTACTTGCTGAGATTTCCCCCAAAATCTCACCCCCCCTCTTTATGTCCTTTCTATCCTTCCTCTTAGGAATGATAGAAGTAATTGCAGGTGAGGATGGCTCAGATGAGTACGACTCCCGTGATGACACCTCGGATCCTCAGGGACCCGATTGAGGCCGCCCTTAGGGGGCCAGTGACTCTGAACCACCTGGGTCAGTGGGAGGTGGAGTCAGTAAAGATGACCATGTACAGTTCAGTCGGTCTATACCTTGCGGGGTGTTGCTTAGTATTAGGGGTTGACGAGTCCCTTCACTTGGAGCGTATTTTTGGACCGCCTTCTAGGGCGATATGTGAGGTAGGGCCTAGCATAGACCTGGATTGGCTTCGCTGGGGCCCGAACCTTAAGAAGGTGAAGAAGGAACCCGTCGGTTGAATTCTATGGGCAGTGTTAAGACCCATTTTATTTTATGATGCCCTGTATTTATGCTTTTGGAAAAGTCTTCCCGCCTGTGGGAAGCATTATTTTAATTACTTGGACAAGGTTATGTAAATTTTGAAAGTTGGGCTGTCGGCGCCCCAGCTTGCGTTTGGGTTCGCACGCAAATTGCGACGCCGGGGACGAACGTCACAAGGAAGTCATCCCTCATCTTTACGTGTGAGAACATTATTTAATATTATATTTTATTTTTATTTTTTTTATATTATCTCGCAGAGGAAAAATGTCAAGCCAAAAACATTCGACAAGACGTTTATGCTTGTCGCACATCACATGGTTAACGAAATAAAACCCAAATTAAACATCATATACATATACATCAAAGTTAAGGTCACCAATGTAAACAGTTTATACAAAAGCACTTCCCAAAACAACGGGAAGATTTTCCTCAAAATACAAAGGTGATACAAAATAAAGGTATTAACGATCCCCTCCCCTCCCCTTCCGCCAAACATACTAATAGGCGGGTTCTTCCTTTATCTTCTTATAGTCAGGACCATAACGAAGACTGTCCAAACTCAGACCTGGGCCTACATCACACATCATCCCAGAGGATGATGTAAACAGGCGTCCCATATGGAAGAGCCCATCCACTCCTAACACCAAACAACACCCCGTAAGGCGTAAGTCATCAAAAAAGTAGGTCGCCATAGGAAGCGACTCTGCCGCCCACTGACCCAACAGGTCTAAGGTCACTGGCCCAGCAGAATCTGTCTTAGTCGGGTCCATGAGGGTTTGACCCATCTTCTCAAGAGTCGTAATCCGGGGATCCATCATTTCCTGCAATAACTTCTATCGTTCCCAAGGGAGCGATAGTAGAGATAATAAAAAGGGGGTGAGATTTCGGCAGAAATCTCAGCAAGTATACTAGCACATTAACCAAAGCATTTCAAATATACAGATAAGTGAACCAAACAGTCTTAGCGAATGCATATGCAAATGAATGACTGACTCATGCACATGCTCATGTAAACTTTCATACGGACTTGCTTCTTTCAGACTCCTTTTCATATCAGTGCTTTTCAAATCATTTCTTTAAAACATTTCACATCTTTTATTCTTTCTTAGGTGCCACTTATCATATAAGGATCTTTTCTTATGGCTCGAAAGCCCATCTTGTCATGACTTATCGCGTAGCATATATGAGACACAACACGGTTCCCCTTAGCACCACGTGTTTTCTACTGGTTACCGCATCACCTTAAAGTGAGTGCGTCGCGTAGCTTATAATACGACAGGTCCTTACACCTTATCCGTCTTTGGCACCGACCAGTATTAGGTGCGACCGCGCTCCAGACACCTTCTGGAGCCATACACGGTCCGCCGACTATTCTTCGTCGACCCAGGGGCTTCCACTCGACTTTAAACACTCTTGAGTGGACAGGGAGTTCCACTGGGGCACTACCCCGTCCCAGCCTTTGGGGTTCTTATAAAACTTTACTTCTTTTCTTTTCTTTCAAAAACTTAATCTTTCCTTTTCTTTTTCTTAAAAACACATTGGACTTTAAAAACATGCTTTTCATGATTTATGCATGTGACATGCAACACTTACTTATTTTCATGCAAAACCCGAGACGAGCTCGAGTGCATTCATAGTTCATTTTCTTTTCTTTCTCATTGGGATAAACTTTATAATTTCCTACTTAGTCATCATGCTCTAACATCCAAATTTAGGGCCTAGGATTGAAGTGGAGTACTCGGCCCATCTCCAACCCATCAAGGCCGAATCCTCCTAGGGTATTTCCTAGGGCTTTTCTTCATCACTTCACTCTAATTATCCTCCAAGAATTAAAGGTGTCAAATTAAAACATATACCATCTTTAGAAAGGGGTAACCGAAACCCTATTACCCACTAAGTAGACATTTTTACATCCAAACTTAATTCATTCCAACTTCCTTCCTTCACCTTTCAACTTGGGGAAATTTCCTTCTATTAATTTATTCAAAGTTTCCTTTTCAACAAGTTTCTTCTATAAGCTTAAACTAAATAATTCCACCACAAAGCAATATAATTCAATCCTCTAGTCTTAACCTTGAACATCATAAAATTCTAATTAAACACTACTAGTCATCATATACAAGTGATTACTTCTTTCCATATGCACGTATACACCATTTCAATTCATATTAATCATATATTTTATTCCCATGTCCATTTTCATTTCCTCAAGACAATATTCTCTTTGAATAAATCAATTATATTACTAATTTCCTCAAATAAATTCTATCTTAGCAACACCAAATTTATAAGCTTAATACTAAAATCCATCATGCATCAACTTCATCATTTCATATGATACTCATGCTTTTCATTCCTTTTTACTACTAATACTTGATCCATCATCTATACTTATATTCTAATCTTACTTTAACATAGAGATTTACACATGAATATTCATATCAAAGACAAGTATTAACACAATCAAGTTAATCCAAACATGGCAATACAATCATTAATCCAACAAGCATGATCACCTAACTATATACAAGAAATGTTAAAGAAAAGGTGGAAGTATACTTACAATATTCCTATTAGATTTTTTATTAAAATTTGAAAATACACACATAGAATCTCTTATTAGACTAGTTATAAGAATAAAGATTTAAAAGAAACCTTATTTCCTTTTAGCCAAAACAAAGGTGCTACATGTGTGTGTGTGTTCTTCCTAAGCTTGCATAAATCTAGGCACTAACCTTCTCCAAGGTATTGTCCACTTCAACACTCTTGATTTTAGCTCCACTAATTTAGGATTCTTCAAATTGTGTGGTGAAAGAAGAAGAAACAAAGGTGGAGGAAATGTGGATGGTTTTGGCCGAGAGGTAAAGAGAGAGTGAGGTAGGAATATGCTTGCATGTGTCCAAATGAAGCAAGCTAAGGAAAATGGGTATGGGGTCACACGGCCAAGCCCTTGCTCTAGGGTCTTTGGTACACTTTTTACCATTCTTAGATATGGCCAATGATGGATTGAAAGATTGACAACACTAGGCCATTCTAAGATCAAATCTTGGCCATGCCTTGGAAGATTTGCTTTTCTTTCTCCCTCACTTGCTATGGCCGGCGCCTCCCTTGAGTGCTTAGCCCTCATTTTCTTGCTTTTCACTCAATCATCATCCCTCCATCATCTCATGTGTCCATCCAAGTAATCTCAAGGCCATGCTTTTTGGGAATTGAGCAATGCATGATCCGGCCAAGCCCTTGCCTCCACCGAACCCCATTTGCTTCATCTCCTTGTTTTTGTCATTTCCATCACCTACACCCACACCATACCTTTCTTCACATCACCATACTTTCTTACACATTGTACCTTATTCACTTGCACACTCCTCCCTTGTCTTATCAACTTTTTGGTGGCCATACTCCATGAAATCCTCCAAGTGACTCACGGATTGCATCCCACCGAAACCCTTGCTCCTTTCTTCCATCATTCTCTTCATGCCACATGTCACATTCCTATACACTATGACTTCTATTGGAAAGTCAAAGAATGGTGCCTTGTACTTTCAAGATTCCACTGTAGGAAAATCCCTCCATGAGATTCTACACTCAATCCTACATGGCACATGGCTACCTACTAGTCAATCTCTACCAACTAGAATTTCCTACAAGCCTTGGATGATTTTCTAGGGTTTCTCTTCAAGTGACACGTGTCTCTACTATGGGCTTGATGGGTCATGAGCTCACTCTATGGGCTTATGGGCTCACCACTACTCTCTTGGCCCATTCACTTAATCCATATCTCAAAAGCTTCATTCCCAAGCCCATCTCTTTAGAGCTTGTTTTTACAAATTATCACTAATCTTTTATATTAGCATTTAATTAAATAATTAAATTAAGATGAAGATTTTAGGGCTATTACATGGGCTATGTATGATCTTATGTTTGGGATCCATAGCGTAACCATGTGGTGCATGTTATAGAAGGCTCGACCTTTTTATTTCATTGCGAGAACCTTTATTTGACATTTCAAAAAAAAAAAAAAAACGTACACGTATGATATGACAAGGGGTAAACTTCTTTGCGTTGCTCATCCCCCACGCTTCTATTCACGTGCGATCCCAAGCGTGGATCGATGTGTCGACAGTCTTCCTCCTCTCCTTCACTTAATTCACCATCTCCGTCTCCTTCAAATCTCCCTATCTTACTTCCTGCTCATTCCCCATCATTACTCACTCTCAAACAAATTCATCTCGTTCATGCATCGCAACTAACGGGACAGTCTTGTATCCAACTCGCCATTGTTTTCTCTCCACCACCATTGTCCTCAATGAACCACCCTCCTTCTCTATTGCCTCAAAACTCCCTGAGTCGAAAGTTGCTATGACCAAAAAGTTTGAAGCCCTTGTTAACACCAACACCTAGACCATTGTCCTCCTTTCCTTTGTTTCTAATATTGTTGGTTTCAAGTGGGTATTTTGAACCAAGTTGTGCTTTGATGGATCGATTAGGAGGAGGAAAGTAATACTTGTTGCCAAGGGCTTCCACCAACAGCATGGTATTAACTATAATGAGACATCTATTCCTATGGTAAAACCCTCTGCTATTTGTTTAGTTTTATCTCTTGTTGTTTCTAGAGGTTGGTCCATTAGGCAAATTGACATACATAATGCTTTTCTTCACAATACTCTTACTGAGATTGTGTTCATGCAATAATCACAAGGATTCATTGATCCTTTGTGGCCTGACTTTGTTTCTAAATTAAATAAGGTCATTTATGGCTTTAAGTAAGCTCCAAGAGCTTGGTACTTGGAGCTTAGCTCTTGGCTCTATGATTATTGTTTTGTGGCTTCTAAGGATGATTCATCATTGTTTATTTGCATAAAAGTAATCTCTATAATTTTATTTTGGTCTTTGTTGATGACATCATCATTACATCATCTTCTACTTCTGTTGTTGATCATTTTACTTGAATCTTTGGGTATTGCCTTTCTAGTAACAAATTTAGGTAAATTGTCTTATTTTCTCAGGGGTTAGAGCTTGATTATCTTTCTAATGGTTTACTTATCTCACAAAGGAAATACATCTCTGATTTGTTAAAGTAAAACAAATATGCTCGATGCTAACCCTGTTTCATCTCCCATGTTCGCATCAACCAAGCTTTCAAAATTTGACTCTCCCTCTTTTGATGATATTACATTTTTTAGAAGTATTATTGGTAGCCTCTAATACTTTTCCTTAACCAAACCTATGTCTCTTTTGCTATCAACAAAGTGTGTCAATTTATGCATGAACCAAAAAACACACACTGGACAATAGTGAAAAGGATCCTTCAATACCTCAAATTCACCATTAACCATGGTTTATTTCTCTCAAAACAATTTGATTTCATACTTTATGCATGCATAGATGCGGATTGGGCACCTTGCCCCGATGACAGAAGATCAATTAAAGGATATTGTATATTTTTGGGTAATCACTTAATTTCTTGGAGTTCCTGCAAGTAACATATTGTTGTTTGTTCTAGCATTGAAGTTGAATATAAATCCTTGGCAAATGCAACCGCTGACTGACTTGGTTTCAAACATTACTTAGGGAACTTGGGTTTTCACTTTTTCAACCTTATGTTTGTGTTGTGATAACCTTAGAGCTACATACATAACCTTTAATCCTGTTTATCACTCATGCACCAAGCATATGAATGTGGATTTTCACTTTGTCAAAGTTCGAGTAGCAACCAAAACTCTTCAAGTTCAATTCTACAGTAGAAAGGATTAGCTAGCTAATGTGTTCACCAAACCATTGGTTTCTAATCGATTCTCCACTTTAAGGTCGAGTCTTACTTTGATTGACACCTCGTTAGACTTCAGGGGGCGTATAACCTTATACAAGATGATGCACATTCAAAAAAATCCAAGCTAGACAATAAACCTCAGCAACTCTAAAAGCTTCAGCATTGCGTTCTTTTTTGTCAATCTGCTGTAAAAAACTTCTTTTCTTTTCTTTTTTATTACTTTTTTGTCCATTACGATCTCATTGTATTCACTGCACTTGGCCTATATAAAGAGGCGCAAGGACCTTTGTAATATGCAGACAAGAATTATACAATTGAGGGAATATTTAGAGAATGTTTTTTGTGTGCTTTTCTTATTCTGTTATCAGGGCACAATGCTGGACAAGAGACAATTATATCAATAGTGTGTAAAAAATATGCAAAAGTATGAAATAGGATTTTTTTTAAATTATCCATATTGGCAATTTGTGCTATTAAGGGAGCTTTCCTATAGCACTGCTGTAATCCAAATTGACTGATTTTATTATACTCGAGGTGAGAGCAAGCTTCTCCGTGAGAGCAAAGTAATATAAGATTTATGTTAGTCCGAGATAAATACAACAAAAACATGGAAATGCTCCATTATATCATCTTCTATCTCAATTTGAATAAATTCTAATTTGAAAAACAAATAGCTTTTGGGCATTTTCCAGCTCAGATAGAACGCTCAAGTTTTTATAAAGATTATTTTTTAAGAGCTTATTTAGGTTTTACCACAATTGACTGTTAATGTCGACTTGAGTACTTCAAACTGCTGACTAGACTGAGTCAATTTTAGATGATATAGGATGAGATCAAAACCCGCCGACCATGTCAAGTAAATCTGGTTTCGACCAAACCGGGCAAAATTTAATTAATTTTATAATTAATATAGTTCTATCATTTTTCAAATATTACGACAATGTCAAAATCTTAACTAAGTAATGTTCTCATTATTCTTGATATTTTCAAAACGAGAAATGATATTTGTAATTGTAAATTGTGTAATTGTTATGTATTTTTTTTTTGAAGTGAGTAAAATACTTTAAAAATTAATAATAGATTGTATTATTTTTTAATGCGATTATAGGATATTTACACACTTCACAATTGTATATAGCATTACTGAATTAATAGGATGGTAAAGCTTAAGTTTACATAGATATAAATGAACTTGATCATATGTAGAGAAGATAATGTACTTTAGATTTAAAAAAGAAAATCGAATCTAATGCACCTTTTATCACGAAAAGAGCATTAGAAAGAGTGAGTTCTTTGAGAAGCAAAAAAAAAATGCCGAACTAAAAAAGCTCCTCTTGATTTAATGCAGGTGAAAAGACTTTTCTTTCAAATAAAAATTTCTCTCAAAAAATTAACCTCTCTCGTTAATGTCTAAAATTGCATAACAAACTATAAATGAAGAAAGAGTGATTCTTGATAGGGCTGTGCTCCGACTTCGACAAAGTTGGTGTTCAAAGTTTCAACCTCCGACTCCGACTCACGTTAGAGTTGAATAATGGTTTTGACTTTGACTCCAAAATAGAGTTGGAGTTCAACTCTGATTGGAGCTTGGAGTTCCAAACACCGATGGGAACTCCGAAACTGAATGGGCCCAATCCATTTATTCCAACATTCACATGTAATTTTAAAAAACCATACATAAACACTATACATTCTTATATAAATAATACAATGGTCCAGAATACTACTAATACAAAATACAGTCCATTTCAAATTTAAATAGTCCAGACTGAATGAGAAGGAAGTTGGAACATATTAATCAAACCAATAAACTAGAACAAAAAAATAAGCTGCAGCAAAGTGCTTTGTCATTGGTTGGTCATACCTGAAGTTAGGATAAAATGAAAAAGTACTATTATCAATAAAAATTAGAATGAACCAAAATTGATACAGAAAATTGAACTCACTAAATGTAGTATTTGATTACCATTTATCACCAATAAAGATTAAAGGGGTCAGGGGTTCGGGTTTCCATACTAATTACTCCATCAGTTATCGACAACTATGCTAAAATTGATAATTACATCTGTGAAATCATAGATAGTATAAGTTAAATAGATTTTTGAAATCATAAAAAAATGTGCTTTGAAATAATTAAATATTTATATAAACTTTAATAATAAAAAAATAAATAAACATATTAATTTACTTTTACCTGACTCAAGCCTATAGCTCTTAGCATCAATGCCAATACTCTCTAGTCCAGTAGGTGTATCACTGATCTGTGTGCAAACAAGGTCCTTCACGATTGATTGTGACAGTAAACTCTGGTAAGCATCCAACACTTGACCTCTAGTGCTAAAAGCGGATTCAAATACAACCGTAGTGATAGGAATGTCTAGCACATCTTGGGCAATACGGGAGATGATCGGATACTTGATGGAATTAATCCTCTACCAAACCAATATCTGAAATCCATCACTAGGTCCTTCGATCTCTTCCATTAAATACTATTCAACCTCATTCGTACACTGAATAACATTTCTCGTCGAGCGTTTGTGAAACCTAATCATAACGTTGAAACCTCGAGTGGGTGGATAGGTCTAACCGCTACGAGCATCAGAAGGAGGTCACAAGCTCGAATTTGAATGTGAGGTACCTGCTAAGGATGAACCCTGGCTAGTGGTGTTGTAGTGGGTGTATAAGTCTTCCAGATCACCCTTAAGCATTGTAATAAACATCGCATCCTTCACTGCCCCAAGGATCTCATTTGGCTACCACTCTATCACCGCCAACTTGAATCAAGGGTTAAGGATCGGTGCTATGAACAGTAATCTATTTATTTTCTCCACTTGCCTTCAATATTTATCATATTTGGTCTGCATCCTCGCAGCCATACCAGATAATAGCCCCCTCAGATCATCACAACCTTCTTACAAGTGGTGGTGTAGCATTGAGACCTCGTTAAACCACATGTTTGCAATCGTATATGTGGACCCAAATACCCGCATAGTGATGTCATAGAAGATCTGCAAGAATGTGACAAACTCCCTCACAACTTGCCAATCTGTACTGTCCGACGAACCAAGCCCCTTTTCTGCAGGCTCCATCATGGCATATCTAAAACTCCCATCCTCCACCTCCATCTGCTCGAACGCCTTTTGGTATTTCTGTGTCACATCCAACATCAGTTATGTAGAGTTCCATCGAGTCGGAAAATCCAAGCATAGCGTCCAAGAACACTCAATCCCAAGCTCTGATGCTATTACCCAAAACTTTTTCAACCTTTGGGAGGAAGTCCTTACATACCGCACAATGTTGCAGTCATTTGTAATGGAATCGTGAATATCTTTCAACCCCTCACTTGTTTATCATAAAAAGATAAAATATAAATGAAATATAAAAAATGTTTAAGCCTTTTATCATAAAAACATAAAATATAAAGAAAGAAATTACACTAGACAAGTCAAAAAAAAAAAAAAATTAAAAATCAAAAGGCTCACCAACAATCAGGTTGATTATGTGATCAGTTAATCGAACGTGGATATACTGGTAGTTGCAGAGTACATCTTCTCTCATCCTTGTATTCTACATAATCCACTCGATTTCAGTCATATTGGCATTGGCATTGTCAACTATAATGCCTAGTCTATCAAATAATCACTCATCTCAGCCCTAATGGATATACCCTTGTAATCCACTATTTCTTTGAACCCAATAATCCACTTTTTTAGATTCCATTCGTTGTCAATATAATGTGTTGTGAAACACATGTATGAAATGTTCATATTGATGTTCATGTGTCGATTGTAAATAACACTTTCTGGCAAGTAATAACAAACATATTTTTCATCTTTGTCTTCTCTCTCAGATGCTTCTTCATACAATCATGCATCACTGTATACTGTGACAGCAGTGGAAATTGTGGCTCAACCAACTTAAAAAACTTTTTGAACCCTCTCTTGCCGACTATGATAAAAGGCATCTCATCCTCAATTATCAACTCTGCAAGCGCTTCCCTCAACAACTTCTCATTGTATTGAGGGATGAGCATATTCTTCGCCTATGTACCATCAGTGGTCAAAGAAGTCTTGTAACTAAGATTAGTCTGAATCTGACCTCTTGCCTCCAACCCCTTTGCAATTATGTACCTTTAGCAACCGTCCAAATGCGATATCATACAAGCGGTGCCTTGTCTTTTTGAATGACACCCAACTCAAGTTTCACAATGGTGGCACTCAGCCCGAGGTTCCTGGAGATGCCCACCCTCAACCTTAGTGAAATGTTCCCATATATGACCTTTTTTTATTTGATTGTGATCGTGATGGCCGTGTAGATGAAGGTGGTTGTGGTACATCCTAATCCTAACTCATTGTCTTCAAAATCTTAAACAGCCCTAATTCTTGCCTCATGTTGGTGACTCGGTCTTCGATAAGGTGCTCTTCATCTTCATCCACGCAATAAATATAAACAAGCGAATAAAAAAAAACACATGAATTTATATGGTTCAGCATAAAGTCTACTTCCACAGGTTGTTGGGAGCAAAATCCACTCTAACTTGTGATTTTACAATCTCTCATGGCCTCACCTATTGCTCAATGCAATGGAAAAATCAAGGCCTTGTTCACTTTCACAAATACTCTAATTTCATCTCATCATTACTACTTTTCCAAACATCCATACAAAATAAAATAAACAATTCAACTTTTTCAAATCTCAAAATAACTTTTTTAAATATCAAAACAAAACTAAAGGCTAGCCCGGAGAATTTTACCAAAAATTGCTCTCATCCTATTTCAGGGGATATTGCTATGGTGCAGACAGATTGTATGGCTACCCCCATTTGTGTCAAAACCGGGGGCCACTCTGACCCGTTAACTGCTTCTCCGGATATCAACCCTTTGGGAGGTAAAGTTGTTGATTCTCTGGAAAAGAAAGGCCTTGTCCTCAAAGGGAATAAAGGCAAGAAAAAAGTTTCTTCCCCCTTGAACAAGGGGCGAAGAAAATAGTAGCTTTGCTTGTTGTGCTCCCTTCTTTTGGCGTTTCCATGTTTTTTGGCTGCTGGAATGTGAGGGGGTCGATAGACCCTATGAAACAAAGGGAAGTTAGACATTGGATAAGAGAGCACAAGCTTGTTTTTTCTTGTAGAGACCAAAGTCAAAATAGCAAATAAGGAGGTTGTGTTGCAGAACATTTCGAGGGGATGAGAAGCCTTTTGTAACTATAATAGTTCTTCCCATGGGAGGATTTGGATTTGCTGGGATCCGAGTTTTGTCTCAGTCTCTATAATTGAGGAGAATGACCAGGCTGTTCACTGCAGAGTTCAAGAGATTGGGATTTCTTTGAGCTGTTTTGTTTCTGGTGACAATTGTCATGGCAGGAGAGAGAGCTTATGGGCGGATTTGCTTTCTTGTGCTTCAGCTTTCAGAGGCAGCCCCTGGTTAGTGTTTGGTGACTTTAATGCTATAAGAAAACAGAATGAAAGGGTGGGGGGTTCGCGAGATTGGCCAAACTGGATGGACTCTCTTGATGAGTGCATCATTGAAGCTGATCTTGATGACTTCCAATTTTGGGGTCACTTCTTCACTTGGTCTAATAGGAGAGAGGAAGGCCCCATTTTGAGAAAGCTCGATAGGGCTCTTGTTAATTCTGAGTGGGATTCCAGATTCTCTGGGTCTGAGGCTACCTTTTTACCTCCAGGTGTATCGGATCATTCCCCTGTTGTGGTGAAAGTGGCTGAAATGCCCCGTTCGAGAAAGCCCTTCAGGTTCTTCAACTTCTGGGCAGATCATCCTGGTTTTCTCCCGGGAGGTTTGGTTGGAAGATATCCAAGGTTCTCCTATGTTCCAGCTTTGCTCCAAGCTGAAAATTTGGAAAAGAAAGTGAAAAGATCTGAATAACCTCCACTTCTCTGATATTCAAGGTAGGGTTGTGCAGGCCAAGGCTAGATTGGACACTCTTCAGAGACAAATCCAAGGTAGCCCGACAGATCCTCATCTTTGCAAAGAAGAGGTAATGGCAGTTAAGGTTTATGGTGACCTTTGCAGGGCGGAAGAAAGTTTTTTCAGGCTAAAATCTCGGATTCAATGGCTTAACTTGGGAGATCAGAACACTGAGTTTTTTTTCAGATCGGTCAAGAGTCGCCAAGGGAGAAACTAAATTGTCTCTTTTGTTAAGGAGGACGGTTCTAGGGCCCTTCTTAGGTAAAAGATGAAATTGTTGGCTTCTTTAGGAATCTTCTTAGGGGTACTCCTCTCCAAGGTACCATTGAGATGGATACCCTTGATAGGGTCATGAAAAGGAAAGTTTCCTCTTCCCAGTGTCTTGACCTTACTAAAGAAGTTACTGATGATGAGATTCAAAATGTTTTCTTTTCCCTCAAAGACAACAAAGCTCCTGGCCCCAATGGTTTCAATGCTCTTTTCTTTAAGAGGGCATGGTGTGTAATAGGGCATGATGTGATAAAGGCCATCAAGTCTTTCTTCCAGTCTGGCAGGTTGCTAAAGGAGCTCAATGCTACTGCTATTGCTTTGGTTCCTAAAGTTCCTAATCCAGATAAGTGGAAGGATTTTCGGCCTGCTGTAACACTGTCTATAAATGTATTGCCAAGATTGTGGCTAATCGATTCAAAGTTGTTCTTCCTAACCTTGTTGGTCCCCAGCGCCTTTATCCAAGGCAGAAGGATAGGTGACAACATCCTTTTGGCTCAGGAGCTCTTGATAAATTACCACCGGGACAAAGGTTCTCCCCGATGCGCTCTAAAAGTGGATCTCATGAAAGCTTTTGATAGAGTTCGCTGGGACTTCATTCTTGGGATTCTCAGGGCCAGTGGTTTCCCTAATGCTTTTACTCAGTGGATCATGGAATGTATCTCGACGACCAGCTTTTCCATCTCTGGGGAATTGAATGGATTCTTCCAGGGAGGGAGGGGCCTCAGGCAAGGAGACCCATTCTCCCCATACCTGTTTGTTTTAGTCATGAAGGCCTTTTCAGGTTTGCTGTCTGACAAAATTCAGCAGGGGCATTTCAAGTACCACTGGAGATGCCAAAAGCGGAAAATCTCTCATCTTTGTTTTGCGGATGACTGACTTTTGTTTTGCAGAGGGGAAATTGGTTCCGTCTCCATCATCAAAGATTGCCTTATTTCCTTTCCAGAGATGTCCGGCCTCACTCCTAACCCGGACAAGAGCAACATTTTCATGTGTGGGGTTGACGAGAGTGTGAAGTGCCAGTTGCTTGCTTCCTTGGGGTATAAAGAGGATACTTTGCCAGTTAGATACCTGGGAGTTCCCCTTATCTCCTCTAGACTCAAGAAAGTTGATTGCTCTATCTTAGTTGATAAGATTGTTGGAAGAGTCAAGAGCTGGACTTGTAATTTCCTATGCTGGCAGGCTTCAGCTGGTAAACTCTATCCTATTTTCTATCCAGGTTTACTGGTCTTCTCTCTTCGTTCTTCCTATGGGGGTTATCAAGAAAGTGGAAGAGATTCTCAGATCCTTTTTATGGAAGGGATCGGAGCTCAAAAGCTCTGGGGCTAAGGTGGCTTGGGATGTAATCTGTAGACCAAAGAAGGAAGGAGGCTTGGGTTTAAAGCGAGTGGATCTTTGGAACAGAGCAGCTATGCTCAAGCATCTTTGGCATATCTGCTTTGACAAGGACCATTCGATATGGTCTAATTGGGTTAGGGTCTACCTTATCAAAGGTAGGGACTTCTGGGCGTTGAAGCTCCCAGGTGATTGTTCTTGGTCTTGGAGGAAAATCTGGAAGCTCAGACCGCTTGCTCATGGCAGAATAGTTAAGGTAGCGGGCAATGGGAATTCTCCTTACACTTTAGTTTGGAAGGGGTCTCCCTCTGGCTCCTTTTCCATCAAATCTGCTTGGGAGAGTCTCCGCCCCCGGGCTGCTTCTGTTTTCTGGCATAAGCTTGTTTGGCACAGGAAAGCTATCCCTCGTCACGCTTTTATCCTCTGGTTGGCTACCTTGGGGAGGCTCCCTACCAAGGATGTGCTTAGCAAACATGGTATGTCTGTAGATTTGACTTGTATTTTGTGTGGGCAGGAAGAGGAATCTCTTAACCATCTCTTCTTTTCCTGTTCCTTCTCCTCCTCTATCTGGATCTCTTTGTGTGGAAAATGCAACATCCCGTCTGTTGCTATGAATTGGGAGGACACTCTGCGTTGGATGGCTCAAACTTTTAGGGGCAACTCTATTTCCAGTTTAACTGCTAGATTGATGTTCGCTGCTGTAGTCTAAGGTATTTGGCGGGAAAGGAACTCTCGCCTCTTTCAGGGCCGAGCTCTTGATGTTGCTAATGTTTGTTATGAGATTCTCTTTTGCATTAGGGCTAAAATGAATTCCCTTCGTGGGCTCCATCCCACCGCGGAAAATAGCTGGTTTTTTAGCTCTTGGGGTCTTTCTTGTACTTCTTATAGATCTTAGTTCTTGGTTGTTTCCTTTTCCCTGCTTAGTTGTGATGTTGGTCAGGGCCTCCCTGTGATGTAAGTTGTTGCCTGGGGTATGCCCTAGTGATTTTGTATTGTTCTTTCTATTTATTTAATTCTTACTTACAAAAAAAAAAAAAAGACTTGAACATGGATTCTTTCCCATCGACTGGACTTTTCACAGAGACCAAGAACAAGGACCAGGACGAAAAGGGAACGGGAACGACTCTTTTCGTTTCGGGATTTGAGTAGGTAAGGGCAGCAGGACCAGCAACATGAACAATCGGACCAAGCAAGCTATTAAGCCAACTAACAAAGCCACAAGCTACAGGCAGGATCCTTTGTTAGCTCTACGATTAGGGAGTACGTCACCTTCCCTTCTCTTGCGGAGCCTCGTCGTATGTTGAGTTTGACTTTACTAAATGAGTTGGCGTATTTGAGTCTTTCCTTTCTTTTTAACTATAGGCATCGGCACAGGCACAACACAAGCAAAGAGGGGAAGAAGCAATCTACACCATTTAGGATAGAATTGCTCGCCACTGAATAGCAAAGAAAGGAAACTCTTTCTTTGCCTCTGGTTAAGCCCCTTATTACGTAAGGCATCGCAAGCTCCTCGCCTTCCGCCAGAAAGCAAAGGCACCAATAAATAGCTACATGGGTCGCATAGAAGCTTTAAGAGATAGGGGGCCATCCACCGAAGATGGCAGCGGGAAAGACGGGAGCACGAACGAGGTAGCTTATGCTTTTTTTTTTCATCCTCACTATCTGGTTTATAGTCGAATCTGGAGAATATGAACTCATCACATTCTTCTTTTTGGTACGTTGTTATGAGCAGCTCTGGTGCTCAATCTTGGGTCTTAGGTGTGGGTCGGATCATGATAAAGAAGGTTCGGTGGTTGTATAATTCCCAAGCGGAAAGTCGTCTACTTGCAAAGTAGATGGGGTGATCCAGCGGCCCTTCCTGCGCCAACATACATCAAATGGCATAGAGTGATGCGTCAGTATGAACATGAACTCCTTATTCCAATCCGGAAACCGAAGGATTGGGGCTGACAGCAAAGACTCATCTGCATGCTTATTAAGGGCTTAATCCTGTTCCGGTCCCCAACCGTTATACCTTTCTTCTGCAATGATTCCATTCCGGGGTTCCGCGCTTCGCAAAGTGTTTAATGATGCGTCTGTAATCGCCTATGTGTTCCAAAAAAGAACGCGCTACGTTCGGCCCCCTTTTCAGTAGATGAGATTAGGATGAAAGGGCTTGCTTTCATTAACATTCAGTGAAGGTGCATAGCTTCTTTGAATGTCCCGCTGATTGACTACTACATCTAGGGACGGGACTGATCCCGAAAGAGAGGTCTTTCTTTCTGGTTATGAAATCGCTTAGGTTGAAAAGCAAGTAGATGATGCCATAAGTCAAACGGGCGGGTGAGGCGAGAGTCCTTCACTGCACTCACTGGAGCGAAGGGATCATCTCCAATCTAGTTGTAAGGTCTTGTCCCCTTATTAGTAGCCGAAGTGTAGGCCAGGTAATTTAAGATAAAACTTTTCACATGTGCATCGGAATACTCGAAGATGTTTAATAAGCGTTAGTCGACCTCCGGAGGACAACAATTTGCTTTTCCAACCTGAGATTCTCTTTTTCATTTTCTCCAGGCAATGCTCTCTCTTTATTCTCATGGGGGACAAGGAAACATCCAGGTACTTTTTAGGAAAACTACCATTTTTTATTCCTCTTCAATGATCTGGAATTTCTGCGAGGAGCTCTATTCCAGAATAAGCATGACGCAAGCCTCCGTCTATGTATCGACTATCGGGCCCATAACAACACTCAAAATCAAAAAAGAGTCCGTGCCGCGGACTTTTTTATCAATTAGATAAGGGAAGGTATTTCACCAAGTTGGACTGGCGATGGGGTACTACCAAGTGCGGATAGCCGAGGGCGACGAGGGGTGCTAACCCGGCCACCCAACCCAGCAGGTCAGGGGCGGGCCGGCCATAGGTTCGAATCCTGCCACCTTTCTTGTGGATCATCCTGTGGTTACCGGATGATGGGAATAACAAAGCAGAAATTTGGAAATGAGTACGAAATGTCAATATATGAATTGTTTCATTATTCGTTATTTCCGGGTCTTTTCGTTGCATTCACTTACAACAAGAAACAACCACCAGCGTTTGGTGCAGCACCTGCATTTTGGTGCATTCTTCTTTCTTTCCTTGGTCTTTCGTTCCGTCATATTCCTAATAACTTATCCAATTACAACGTATTAACCGCTAATGCACCTTTCTTTTATCAAATCTCAGGGACATGGTCTAATCATGAGGGTAGTATTTTATCATGGTGTCGGATCCCAAGTTTTTATGGATTCCTTCTTTGTTACCGGGGTCGACCCCAAAGCCATAATGTCTCAAAACGAGGAGGCCATAGAGAAACTCTTTTTTATTCCTTTGTCTCGAACTTCGTGAAGAACTCCATTCTATCTCTCCCTCGTTACGAACAAAAAAGTGGGGCTACGCCCCAGTTGTACACTCCCTTCGTTCTACGACTTGTTGATTCTGAACTTCGTTCGCGAAGGAACCGGACTTTTGACGGGCCAGCCCTTTTTTATGCGCCGCTTTACCTTGAAAGGAAAATTAGCTTTGCTCCTCTGGGCGCTAGGTGCTCCCATGGTTCGCGAGAAGGAAAAAGGACTCATCCTTTGTTGCATCTGGCACGAGATGATAAAGAGAGAGCTTCGTCTATCGATGAACAGCGGATTCGAAATTTCTTCGTTCGTACCGAACCGCTTGCAGAATCAAATCCTGTTCCACAAGATCCTATATCAGCTATACATCCTCCTTGCATTTATGCCGGAGACGTCGCCAGTGCTATGGGCTTTGGCTTATGTAGATAAAAAATGATGAATGGGATTGTGGCACTCCACTCGCCGCCAATGCGGAAGGATGCCGCCGAAAAGAATGGAACGCTGCTTCGCTCTGCTGGATGCGTCGGATCCCGTATAACAAGCGAGCTTTTTACCCTCAAATTCAAAGATGTGGGTGCAAAATGCTATCCTGCTCTATTGTTGCGTAGCAATAGAAGCCTGCTCATGCTGCTTCGGCGGCGCTTTTTCGCCTTCTCTTCGCTCTGGACAGGAGCGCTAGTGGACACGGGGAGGGAGCAGGCGAAGCGTGTCGTTCGTAATGGAAAGAAAGATACCACTACTTCGCCTCTTTCTTGGACCGACGGCGCGAACACAGTGGTCTCTGACCAGGATCAGGAACCCATTCGAATTTGGATCTTGACATGTCGGTGGTTTTTAACCGTAGGCATCTTGCCAGGAAGTTGGTGGGCTCATCATGAATTAGGTCGGGGTGGCTGGTGGTTTCGGGATCCCGTAGAAAATGCTTCTTTTATGCCTCGGGTATTAGCCACAGCTTGTATTCATTCAGTAATTCTACCCCTTCTTCATTCTTGGACCTCCTTTCTTAATATTGTGACTTTTCCATGCTGTGTCTCAGGAACCTTTTCAATACGGTCCGGATTGCTAGCTCCCGTTCATAGTTTTGCTACAGATGATACACGAGGAATCTTTTTATGGCGGTTCTTCCTTCTAATGACCGGCATATCTATGATTCTTTTCTCCCAGATGAAGCAGCAGGCATCGGTCCGTAGAACCTATAAAAAAGAGATGGTTGTGGCGCGAAGTACTCTTGTGCACCTACGTCACTCGGCTCGCGTGCAACCCCGCCCCGTTATGTTATGGAAGAATTGAACGCTGGGCTGGTTATTCAGAGCCAGCAATTGGCTCCCGGATTTCGCCCCGCAACTAGAAGAAGATCGCTTCGGGGGTCATTGTGGCGTGACTGAATGTAGAGCAGTCCGCCCCTACAGCGTTTGATCAGTAGATTATTTCTAACTTCGGAAGATGGTCAAGGATTCTAAACCAAGCCACTGCACTAGATGCGCATGTAGTCGTAGTAGTCGGCTCAGAATGCCTCTGTCACCTACCTTTATTTCAAGCCAAAAACCATTTAGGAGTAAGGGATATGCAAAAGCTACCCGATTCGGATGCCAATCCATGGAATCCTAGAGCCATTATAAAAGAGTCTCTAACGAAGTCATAAACCCTACCTGATTGAGAGCTAACAGCCGGATGTGATGATCCTTCCGCATACCAAGTTGCCACCACCTCAGACAATTTGGGTACCAAGGGCGTGGTGTCAAGTCAAGAGTTCAGACCGTCGAATGAATTGTGGCCTGGTGGGAGGACTTGTGTTACGATGCAGCTGGCACCTTTGAGGTCTCGTTGCAGAGTAGGCAGCAACTCTTTGCGTGCACTGTACACGGTTGGCGCCTTCGGTGTGTAGACGAACAGTTGGCACGGTTGTGATAACTTAATGGAACTTTTTAGTTGAATTCCGAGGTGTGGAAAAGTTGAGTAGTGACTTTGCGGTCCCCGATTGGTACAAGAGTCAGATGGTTAATCTTGTCAGTAAGGGCAAAGTTCGGATTGAGCTTATGGTAACAGGTGGGCGAGAGTGCTACTGTTACAAATGCAGTTGGAACTGCAATCTTGGCTGCTTACGCTGAAGTAAAGAGATGGGTGTGCTATCGTCACGAGGTAAAACAAGAGCGAATTGAGATTTGGCTATCGGGTTGATGGCATTACAATGTGCAAAGGATTGCTCCAAGTGTAGTTGACAGTTTCAGTGTCTCTGCAAGTGAGCAGCGATCGTTCGGAAAACGAGTCGACATGGTCTTGAACGACCCCATAGGCTTTGGACTTCGATGGCTGCTTGAAGGACGCAGATTGGGAAGATGGCTGTGGTCCGTCGTGCATTGTGCAGACGACTGATGGCTTACGTTGCCAAGAGGGCATTGTGAGACAAAGGAAAGGGCTGAAAAGGATGGTCTTTGGCCCAGGATCTCACTATCACCTATGCATGTGCAAGAATGCGATACGGTAGAGGCCGATGTGTTATTGGGACACTTAGCGTGGTAGACCGGGAAATAGTGCTGTTACCACGGTGAAGAACTGCATTGCCCGCCGGTGCCAAAAGACTCAATGTGCAGAAGTGTGGTGGTCGAGCTATAGAGCTGTCACCACTGATACGGAGGAAATGCCATGATGCTTTGTTGTGGCAATTGAAGTGGAACTTCAAGGGGATGTGATGTCTGGTGTGGCGAACCGTCATCACTACTGCAGGAGAGAGCTGCAATGAGACAGGACTCAAGCTTCGTAGTTAGGGCAAAGTACTGGCGCTATCGGTAGACTGATGAAGTCACAAAGGCAGAATTGGAAAAAGTCGGATACCTCATAAGATAAGGGTTTGGCATGAGTTAGGGGGAGACTCTGTGCCGGCTCACTGGTGGGTAAGAACGCTGGATGAAAACGAAGTTGCTAGAATGCTGTTTCGGAACTCCAAGGGGAGGCGAACCTCTGGTTTACTTGACAGGGTCAATCTAGGTGCCGTTTTATCTGTTATGTTAAGGTTAGTTATGAACCCAGAGGGCTGTGCGGAATGTTTGTGGCATGTCGAAATGTGGGCTAATACTAAGATAATGGTTGGGCCGGCGAATTGGCACTACTACTTAGTTTTGTTTAGTGAGAAGTTATGGCTTTTGGCCGAAATGCTTGGTATGGCTGAGCCGAAGCGAAGGTAGTAGATAGACTGAGGTGATCACTACTCGATGTCGGAAGGTTTGGCACATTGGTGGATATTGGACCGGAATTGTGATTGGCATGCTAATGGAAGCAGTCATCACTTTTACAAACAATACAGGAAAAACTTCAGTCAATGTGATGGTCCGGGCACAGTACTGTCATCACATCGGGCTGAAGGAAAAGTGGAAAAGATCAAGTTTGTTTCCCGTGAACAATATGTTAAGTTGAGGAAGAGCGAAGCCTGACTGCACTGAGCGCTAAGTTCTTATAGGAGAGAATGATGCATGTGGTGTAGATTGGCGACAGAGACCTCAGCTGGCTTAATACTTGACCAATTGGCAAGTGAGTAAAGAGAGCGTCACAAGCAACACACTCCAATTTCGTTGGCTTGGCGGAGTAAGCCTTGGCCATCTCAAGCAATTAGACGTTACCTTGGTGGAGACATAGAAGTGAGCTTGGTTAAAGCGGATGGGTAGTTATGTTAGATTGAGACATGTTGGTGTGAGGATGGTAGGAGACCCCGACTCAAGACGGCATGGCTAATCTGATTTTTGACTTGTCTACTCAAAAGAAGAGTGGAATGACCGATGATAGGCAGTCCGAAAGTCGGTGGCGCTCTTGAGTCAGTGACGAAGCGATGTTGAAGAACCCACATGAGGACGTTGTTGGGGGAAGCCTTGTTGAGTCACCTTGGACTCTAGACAATGACTATTTGAATGTGAGTGCCGCAGATCGAAGGTTGGTACACTCTACAAAAGAGTGGATAAGGTCGGTTATGGTAATCAATTGTCGGTATGAGACTAGAACTGTTTAAAGTTTCTTTCTAAAGTGAAAGACAGTATCGAAGGATTGTACATGGAGAAAGACACTATGTGTGTGTTGAAGGTTGTTGGATAAGTTGGTCTTTGAACTGTGGTGTTCTCGGGCATGAACATTTGGCGCTGAAATGAGCTTCAGTGCCACTTTCATAATGTGACTGAATTTGGTTGGAGGGACAATTGAGAACTAATATGGTGCTGTTGATATGGCACTTGGTGAATTGTTGTACTGTCAGTACAGTACTTGGTGGGGGTGATTGCCGGGTAGCGGACTACTGGGTCATCCTGATGAGGAGTCAAGGAAGTGACTCTCATCAAAGCTGGGAGGTGGAGTCTGAGCCTCCATCCCCTTTTATATCAATAGGGAGCTCATCCATCCTTCCTGCCATAAGCTGATGATCTCCTAGCGCGAAAGCCATTGATCGATAGTTATACAAGGCGATCGGAGATCCCTACAGAAGATAGCTTTCAGAAGCCCGATGCTTAAACTCAAATTGCGCGATGAACTCATTAGATGAACTACTACAGGAAAGAAGACCAATTCGACCGAAGACCCTAGAGACCGTTACAAGACAGCTCGACCAGGAAGTAGCATATCTTTCAAGAAAAGAATTTGGTTACAAGGTATTCGCCCTAATTGAATAAAAGCCATCTTGAATAAAAGGAGGGAAGCGTATTCGTGGACAGATGAGGCAACCGTTTACAAGAGTGAATACCGAAACAGACAATTCGAGATGCCCTCAGACAGATGCCACTAAACAAGCCGATTATCGCATGTTTTTAGAGGCCTGACCCCTCGCGATTTAGCAAATCAAATAGACCATTCCGAACCTTTTCCTCATGTCGCTACCAGCTACAGATCAGATATGACCGGTTGAAGAAAGAAGAAAAGATCGATGAACGATTAAGCGAGACTTTGCCTTAGAGACCAATGAAATGCGATCGAGAAGCCTTATTACACAAAAGTTCTTTGAAAAGACCTCTTGCTTCTGCTTCCCTGCTTACTTTTGCCTCAACTGCTTTTTTCTACCTGCTTACTTAGAATGAAGATCCATAATGGGCGGAAAGGCTTTACACAAGACCACAGAGCGAGAGAGAGAGCCTCCACTTACCTGCTTAACCGTGCCCTCTTATCGTACCTATATCCCCTTTCCTTCAGTTACATCCAGTCTCAGTTCTGCTTCCAACTACCGATGGGAGAAGGCTTGGACGTATAGCAAGATGAAATAAGAAGTATGGCATACGGGAATGGTATATGAAATGAAAGGCTGGAAATAGAGCTGGAGATGAGCGCTAGCCAATGAAAGGACTACCTTTCTTGGACTGTGAGCGACGACACCAGATCAGAGCGAGAGACGAGAAATGCGATGAAACTGCTTCCTAACTGCTCGATTTAAATTTCAAAATAAAGAAAAAAAATTGGAAATCTCCAATTGCCTTGCCGTCAGGTTGGCAAAAGGAGAGGAAATAGCACTAGGTCTATCAGTTTTAGGGGCCCTGTATAGAGACCTTAGTTTTATCAAGAACGAGATGAGGGCTTTTCAAATCTAAAGTTTTGCAAATGAATTTGCCTTTTCTTCAATTGTGGGCTTGGGAGAGATGGCCATCTTTGGCTCTTACTGCTCATAGGCTACATACATCTGATGTACGGGCGGCTCTTTGGTCCCGTCGTCAGGCCAAACATTTATCTGAGGTTGACGTCGTTGCTGTCCTAAATGACGAAAGTAAATTCGTCTTTCGTCCGTATTGTGACCCCATGCCAGGATGAAGAAATCCAAGGATTTATAGTCATGCTCATGGAAGTATTGACTGGTTTAACGCTCATACCAGCAGAGAATTCTCTAATTTTCTTAACTATTGAAACTTTCTTTTTTTCGGGGAAGGCCTTGCCTTCTTAAAGAGATATAGCCACCATAGACTTGCTCGTCAGCTGGGCTATGATCAGGCCAGGATTTGCCATGCGGTCTAGAGATCTAGTTGACGAAGGAGTACACTGATATCCTTGAGAGAGAACGTGGCCATCCCGACCTATAGCAGGGAAGGAGTTGTGTTATACTTCCTGCCACAGTGGAGTGGGCCGGAAGCCAGAAAGACAGATCAGTTCGTTTGCAACAGATCTTGGAATAAAAGCAACAGAAAGCCGGGATTTCAATAACACGAGGAGAACGTGTTTTCAGATGACGAAGTATTCGTCAGTGATAGGGTGAAAAAGCCTTTGAACAAAAGGAAGAGAGAAAGGCAGACAGAGGATCCGAAGGGAAGAAGACCCTACTGACGGAGGGGCTCTTCCTCAGAATGACGATGTGTGAGTTTTCATTGGAGGGATGAAGAAAGTTGGCCAAGGTCATAAGGTAAGGTAAGCTTGTTGACTCAAGAACTCATTCTCTTTTGGCCTTCGCAAACAAAGAGTTTGGTTGAAAAGTTTATAAATATAACGAGAAAGCTTTTTTCTTCTCTAAAAGCTACACGGGCCTGCATTAGGTGCACAAGTGGACGCATTCAAAAAAGTTTCCAACGGCATCTCAGTAACAGCGGTAGTAGACGGAGACGGCTGTTCAGGCATGGTAGATGGCAAAGATGATGGTGCAGGCGACGGGTGTGTCGGAGATACTGTAAGGGCTGTCGACACTATAAGAGTTTATCCCGAAACAACCACTGAAGCATAGTTGGACGATTTGATGAGGGGGGAGGTGTATGATGAACACCTGCAAAAGGAAATAAGAGCTCATCAAAGATCACATGACGGGACAAAAAGTTCGTTTGTGGATCAAATCAAGGCATTTGTAGCCTTTATGTTGAACCCCGTAGCCAAGGGGAATATGCATTGACGAGTTCTGGCTTCCAATTTGTGTTTATTGTAAGGAACTAAATATGGATAGCAGGCGCATCCAAAAAGCCTTAAGTGACTGTAATCCGGTGGCTTTCCAAATAGCATTTCATATGGGGACTTGCCACCAAGCACCGGAGTAGGGAGGCGGTTGATCAAATATACGCTTGTTTGAAAGGCTTCTACCCAATAGGATTTGGGAAGCCGAGCTTGATCTAAGAAAGACAGGCCCATCTCAACAACATGACAATGTTTTCTCTCTGCAACCCCATTTTGTTGGGGTGTATGTAGACAAGAGAGAGGGTGAAAGATACCATTCGATTCTAAGAGATAAGCAAATGGTTTGCTAGTGAATTCGCCACCACCATCTGTTTTCAAGCATTTTATACGAGAATTTAATGCACTTTCAACCATACTTTTAAAATGTTTAAAACAAGATAACACTTCACTTTTCCAATACAGTGGATATAACCATGTGAATCTAGAGTAGTCATCCACAAGAAGTAAATAAAAGCGATATCCATTATTTGAAATAACAGGGGCTGGTCACCAAAGATCCGAGTGAACAAGAGCAAAAGCATGAGAAGAACGTCTGTCTGATAAACCAAACGGTTGTTTAGTAAGCTTCCCGGCAAGACAACTTGCACAGAAATTTTTTTGAATGAAATAGAACCACTAAGAAGGAAACAATTATTCTTGACTAGACTACTAAGTCTTTTAGGATGCGGGTGTCCTAACCGCATGTGCCATACGTCGCCGCTCGCCTTTGTGTTGAACAAGCCCTGAGAATAGCCCGTAGGAGTCTTAGCACGACCCGCAGCGATCGGCCCTCCCTCACTCGGTCCGGCGTGTAGAATTCTCCTCGACAGACGGTCCTTAATGACAAAACCAGAGGAGTGAAAGACAAATACACAATCAAGGTCTCTAGTCAATTGAGCAACAGAGAGCAAGTTTTTCTTAATGTCCGGAACGTCATTTCGCAATGGAATAGATGAGAAGGGAGTGTGAATAGTAGTCGTACCAGTGTGAGTGATGGGCAGTTGAGAGCCATTACCAATGACTATGTGATCATTACCAAGGTATTCAGTTCGGCTGCCAAGACTTTGAGCATCTGCTGTCATGTGGTTCGTGGCTCCCGTGTCGGGAAAGCATTGCTGATTGGAAGAGCCAATGGACATTGCCGCAAAGGCCCGGCACATAAACAGAGGTCGTCTGCTTGAATATTTTGGTTGAACCTTTGAGAACACCGTAAAGCACTATGACCTCGCAGGTTGCAGATCTGACAAAGCTGATTGGAACGACTTGAGTCGGACGGATCAGAACCTAGAATGCTAGATGCGTGATTGTTCGAGCGTCCTTCGAACTCGACCCTGATTATTGGTTCTAGAGTTAGAGACGCGTCCACGCCCTCGGAAGCGATTGTTTTGAGCAAGGAAGGCAGTGGAATGAACCTGCGTCTGTGATTGCTAGTTCGCTTGCTCGAGGCGTGATTCAAACTGAAGCAAGAGAAAGTACAACTCAGAGAATGTGGCCGGTTCAAGACGTACGGTGAGGGCGGTTGTCACTTCGAAACCTGAAAAGAAAGAAAGGCTCTTTTTATTTACTTTGCTTTAATTAGATAAGTACTTCGAAGTACTAATGCTGATATGAACAGTTAGGTTGTGAGGAAATAAAGAGGTCATTGCTTCTTAAGTGAGATCCTGGTCAATGTTAAAGTGACGGGGTCGGCTATGCATAGAGTGGTTCGGCTCGTTCCGTATTAGGAAGGTAAGCGAGCCGAGGAATTGAGTGGTTCCCACCTGAACTACCGCAAAGCGAGGGGGAGGGAGGACTCAACATTAGCCCTAGTAGCTCCTATTACCTTACCACTTCTATTCCCAGTTCTTCTGCTACGACGACCTCCTTGACAGCACCGGTGACATCGACTCATCACATGGTGACTCGGTCGAAAAGTGGCATTCGGAAACCAAAGGTGCTATATGCTACTCGTCACCCTATCCAAAAGATATGGACATCAGACCGGACTCATCGTCTCGGTTCGTCTGGTCCGCCGTGTTCTTAACCGGTCTCTTGACATATAGTTAGTTGTTTTGTATGTCGAAGTTTCGGTTTCGACCTGCGGAGGACTGCTTGCTACCACTGCATCCTCAGATCCAACCTACTATTCTCAGGCCAAGCGAGAGCCTCATTGGCGTCTTGCTATGCAAGAAGAATTTAATGCTTTGCTACGCAACAACACATGGACTCTTGTTCCTCCACGACCTGGCTTCAATATCGTTGGCTGCAAATGGGTCTTGATTACGCCCAAAGAATAATGCGGTCGTTTGCAGTATAGCTTTGGGGTGTCGATTCCACAGGGAGATGGATTGAGAAATTGAAGAACAGTAACAAAATTAACAAAAAGATTTAGATGAGTGCGAAAAGTAAAGCATCGGGAATCCTTTGTATATAATTGGTATTTTAATTATTTTCGATTCATTAATAACTCAATTGAAAATTCTATGTCCAAATTTTCAATCGGAAAATAAAACATTAATAACCAGATTTAAATCAAATGTAATCTTTCGAAAAATCATTCGTCACAATATAAGAACAGGAATTGTTATCGATATTAAAGAAATTCAACGTCGACAATATACTCGTAGAGCAATATTGCAGCAGAGAATTAAATTAAGATAGATAACTAATTGAACCAAACATAATCAAAGGATTATTGCATTTAATAGAAAAAGCATGACTGAATCTATAAATGAAATAAATTCTAAGATTATTTGGTGACGAAAACATTTATAATAAATTTCGAATGACTAAACAAAAGAGTTTAATATTTGAAGAACACATATATGAATCAAAAACAATTACAAATACCATCATATATACAAATTCATCCCTAGCTCTACTAGAAAATTAGTTACACATATTGAAAATATGCAACAAAAATTCTTCAAGGGATAATATGGAAGAGCCAACCATTATTTTCTTCTCTCTTCTTTGGTTTTTCTTTTCTTTTCTCAAGCTCTCAAAAACAATGTATCTTCCAAGGCATCCAAGCACACTAAGCATGGTCTTAGAACACACACCCCTCCCTTCTATTTATAAGCATCCTTCATGCAAGTTGTCATGACAAAATCATCACAATTTCAACTTGTTTTGCCATGTGCCATTCTTGAATCCAAGTGATTTGTGAGTTGTCATTTTGATCATTTGTTTTCCCACCATGCATGAGCTGGATTTTGCTTGTAGGTTGAGTGTTTCAATTTTGCTTCTCTATCTATTAGTTGTCTTGTATGACTTAATATCTTGTGGTCAAATAATTTGTCTTGAAGAAACTTGAGTGCACTTCATCTTGTATCTGAATTGATCATTGAATTTCCAAGTTGGTGTAGGAGTGCTTGCTAGAAAATATTATGATAACATTTGGATTTGATGCAAGTGGCTGAAAAATATCCAGGAACGTCAAGTGCAGGTGCGTCCACTTGATTGTCGATTTTGTCTTAGATTGAGTGGATATCTCTTCAAACACAAAACATAAAAGTTATAGATATTTCTCTTGCGGTTCTAGATCATCTTGAATCAGCTCAATCGGAGATTGGATGAGAGAGTTATGCCCATTTTACGAAAAGATGTCAGAACTGTCTAAAATTCCGCAATTATCTTCATTTGCTCCTAATGTCTCCATTTGTGTCCTAAATCAAAATATAAGAATAATGAGTATATTTAGGCATCAAATAAGAATAAAGTTTTAAACATTAAGAGAGGAAAATATGGCATTTTATATTCTCATCAATATATTAAATCATGCTTATATCTATCTCAAGATAAATGACCATTAATTTTATTAACATGAGTTATATCCATTGTTTTCTCATTTCTTTTAGTATTTAAATAGAGTATTTAGAGTGCATTTTTGTGCACTCATCACACCCCCCAACTTACTCATTGCTAGTCCCTAGCAATTTTCATGCAAAATGATGAGAAAGACCAAAGAAAATCACACATAGGGGCCATCAAGACACATTTTTCAAATTTACATATCAAAACAATCTTAGAAATTCAATAACCCTTTCACAAGTAATTCAAATATAGCAATCCACAGAGTGTGTATGTGTTCCAAACTATTTTTATCAAATCAGAGGTTTCGACACATGCAACATTAGAATATCTTAAGCAAAAAGGTTCAACTCCATAACTCATGGGTATAGAAGTGTTTCATGTATGGGTTCTCTCTATGGAGTTGACAAAGGTGTACATTTACTCTCATGGAAATTTAGCCAATTATATATAAGTAACAAGTAAACATTGATCTTATGATAGGAATACTAACAAATGAGATTTCCACCATTCTTTCCACAAGCATACTTAGGATCGGAAAAATCAACACAAAGGGTTGTAATGTGGTTTAGGGTTGGGGTTTATAAGAAGAAAAGGTGAAGAGATTTCAAAAACTTCCAAGTATACACAAAAGGGAATCTGTTAAATTTTTCAGTAGACTATACTTTCCTTTTGATGTACTTTTCAATTTTTTAGATTTTTGACTAAGTACACTTTTCCATCTTCTTTTGCCACTGGTGTCTTCGCAATTTGATGAACTCTTTCATGAATAATTTGATGGACACATCTAGCACCATGCCATTTTTGTCATGGTTTTTTTTTTTTTTTTTTTTTTTTTTTTATGATAATTTCACACCTAGTACACACTTGGAAGTAAAATGGTAGGGAAATATAGTGTATAAGCTATACTCCAATGTGGAGAGGTATGGATGATGTAGATATGAAAAGAAAAGGCCATATGTGTATATTGGCTCAAAATTGGCTGCTAGGGATCTATGATGAAAAGGCTCAGCTTGAAAGGCTCAAACGTTAATCCTAAGTTGACTTTCGTCATATCCCAAGTATATCCACCATCTTACCACAAACCATGTAATGATATTCTCAAAAGAAGTGTCAAATTCAACAGATCAATGGATACTTATCACAATTTCTGTATTTGTAAGCTCTCAATTCTCACAAAATTCACATGAATACTTGAGCAAAATAATTCTTTAGTTACATGTGTCAAATCACCATATTACCACAAAGTTTGGAGAAGTGCATAAATGGCTCTGTGGATGTTTTAGCAAAATGATTTAAAATGGGTTTGTTGAATTCACCAAGATGGTTATGAATGAGCATGAGTATCATGTGTGAAAAGATGCCTGTGTGAAAAAATTTGGCAATTTTTTATATATTGATTGAAATATGCCACAGAATTTAAATAACAGATTTGTATTCCCACCCCCCAACTTAAATGAAACATTGTCCTCAATGTTTAAGAATCAGAATTGAATAACTAAATAGGGTAGAATACACCTGATGTGGGATGTGGGTGGCTTGCTTGGCATCAAAGATGGTATTTGTCAAAATAAAATTAACCTGTAACAAAATAAAGTAAACAATAAACAAAAATAAAATGAACGAAAATAAAATAAAAGAAAAACATACCTGGAGATGGTCAAGATTGATATACTGGGTCCATAAGTGGAATGTCTTCCACTTCTGGAATTTGTCTATCAATTAAGATTTTGAGGCGTTGACCATTTACTTTGAAGATACATCCATCTTTTAGATTTTCTATTTCTACCGCCCCATTTGTGAAAACGTTTTTTACTATAAAAGGGCCGGTCCATCTAGATCGAAGTTTTCCTGGATGCTTATGGAGTCTTGAATCATATAAAAATACTCGATCATTAGGCTTAAATGTTCTTCTCAAAATATTTTTATCATGAAATACTTTCATTTTAGCCTTATAGATCTTGGAGTTTTCATAAGCATCATTTCTCAATTCTTCTAATTCCGTCAATTGGAATTTTCTAAATTTTCCTGCTTTTTCCAAGTCAAAATTGAAATGTTTAATGGCCCAATATGCTCGATGCTCGAGCTCCACGGGCAAATGACAAGGTTTTCCAAAAACAAGTCTATAAGGTGACATGCCTAAGGGAGTTTTGAAAGCTGTACGGTAAGCCCAAAGCGCATCGATTAGTCTCAAAGACCAATCTTTCCGATCCGGGTTGACCGTTTTTTCTAAAATTTGTTTAATTTCCCTATTCGCAAGTTCAACCTGTCCACTTGTCTGAGGGTGATATGCAGTAGAAAGCTTATGTATCACCCCATATCTTTTCATTAAAGCTTCAAAAGAACGGTTACAAAAATGCGTACCTCGGTCACTAATGATAGCACGTGGGGTACCAAATCGAGATAATACATTTTCTTTGAGAAACTTAATTACCGTCCTGTTATCATTGGTCCTGCAAGGTGCTGCCTCTACCCATTTTGACACATAATCTACTGCCACAATAATATATAAATATCCAAAAGAAGGAGGAAATGGTCCCATAAAATCAATGCCCCAACAGTCAAAAATTTTAATTACCAAAATTGGGTTTAAGGGCATCATATTACGACGGGTCATAGCTCCTAACTTTTGACATCTTTCGCATGAGCGACAATAGATATTTGTATCTTTAAATAAGGTGGGCCAATAAAATCCACACTGCAGGATTTTTGCAGCGGTTTTCTTCATTGAAAAGTGGCCACCACAAGCTTGGGAATGACAAAATTCCAAAACGCTTGCAATCTCTTCATCAGGGATGCAACGCCTTAAAATTTGATCAGGGCAGTATTTGAAAAGGTAAGGGTCATCCCAGTAGAATTTTCGTACCTCAATCATGAATTTCCTTTTGTCTTGGGTACTAAAATCCTTTGGTATTTCACCTGCAGCTAAATAGTTCACAATATGAGCAAACCATGGTAGAGAAGTAATAGAAAGTAAATGCTCATCGGGAAAATCATCTTTGATTGGTATGTGGTCAGAAGTGTCCTCGAATGTGAGTCTAGAAAGATGGTCTGCCACTACGTTCTCCACTCCTTTCTTGTCTTTGATGGTGATGTCAAATTCCTGCAAAAGCAAAATCCATCGTATTAATCGTGCCTTAGCATCCTTCTTTGTAAAAAGGTACTTAAGGGCTGCATGATCTGTAAAGATAATGATAGGAGAACAAATCAAATAAGCGCGGAATTTATCCAAAGCAAATACTACAGCTAACAACTCTTTTTCAGTGGTGGAGTAATTCATTTGTGCATTATTTAGAGTTCGACTAGCATAGTAAATGACAAAAGGTTTCCCTTCTTTTCGTTGTCCAAGAACAGCACCTACAGCAAAATCACTAGCATCACACATAATTTCAAAAGGTAAATTCCAATCAGGTGGTTGCATTATGGGTGCTGAAGTAAGCTTGCCAATTAATGTTTTGAAAGCCTCTTGACAGGCTTGTGTCCATTCAAATGGGGCATCCTTAGCTAGGAGGTTACATAGTGGTCTAGATATGGCAGAAAAATTCTGTATGAATCTCCTATAAAAACCCGCATGACCAAGAAATGATCTTATATCCTTGATTGTTCTAGGTGTAGGCAATTTAGAGATTAATTCAACTTTTGATTGATCAACCTCCATTCCTTTGGAAGAAATAATATGCCCTAAAACAATACCTGAAGGTACCATAAAGTGACATTTTTCCCAATTTAAAACCAATTCTTTTTCTTCACAACGAGTCAGTACTCTTTCTAAACTCATTAAACATGCATCAAAAGAAGATCCAAAAATAGTCAAGTCATCCATAAAAACTTCCATGCACTTTTCAACCATATCACTAAAAATACTCATCATGCAACGTTGAAAAGTAGCTGGAGCATTACACAGTCCAAATGGCATTCTGCGGAAAGCATAAGTACCGAAAGGACAAGTAAAAGTAGTTTTATCCTGATCTTCTAATGCAATTTCAATTTGATAATAACCAGAATAACCATCCAGAAAGCAATAAAAAGGATGACCAGCCACCCGCTCAAGAATTTGATCAATAAAAGGAAGCGGAAAATGGTCTTTTCGTGTGGCGGCATTTAATTTTCTGTAATCAATGCACATCCGCCAACCAGTCACCAGTTTTGTAGGGACTAACTCTCCAAGGTCATTTTTTATCACAGTTACTCCTGACTTTTTAGGAACAACCTGCGTAGGACTTACCCATTTACTATCAGCAATAGGATATATCATTCCTGCATCTAATAGTTTCAATACTTCATTTTTCACAACTTCTTTCATTGTGGGATTAAGTCTACGCTGGGGGTCTCTTCGAGGATTAGTTCCTTCCTCTAAATTTATTTTATGAGTACAGATTAGGGGACTAATGCCTTTTATATCAGCAATACTCCATCCTAGGGTTGATTTATATTTGCATAAAATCTGAATTAATTTCTCACCTTGGGACTCAGATAATTCAGATGAAATAATAACAGGAAAAGTATCACCTGGACCAAGGAAAACATGCTTTAAAACCCTTAGGTAGGGATTTTAATTCAACTTTAGGGGCTTCCCTACTTGAAGGAATCTGTCTTTCTCTTTTTTCAGGCAACTTCTCAAACTTTGGTTGCCATGCCTGTGTGCTATAATCATGAGTTCTGTCAAAAATAGCACAAATGTCAAATACATCAGATGAATCACTTATAGGATTAAATTCAGAATTAACAATAAAGTATTCAAGGGGATCTGAGTCATGAGTTGTAAGAACATCCCTTTCTATAAGTGAGTCAATCATGTATGTCTGATGACACTCGACATCCTCTTCTGGCTGTTTTGCAATATGAAAAATATTTACCTCAAGAGTCATATTGCCAAAAGAGAGTTTCATCAATCCATTTCTGCAATTGATAAGAGCATTAGAAGTAGCAAGAAAAGGTCTACCTAAAATTAATGGAATTTTAGAGGTGGTTTCTACAGCAGAACTAGTGTCTAGAATTAAGAAATCAACAGGATAGTAAAATTTGTCAACTTGAATTAAAACATCCTCTACCACACCCCGTGGTGCTCTAACTGAACGATCAGCCAATTGCAATACCACAGAAGTTGGTTTGATTTCTCCCAATCCTAATTGCAAATAAATAGAATATGGCATCAAATTTACACTAGCCCCTAAATCTAGCAAGGCCTGTCCAAGCTCATGATTGCCAATGTTGCATGTGATGGTTGGACATCCAGGATCCTTGTACTTAGGGGGAATCCGCTGTTCAATTAGAGCACTAACTTGCTCTGTCAAGAATGCAGTCTTCTTCACATAATGCTTCCTCTTAACTGTACACAAATCTTTGAGAATTTTTGCGTAAGTAGGAACTTGTTTAATTACATGCAAAAGAGGAAGATTAATTTTTACCTGTCTAAGATTTTCCAAAATATCATTGTTATGATCTAGAGTTTGTTTGCTTGACTTTAATGCTTGAGGAAAAGGTACCTTACCAGGATTTTTTGTTACCGCAGGTTCCTCAGGTTTTGTTACCTCAAGTTCTTTGGGAAGCTCAGGACTGCTACTATCTTGATCTTTCTCTACATCCTTTTTTTTGTCTATTATTGGATCACGTAGAGACTTACCACTTCGTGTCACAATGGCGTTTACGTCCTTCAGATCTCCTTGTGCCATATGTTGACCATGAGGTACAGATTGAGTTTGGGAAGGAAACTTACCTTTCTCATTCATAGTCAATGAACTCATTATTTTAGACACCTGGCTCTTGATTTCCTTATTTTCTTCGACAACCTGCATAATCAAAGATTCAAATTTTTGATTAGTCTTACCCTGTATTTCAATAAAAGTATGCAAAGTATCTTCTAAAGAATTTCTAGAAGATTGAGGTGCATGGTATGGTGCAGGATATGATCTAGAGAGTTGTGCAGGCTGTTGGTTTTCAGACTTCCAGCTGAAGTTGGGATGATTACGCCATCCTGGGTTGTAGGTTTCAGAGTAAGGTGTGAAGGGCTTTTTGTACATACCTAGAGCATTACTTTGTTCCTCATACATACCATTCATGTTAGTATGTGTAGGACACTCTTGGGAATGATGATCTATCCCACCACAGACAACACATGGCCCAAAAGATTCTGCATGATTAGCCGTGTGTGTTGGTTTTGAGTTTTTAGTTTTCAATAACTCTAATTCTCTGGTGAGCATTTCAACCTTAGCCTTAAGGTTATCCTCCTCCCTTAGATGGTAAATACCACCACTCAAGTTTCCTGTAGGTCGTGACCTGTTTGTGCTATCAGTAGCACTAGGTCCAGTCCAAGTATGAGCTTTTTCAGCAAGCTCATTGAGGTACTCTATGGCCTCATCGGGATTTTTTTGTAAAAATTCTCCATTGCACATCATTTCCACGAATTGACGTTCCCTGGGCGTAAGGCCTTCATAGAAATAACTCACTAAGCGCCAATTCTCATATCCATGGTGGGGACACATACTCAGTAATTCTTTAAATCTTTCCCAAGACTGGTACAAAGTCTCACTATCCTTTTGTGCAAAGGTAGAGATTTGTCTTTTTAAAGCATTAGTCTTATGTTGGGGAAAGTATTTATTGAAAAACACTTGAGTCATCTCACTCCATGTTCCAATAGACCGTGGTCTTAGTGAGTACAACCAACTCTTAGCTTTATCTTTCAAAGAAAAAGGAAAGAACTTTAGCCTTACCGTTTCGTCAGTGGTATTTTGACCGTGAAATGTTGCAACTACTTCCTCAAATTCCCTAATATGAACATAGGGGTTTTCATTTTCTAGACCATGGAAAGTCGGAAGTAATTGTATCATTCCCGTTTTAAAATCTACATGACGAACATTAGGTGAGAACATAATACAGGATGGTGTGGCTGTTCGTGCGGGATGAAGATAATCTTGGAGGGTTCTAACAGGTTGGTCCACGTGTTCACTCATCGCGTCAGAATTGGAAGAATTATCAAACAAGCGATTAGAAAAATTAGATTCTGAATCTGATTCTAGCACGGGTCTACTAGCAAACCGTCCAAAAGCGTCTCTGTACCTGCGCATGCAAAGTAAAGAAAAGCGTAATACTGAAAAAAAATAATAATTACGAAAATAAAACTAAAATAAAATAAAGATGCAGAAAGCTAAAAAGAAAATGAACGAAGCTACCGCTCTCTTTTTTTTTTTTTTTTTTTTTTTTTAACAAACTACTAAAAAAAACTACAAATTCTTTTACCGTCTCCCCGGCAACGGCGCCAAAATTTGATTACGCCCAAAGAATAATGCGGTCGTTTGCAGTATAGCTTTGGGGTGTCGATTCCACAGGGAGATGGATTGAGAAATTGAAGAACAGTAACAAAATTAACAAAAAGATTTAGATGAGTGCGAAAAGTAAAGCATCGGGAATCCTTTGTATATAATTGGTATTTTAATTATTTTCGATTCATTAATAACTCAATTGAAAATTCTATGTCCAAATTTTCAATCGGAAAATAAAACATTAATAACCAGATTTAAATCAAATGTAATCTTTCGAAAAATCATTCGTCACAATATAAGAACAGGAATTGTTATCGATATTAAAGAAATTCAACGTCGACAATATACTCGTAGAGCAATATTGCAGCAGAGAATTAAATTAAGATAGATAACTAATTGAACCAAACATAATCAAAGGATTATTGCATTTAATAGAAAAAGCATGACTGAATCTATAAATGAAATAAATTCTAAGATTATTTGGTGACGAAAACATTTATAATAAATTTCGAATGACTAAACAAAAGAGTTTAATATTTGAAGAACACATATATGAATCAAAAACAATTACAAATACCATCATATATACAAATTCATCCCTAGCTCTACTAGAAAATTAGTTACACATATTGAAAATATGCAACAAAAATTCTTCAAGGGATAATATGGAAGAGCCAACCATTATTTTCTTCTCTCTTCTTTGGTTTTTCTTTTCTTTTCTCAAGCTCTCAAAAACAATGTATCTTCCAAGGCATCCAAGCACACTAAGCATGGTCTTAGAACACACACCCCTCCCTTCTATTTATAAGCATCCTTCATGCAAGTTGTCATGACAAAATCATCACAATTTCAACTTGTTTTGCCATGTGCCATTCTTGAATCCAAGTGATTTGTGAGTTGTCATTTTGATCATTTGTTTTCCCACCATGCATGAGCTGGATTTTGCTTGTAGGTTGAGTGTTTCAATTTTGCTTCTCTATCTATTAGTTGTCTTGTATGACTTAATATCTTGTGGTCAAATAATTTGTCTTGAAGAAACTTGAGTGCACTTCATCTTGTATCTGAATTGATCATTGAATTTCCAAGTTGGTGTAGGAGTGCTTGCTAGAAAATATTATGATAACATTTGGATTTGATGCAAGTGGCTGAAAAATATCCAGGAACGTCAAGTGCAGGTGCGTCCACTTGATTGTCGATTTTGTCTTAGATTGAGTGGATATCTCTTCAAACACAAAACATAAAAGTTATAGATATTTCTCTTGCGGTTCTAGATCATCTTGAATCAGCTCAATCGGAGATTGGATGAGAGAGTTATGCCCATTTTACGAAAAGATGTCAGAACTGTCTAAAATTCCGCAATTATCTTCATTTGCTCCTAATGTCTCCATTTGTGTCCTAAATCAAAATATAAGAATAATGAGTATATTTAGGCATCAAATAAGAATAAAGTTTTAAACATTAAGAGAGGAAAATATGGCATTTTATATTCTCATCAATATATTAAATCATGCTTATATCTATCTCAAGATAAATGACCATTAATTTTATTAACATGAGTTATATCCATTGTTTTCTCATTTCTTTTAGTATTTAAATAGAGTATTTAGAGTGCATTTTTGTGCACTCATCAGGTCTATAAGACCAAACGCAAGGTAGATGTCTCCATTGAGCGCTATAAGGCTCGTCTTGTTGTCAAGGGGTTCCAGCAAGGCATTGACGAGACCTTTAGTCAGGTTATTAAAGCACCGACTTTCCGGGTTGTTCTTTCTCTCGCTTGCGCGTATGGGTGGCCACTTCGTCAACTTGATGTCCGCAATGCATTCTTACATGGTGATCTCATTGAGGAGGTATATATGACTCAACCACTTGGTTTCATTGATCCAGTACGACCACACTATGTCTGTCGACTCCACAAGGCCATCTATGGCCTTAACTTAAGCAGGCCCCGCAAGCATGGTTCTTCCGGTTCAGCTCAGCTCTTCGTGAGCGTGGTTTTGTTGGTAGCCGTGCTGACTCATCCCTGTTCATTCACAGTAGTGCAGCTGGGTGCATCTTTCTTTCTCCAAACCGCTATATCCATATATATATATTTTCTTTATGGAAGATAGTCGGCCCACTTCTAGCCGTTCCAGCGATTATGCCTGTTCTAGCCCACCCCTATCATCATAATATAAAGGGTTCGAGCTGATCTGTAACGGATCAAAGCGACCGTTAGTCGGGCTGATCTGTGATTGGTCAAGGCGACCGAGAGGACACATACCTCCTCCATATTCCTTAAATGGGCAAGACTCGGATACTGCATGCGATAAGTATAATAGTTTACTGAACAACTACTTAGATCTTGATTGATTTGGATGCAATGGAATTTTTTCAAATTACTCAAAAAAAAGCCATCCCATGAGTATACATGACCCCACTACCTGTATAAAGCGTACATCTCTGCTCAGGGAGTAGGTCAAAGCTTTTTATAAGAAAAGTCAAAAGCTGGAATCCGAGAAGACAAGACCCCCTAAAAGCGTCTTGTAAACCAATTATTCGATCTGGAGATCCCAGCAAGGCTGCCAGAGACATCACTAAAGCCAGGGATGTCTCTTGCAAAGAAGAATTCGTAGAGATTTTCCCAGAATCCCAGTCCAGCCTACCCGACTGATATGATCTAGAATCCACTCTCCGCCCTTATTAGTAGTAGGCGAATAGTGACCCTATTTGTATGCGCATTCACACGACGGGCACGTTCCAAGATCTCCTGCAACGAGAACCTAACACATGGTTTATTGATAGTAAGCTGAATAAATAAATGGATCATAGGTTGGTTGAATATTGAGTTCCGCTTAGTGTTCTGTTCACGCGCTACGAAGCCGCACACAGGATCTTAGACGGGTTTCGTCCCCTTTCGGGAACACCTTCTTACTAGTAGGGGCTAAGCCTGATGCAAATATACCAAAAAAGAAGATATCTATGGTCGATTCTACGAAGAGTAGATTCGCCCCTTATGTTATGGCTCGTCTCCCGCTTAGTCACTCGCGGGATTCGGATAGGGGAGCAGCAAGTCTTTTCTGAAAAAACTCGCAGTTCTCCCCCTTATCTAAAATATATCTAATATATATATTTTAGATACTAACTCTTTGGTTAGATCGGACAGGGACTTCTATAAAGATCTTTCCACTCATTCATCATACTCAAAGTCGAAGTCACGGCATGGGGGGCTCGGAAAAATAACAAGAATCGGTGTTGTGGTGGTGCTACGAGATGGCGATTTCTCGTATAGAAGAATAGATCCGCGGACCTATTGATTGACCATAGATGCGAACCGATCGACCGCTATCTAAGAGAAGATAAGTAGTTCTTCTATCGTTCAAGGGCGAGGGGAGAACATGTAGCGACTTGCCTAGATCTCGTATTTCCCATGTAGTCCGTCGGTCAAACCAACGATTCTCTTCTCAAAGTAATAGAGAGATTCTTTTTATTTTTCTGGTATGTAGCTCCACGAGCTAGGAGCGCATC